>CM034147.1:804732777-805322568 GCA_019776745.2 Taxus chinensis
TGATGAATTTCTTTTTCTGCGTTTTTTTTCTACCTTAATCAATTGATCTGAACAACTTTGTCTTTATAATATTGTTTCAATACATATTGTTCATTCTCATATGTTCATGCATGAATTGTTACCTTATAACTACTTGTTGTCTCTATTCTCCTTCTACTTCTTTAATTGACAATTCAACCCTATGTTCTGTAAATATTTGTCTATCATTATCATTTCATTTCTCTATGCATCTATCATTTGTTCTTGTCTTTGTCTGCAATATTGTCTTTATTGTTCTCTTTTATATTCTCTTCATTTCTCCTCTTTTTCAAAATTCAATATTGGTTAAGCCATGCAGGTAATGTATTTAAAACAATGTATACACAATTTAATAATATTTTTTTACGTGCAAACAATTTTTTTAAAATAAATCTAATATTTACTTTAAGATTTTTAAAATGACAAGTATTCTAATAACTCTAACATATCTATTGTATACTCTACGATCTTAGATTTATATCTTACAAAATGATTGTATACCTATCAAATATGCAAGACAATATCATACATTATATTATTCAATATATAAATCAATTATATAAAATAAAGAGATATCTATCAAGATTTATAAGATATGAAGTTATTAATATTTATTATTACATTATAAATGAACCTAACAATTTATATAAATGAAGCATATATTAGGTGGAAATCATAAATCTTATCAGTTATAACTTTATATATTATTACCTTGCATATAAAACCTATATTAGGTCTATGATAATATGGATCATTGACTATTTGTTCAATAAGGGATTACTACACACACACATGCACATGCACACACACATGTATATGTGTGTGTTATGCACGCTCGTGCGCGCGCTGCGCACACACACACAAACACACACACACACACACACACACGTGTGTGTGTGTGTGTGTGTGTGTGTGTGTGTGTGTGTGTGTGTGTGTGTGTGTGTGTGTGTGTGTGTGTGTGTGTTATAAACACTTGCATGTGAACACACACATATGTATATATGCATATATGTATGTGTGTGAACATGTGTATAACACACAAACACACACATACACACATATATAGGTATGCATGTATGTCTCTTTGTGTGTGTATAACATGCACACACTATATGTATGTATATATGTGGTATACACACACACATGCATGTGTGTGTAGTGTGTATACAAACACATATCACTTGTTTCAATAATAAGTTAAATTAAAGAAATGAAAAAAGCATCCCATAAGTACAAACTATTTAGCACCATTATTTATTTTTTGTTCGATATTGCACATGATTCAGGTGATGTGGTAGAGATGATTACTTAAAGGGAGGTTGGTTAGGAGCCTCTTACTATGGACCTTGGCTAGGCAAGATCCTCGAGCTATGGACCTACTTCCTCTTCCTATTGAATTCAAGTTGGGAATGTAGTTATTAAAAAATAAAGGGTGGATGGCCATGAGCCTCTAGTTGTGGACCTTGGCTAGGTAAGAGCCTCAGGCGGTGGACATGCTTCCCCTTCCTATCAAATTCAATCAGGGAATGTGGTTATTAAAACAAATACAAAAAGATAGAGTTATATACTGACATGCTTCCTCTTTGAGCTTCACTACTCTACTCCACCTTGCTATGTGCAAATTTTTAAAAAAGTTGTCTTGTTTTTGTTCAATGCTTTTGATTTGTTATATATATATATATATATATATATATATATATATATATATATATATAATGTTTATTTTTGAACAATTAGTTGGCTTATATTATTAACTTTACGTAATAGAAGAATATGCACGACTAGAGTTTTTTTCATCACGGGCATGCCACCCGAGGCTTTCCCTCATTGTTGTCATTTTTTGATTGAACAACACAATTCTAACATATTAAAAAATATAATTGTTGTTGCAGACTCACAGCACCCCTGTAATGCAGATCAGGCTTCTAGGTTGATCACTCTAGCATCCAGTGTGATTGCACAACATGGAAACCTCTCTCCAAGTGTGGGACTTGTTAAACTGAGAGAGGAATCTCCAGATTAGAGGCTGGTTCCTCAAAATCCTCTGATTTAGATCTATATTTTACAAAACTACATAGGTTCAGATCCTAATCCTACTCTAAATTTGTAAGGAGACAGGGTAAGAAGATGCATAAAAATAAATCTAAACTAAAGATGGTGATGCACCAAAAGGGGTGGTGAAACATTTCTGTCATGCAAATAAACACAGACCAAAGTTCATAACATAAAACATACACAGACTGATAAGATGTAATTTAGGATCTAAAATGAAGCAAATAATACAAACAAAGGACTGAAAACCATTCACAAGGTTTGCATTATCATTTCCAGTATCAAAATCACTGCATTACAACTTCAGAGAGGTAAAACTGTTACAATCCTTTGGAGAGGTCTGATTCCTGTATCAATCACTTGTTGGAGGTTAAAGAAGAACTCTGCTATGCCAAAAAAAATGTTTCCCCCTTAGAAAATGAGCCAAATCTGGCTTTTACAGTGCAAGGGTCGAGCCCAGGGGACAGAAAACGTACAGAACATGGGAACCCCTCCTTCCTTGACTGCAGTTGCATTAAAATGACATGGGGGAACCTTACAAACCCATACACTATTATTTTGACTGGATTACAAGAGAATGTGACCCATTCTGCATTAAATCTGGTCGCTGAAATGTCACTTCTGGCCATGAACACGCGTCAGATCCGTTTCTCAATTTTCTCTCTCCATACTACATCAAAACTCGAGATTAACCCTAGAATCATGTAGAGAATTTCCGTTGATATAAAGAACGTGCCAATCGGAGCTCTGGATCAAAAGATATGGAGATCTGAAGATCTAAGGCACAAAACAGGTGAAAATGGATTTTTAAATTTCTTCTCACGCTCTGCCACCTGGATGACACGTGGCATGCATTGATTGGTCGTGTGATTCTTTCTCCCTCTCTACTTCGTTGGACATGTGTCCAATTCCTATTGGCTCGGACTGCCCCTTCAAAACTTGCCTTTTGACTTTTTGACTTTTCCCTTGTGACACATGTCATCTCCTGGTTGGTCCGAGGGTCTGCCGGCTCTTTCGCGTCCACCACGTCTTTTTGTCTCGGATGTCACACTTTTCCTTGTGCTGAAGTTTCTTGTTTTGGCCGAACTGGCCGATTCGTGTCTTTACGTCCCAAATATCCCAGTGCTTCGCGGGACAAATTCTTCCGGTTCGCCCGATCCAGCCGATTCGCGTCTTTACGGCCCAAATGTCCCGAATGTTTGGTCGATTTTCTTCTCTTTCGGCTGAACCGGCTTTCCATGTCCCACGTGTCCTTCTGGTCTGACTGTCCTGGTGCTACAATTCCCCGTTCTGGCTGAACCGGCTGGTTCACGTCTTTAGCATACCTTCATCCCATATGTCCCTTTGCTGTTTGGGGCCGCTTGTAGGCTTTTCGGCCGATCCGCACCTTGGCGTCCCAAATGTCCCACTTGTCCTTAGACAAGGACTTAGCCGATTTTCACATTTTTTTCTGGCCCAAGCTTATTTTCTGCAACCTTTTCACATTTTCTCAGAGCTTGCTCTTTTCAACCTGGACAGGAGAGTTAGAAAACTTTCTGAAGGGACCCTAGAAACATGATTTTTTCCCTGGATCAATTAATTTGCCTGGGACTTGAGAATCTTGATGTATGTTATCATTTCAACCCTGGGGAGGGTGAAATTGGATAACAATAATACAACACTAATCATATAAAATTATGGATAGAAAGAGTCACACCCCAAAATGCCAAAAATATAGAGGAGGCCAACTCACCTCAAATTAACAACACTAAAGTTGTAGCAAAATGAGACACCGCAATAGCCTGTAGGCATATGAACAAAAAAATAAAAAACCAAATCATCACAAGAAAATGACCTTGTTTTTGCCTTTTTTCCCTTTCTTTTTGATTGTAATATTGTCTAAATTTTCCCTTGAGGTGATATTTTTATCCTGTGGGTTATATAGCTTTCACCAAAATAAAAGGTTATTTCAACACTGACCAATCAAATTGCAGTACCTAATTTTTTTCAAGGAATTTTTTCAATAAATATACAATAAAATGAATTTTCTTGGTTGAAAAAATAATAATCATGGATTTTCCAATTAACCAATGAAAACTCAACATTTTAATAGAAGTATAATGCTTGAGAGAGATGAAATATTGACATGTATTATTATTTAATGTATGTCATCATTTACATTGATACCATATAGTTTGAGGACAAAAAATCCATGCCTCTATAAATGAAATTACCAAAGAAAATAACTAGGATCATGGATACCCATACCCTACTTGCACTTTTAATTTACTTGTACCTTTTTCATGACTATATAGTAACCCAACTATGATTAGCATGAACTCCCTATAAATACGTCATACCCCCGTGTGTTTATGTCTATATCTTTTCCATTTTTTTTACTCAATGTCTTCTTTAAAAACTTATACAATGAACATAACATGTAAACAACATATTTAAATTGATGTCTAATTCATATTAGTAATCCCCCTCACCTTATAGACCTTGTTATGCAAACTTCTCTACTACTACAGTTGAAGTCACTCATATACTTCCCAACTTAATGTATTGGTGTATCATAACATGATAACACCTACGCTAGCAAAAAGAAGTAGTTGGGCATATTTGGTAATAAAATAACATCTAACTTATTTGGGGTAGGGTAGGGTTCTAGTTATTAGTGAGCACAAGGAAGGTCCAACACATGAGACAAGTGGTGTACAAGATGAGATAATGTTGATGAAAAGTGTGACTTAGGAAATAGTTTTTCCATCTCATCATCATCAAAGTCATTAAGACACACCAAACATATAGAATCCTTCACCTCATATTTTAACCCTTTAGTGAGATTACAGCTAAAAACTAATAAGCTCTCAATAACCATCGACTCTATCTCCATGGTGTAAATACTCAAATTTGACAACTTATCAGCTGACAATGAAAATTTTGGATTTGTTCCTATACTATGAATTATGCTCACTATTAAGCCTAATTGACATATCCTTAGATCTACCACATGGCTTTATGATATCTCTTTGTCATTCACTCATGTAATTTTGGCTATCCAAAGCAATAATTTTCTCCCATAAATCTTTCCTAAAATTTAGTTGTCTTTACTAGATCCTTGTATGAAACTTGATATTGTGGTTCCAATACATACTATAGTTTGGACTAACTTGTACATTCTTTCCTCCTACCTTGCAATGAATATTTTTTTAATTTGAATATATTTTATCATTGTTTTCCCTAGGTCATCCTTAATGCAATACCTAACATACGAAAGCCTATATAAGAAATTCTAATGAACATCATAACTCACATGAAATTATTAAGCACTCATGTTGTAAATATCAACATTAAAGAACTCGAGGCTCTCCTAAATATTAATAAAATAGATGCACATCCTTTAGAGAAATCACCATATGGGTTTGAAGCACTTAAACAAGGTTTAAGAGTTTAGCTTCCTCCATTACCAAGCCTTTTAAGGTCCAAGAGCTATGTCTTATCAAGAGTAAGTCACATGAAGTATTTTAAAGGTATCATGGGACAAAGGGAATCGATTTAATATCTGAATCACATCACACTATATCACTACCATGTTGGGTACATATTTCTTCTATATATAGTTGTGCTTGTTACTCATTGTGTCACGAGACACAAAGGCATGATAAGGGATTGAATTAGATTTGTATAGACTATTGCACCTACATTAAGATAACTACACAAGAATTGGTTTATCAAAGGTTGAATTCCAAGGTCACTATAGGCTTGCCCACACACAAATGTCTCATTTTATTATCTAATAATTGTATAAAGTTTATTATAGATATCTAGGGTTTTAAATTTGTTGCAAGTAATTACATGTGATACCAAAGTTATGTGAACCCCAACCAAAAATAGTATAAATCTATTCTAGACCAGTGAAAGACCCCCAAAATTATAGAACCCCATTATTCATAGGTTTTAAAATCTACAAAGATGGACCAGGTCATATTATGCCTAACAAGATATACATGGTTTCATATAAGATAATTTTCAAGCTACAATCTAAAAAATGAATAACTTATAGGTTCACATCATCCCTTTTAGTTAGTTTACATACCCAAGTCACTTTTTTACCTCTTAGATCGACTAAGTATTTATCTCTTATTGCTTTCTATGTTAATATTTCATCATTTCATCATTATTTACCGTATTAAAAACTATATTCTATACTACATGGTTAAAATGGATTAATTTATTTAGAATATTCTATTTGCAACATTCTTATGCCTAAAAATAAGAAAGAAAATGATTCCTATCAAATCATTACCTAATAGACTTTAGGGTGTAAACATTTGGTGAACCCGCCCCTTCATCAAATACCTCACCTTGCTCCAAAACCTAACTACGATAGGGTTCAATTTATATATTTGCATATGTTTTCCTTATATGCCTTTGAGTGTAGTAATCAGCTTTAACATCAACCTATCGAACATAATAAGACTTCTCCTCCTACTCACAAGAGTCAAGTCCCTATGGCTATACCCCTGCTCCATAGATGGGAGGCCCCTCCTATGTTTGAGCATGATGTGCATGAGGTGTCTTTGTATGACATTGAAACACTTAGTGATCACTACACTAATTTTTATGATGATGAAAATGATGTGGACCTTAAACAAGTTGATATTTTGTCCAATTTTTGCTAAAAATTTTGTGATAACCCTCATCATATTAATCATATTTTTAAGATTCTTCTTGTTGCTAAGCTATCCTGTGATCAACCCTCTAATTAGAACTTTGTTTTTGGGATATCTCCCCTCTCATATTTCATTATGGCTACATCTACCATTTCTACCTTCATGATGCTTATATCCTCAAAGGTACCCAATACACCCCCTCATAATGTTACTATGTTCATTCCTAAATCCACTACTATTCCTACCTCTCCTATATACACCCACAATGGTTCAAATTCTTCTTCTTATAGCACACAAGCTCTTTAAATGTTGTTCATAGTTTATAGCCTCAAATATTATAATTACAACATGGTACCTCCACCTCTTCTCATGTCACGAATCCACTTAATTGCTTCATAATAAAATTACACCCAAAGTGGCATCCTATCATTTACTTATGTGTTTTTTCACTCCCATGCTTCCTATTTATGATAAAAAATGTGATCCTTAAGAGAACCTGTTGTCCCAATTTTTCCCCCCGGGGAAAAATTGATCAAACATGACCCCACACTGAAGAAAATTGGAAGGGCCGGTTCAGTCATGTGAGCCCACATTCCAAATCCAACAATGAAGTGGCAAGGTTGGCAGATGAAGCCGAACAATGTTAAAGGAAACCAGAGGCTGAACAAGATAAAATTGGAGCAAGGGCTTGAAGTTTTCAGACTTCACATGTGAGTAAAACTTGGGGCAAAGAAAAGGACTCACGAAAGGATCTATGTGCCTCATCATCACAATTCCAAGGTCAGAATCCAAAACAGAGACCCCAAACAAGCACAGGCTTGCCATGTGGTCAGAATTCCAAGGGGGCAGAACCGACCATGGAATTGAATAAGTATAAAAGAGCCAGGGAAAGCCTCCACGTGTCCAAAAAATGCACCTCCTAAGGTCAGGCCAAGCGTGGTTCCCAAATGAGTGCAAGCCCGCCACATAGTTAGGGACTGAGAAAGGCAGTAGGCTCGAATTGACTAAGTATAAAAGAAACAAAGAAAATATGTGGAAAGAGCCATGTGTCTCATTGGCACACCTTCAAGGGTCGAAGCAAAAGGTGGTCCCCCAGACAAGCACCGGCTTTCCATGTGTCCCTAGTTCCAAAAAGGAAATAGAGCCGGAAGTTGAAAAGTCTCAGGCTAGTGGACGACACCACGTGTCTCATCGGTGCAAATTCAAAGGCGAGACCCAAAGCGGTGACCCCAAATGAGCACCAGCCCTCCACATGGTCAGAGCCTCAAAAACTTAAATCAATTGTTCAAAATTCTAAGGCCAGCAGAAAAAACCACGTGTCAGCGCAACACAAATTTAAAGGTGTGACCCAAAGCGGAGACTCAAATGAGTACCATCTCTCCATGTGTCTAGGGTCCACCAAAAGTCAAATGGCCAGCAGGCCTGAATTAGCTAAGTATAAAATAATTGGTGGAAGTCTCCACGTGTCCCAATGGCATACTTCAAGGTTTAAAGCCAAAGGCGGTCCCCCAAATGAGCACCAACTTTTCATGTGTCCCAGGTCCGAAAAGGAGATAGAGCCGGCCATTGAAAAGTCCAAACATCAGCAGAAGCCTCTATGCATCATCTTGGCACATCTTCAAGGTTAAAATCTGGAGGTGGTCCCCAAACAAGCGTAGGCTTGCCATGTGGCCAGAAGTTAGAAGGGGCAGAGCTGGCCGTTGAAAATTCCAAAAGCATGCGGAGGCATCCAGTGCCTTGTCCACACAACTTCAAAGGAAAAATCCGGAGGTAGGTTCCAAATGTACGTTGAGCCTCTACATGTCCAAGGTCAGACATATAGCCCACCAAAAAAGGGACTTAGCCAAAACACAAAAGAAACAGAGCAAAGCTACGAAAGGAGACACATGTCTCTTCGATGCTCTTTCAAGAGGTGAATCCAAAAGCGGTCCCCAAACATGTGCCAAATCTCCACATGTCTTAGGTTAGGTAGAGCATCCCCTCCAATAGGAGGGACACATGGTAGAACACAAAGGAAATAAGCAGGCCTGCAAACAATGCCGCGTGTTAGTTTGATGCCACTTCAAGAGTGCAAAGAGGGGAAAAATTTCAAGATGCATGGGGTTGGCACGTGGACCTTGTACAATTAGACCCCAAACCCAAAGCACCTTCAAACAACCATAACTTTTGACTGGGAGCTTGGAATTGAGTGGGAGAGGAATTTTTGGAAAGATCTCAGTGCCTCCTACTCACCTACCCCCATTAATGATTCAGTACTCTATTTCTAAGGCTGTCAAGTCTCCCACCTGCCGCTGTGATGAAAAATGGGGCTCCTTAATTACTCAGCAAGGAACAACACATAGAGGCATGGGTCTTGTAGTGAAGCCCATCATTGTTACAAGTGGATTTCAATGCTTTCTAGGGTGGTTGGAGTAGGTGAATTCAATGCATATCTTGGGGTGGTTGAAGTAGGATTCATTTTTTTCCCTCTCTCCTTCTTTCATTTTTCTATATATTGTAAAGGAGGGGCATATTTCAAAGGTTGGTAATCTTTTCTCTCATGCCCCTGTAGACACCAAATTTGTGTCTTACGACCCCCCGTACCCCGCATCCCATTTTGCAACCTAGCCTCACCACCTAAACCTTGCACAATTATTTATTAATTACCTTATATTTAATAAATCCACATCTCCAAACCTACCACCACATTTCGCCACCTAATCATGACCTAGCCCTAACCCTAAACTAACCTAATTAAGACCTATAAATTGGTCTACATCGACACCCATGACTAATTACTCCTCACCCGCACCAAAATCAACCTAATAATGACATGACCGAGCCCACAACTAATTCCTCGGGAGAAAAGGAGGGAAAGTTGGCTATTTTACTAAAAATAGCCCACTTTGACTTAACTGACATCGGTTCCTACTCGACCGCCGTTGGTTACGTAACCGCCATTGGTTCCCTATAAATGACCTCCCCCAACCAAAAACAAAGGGTGGATTTTCATTGACCTGGAATCTAGAATCGGAAAAAATTCATTGGAAAGATCGGGAATTCACTTGGCCGAGTAGAGAAAAGTGAAGGAAAGAGAAGAGTTTGCAGATAAGGACATCAAGCCCAAGACTACAACTAAGTAACCGGAGCCCAGTGACACTCATCCAAGCATTGGGAGAGAAGATAGCTCATCTTTGATTGTCCGATCATCCTACCTGAGCCCTGCCTTCGTTATCACAGTCTTTGGACCTGATATCTCCAGTAGGAATTAATAAATAGTATCTTGTATGTTCTTTTAATAACATTTCTTGGACTTCTGAATTACAACAATTATAAGTCTATTCCTAGATCTACTACCCGGTAACACCTTCTATCTAACTGTCATTCCACTACCCCTACATTGCTCCCAAGAACAGCCCCCATACTCTCTGAGTCTTCTCCATCGCCCCATTACCTATCCCCAATCATTTACCAGCCTTATAAACACCATAGCCACCTTATAGCCAAACTTCACTAAATCCCCCTAAATCACTGCCCCTACCGATGTCGGTTATCAGCAACCGGTACCGGTGACAGTGATCGGCATCGGTCAATGTGATTCAAAACCAAAACCAACCTTTTCTCTATTAATTTAACGAGGCAATTAAATTGTAATTTGGCAATAACTTATTTGTTAGAATTTGTGTTAATTCATATTAGCAGGGGAACTGACCACCTTCAAAAGGAAGTATAATATTTCCTGGGCCCAAGGTAGTTCCCTCATTTATTGTCTAATTAGAATCTGGTGGTCTTGTATTCTTACTTGCAGGTAGTCCTTCCCAGACAAAAAGGAGTTCTTCGCAATCGACTTGATCTCTCTCTACGGTATGCGCACACCCTCTCAACATTCAACAGGCATTCCTCCTAGCCCTAACCCTTATCTGTTTCTCAAAGGAATGAAAGGATAGAAGCAACTCTATTCTAGGAATGGAAGCATTTCTGTGTGAAACATTTTGGCACGCCCGGTGGGACCCATTTCAGGTTTATTTCTTTCTTGCTTTCATATAGGGAGCATACTTGCCGTTTGTTTCTGCTAAATATTCACAAGATATTCTGTTATTTTGGTAAAAAGAATTTGTCTTGCTTTGACATCTTTGCAGTAGTGAAAGTCATCTCCTTGGTTTCATCAAATATTATTTTCAATTTGGGTTTAAAACACGTGCATCACATTCTTACTTGCTATTTTCAATTCTAGAGAACATAGATTAAGTAACAGGTCGTACACGTGGGGGTGATATCCACGGTATTGACAAGAAATTAATCTTACTTTCGTTGCACAACACATACCGAATCACGTCATAATCAACACAACAGCTCAAACATCCCCTCTTTTCTGCGGTATTCCTCTGCCCGATTGAGGTAACCTTATAAGCCAAAAAAAACTTGACATTTCCCCTAAGTCTTTTGTTTAGGATTGACATCATCTTACGTCTAAGGCATAAGCCCACAATAATTAAAACTAAACCTAGGGTTAGTCTCTTGATTTGCATGCACATCTTGCTTGTTTTTAGTTCTGTTTCTCTGTCATACGCTATTTCAGTGATCCCTTCAGAACAATTTGGTAGGTATACTAAGCATTGTTAACCCCAAATCAGCAACTCCTTACAGCTTTTTACACCGGTCTTACTCTACCAAAATCGGTTAATTGACCGACGCCGGCTAAAGTCTGACCGACATCAGTTATCAGACCGATATCGGTTACTGTCTTTCACAGTTTCCGATAAACTAGTAGCCTACCAATTTCAACATTTTGTGCTGTTTCTGTCCCGAATTAATCAAATCCTTGCTATGTACTCTTGTCCATGGTTGTTATCACTTGGAAACAAGCTGTAGCCATGGTTTCACATGCCTGTTCCGTGCCTTTGCCTGAATAACCCCCTTCACATTCTATGGGGAATCCTACGGACACCAATGAGGTTCCCAAAATCCCTATAGGGGATAAGGAATTTGTGAAATTTTTGGATGCTAATCCTAGAGTTGTACAGTACTATTTGTCTCATGCCCCTGACCGTACACCCGATGGTCAACTCCTTATTGGCATGCCTGTTAGTATAGCTGCTCATTTAGCTCCTTCTCCACCTGATAACTCCACTTTTCCTTCTTCATCCTTAGCCCCGTTGCCCAACTCAGTGGTTTCGGGGGGTTCATACGGCACAGATTGGCTTTCCTTTGGTTAATCTGGGGCCCAACATATCATTACCGCCAACTTCTCCTACCTCGTCTCTCTTGCAAAATGCTCCTTTCATAACTTACTCTCTGCCACCTATCCACATGAGCTTTCCTTCTCAAGCTCCGCCCACCTTTTCATTTCCACACACTTATCTGGTGGCTTCAACACCTTATATAGGACATCCCTATTCGGCCGCCTCAACATATTCATCCTCAATACCTTATCAACATTTAACCCCACCATTGTCTAGTGGAGGCCCTTGGCCCAATCCTCCACCTTTTACAACAACCGCACCATCATCTCATCCAACCACTGATTTCATCAAACAAATGATGGACAAGATGCAAAATCTGGAGGCTTCTGTTTCAGGAAGCCGTAGCACCCTGACATACGAGAAAGTTTTTCGGGAGCCTATCCATCCTTCTGTCCCCCTTCATTCATATCCTCCTGAATGGGAATTACCAAAATTCAGTCGTTTTAATAGTAAGGAGGATCCTCAACAACACTTGTGCGATCATTTAGACATGCCTGCTATCTGATCACTCATGGCGATGCCTTACTACTCCGCACCTTTCCCATGTCCTTATCAGGACCCGCCTTGGAATGGTACAGTGCTTTAACCCAGCACTCAATCTTCTCTTTCAACCAATTAGCCCAATCTTTCTTAGATCATTTCTCCATTAATATTGCTAAGAAGGTATCTATCACCGACCTCTATGCCGTCCGAAAATTTGAAGACGAATCTATCGCAGATTTCATTGGACAATGGCGGGGCCTCATCAACCAACTTACCTATGCCTTGCCTAAGGCTGAACTCATCGAACTCTTTACACGGGCCTGCGCTAAGCAAATTTCTCCTACCCTCCCAAATTCAAACTTTCCACACCTTTGATGAGGCCTTTACTATGGCTCAGAAACTAGAAATTCGAGCCTTAGAGGATGAGAAATTGAGGTTACGCAAAAAAAAACCTAATTTTCTGAACCCAAGACTCCACCAACAAACCCAACACCACCAATTCTCACACATCGACTGCTTCGAAATCAAAAGGAGCTGTACACGCGGTGATGGTCAAATCCCAAGCACCGTCTAGTACCCCACCAAAAACCACTTATAAGTATAAAAGCCAAGCCCAACAACTACACTCCCTTGGGAGAAACTTATGGGGTGATTTTGGACAAATTGCTCAAAGTAGGAGCTATCACCTTACCTCCTGTTAAACCTCACTCCGGGTTTGATTCCACCCATGCTATACCTTCTTGGTACATAGAAAATGACTTCTGTAACTTCCACCGTGTGAAGGGACATAGTCACGAAAACTACAAGATGTTGAAAAACATAGTGCAAGAAATGGTTGATGCAGGGGTTATAACCCTTGATAATCCTAATGCCCCTGCTAACTGAAATTTGAAAATCTTCAAAAAACCATTCCCAAACCACTCATCTAATGGTAACATAAACCAAAATATCTTAGCCGAGGAGAGTGTCAATGAAATCCATGTGGTCTTCGACTCCCAACCAAATGCTTCTATCGAGAAAATTCTGAATCAAGCCTCTTCACTAACGCAGGGACCCAAATCCCCCTTCACCACCATCAAGACAAGATGAAATCCTTGCCATTCCTTTACCCATAAAGGAATTAACCTGCCCATAGTTCTCTTCTCATAGATGAGCCTTCTTACGCCACATCCATGCAAGACTATGAGCGGATGTTATCTAACTTATCTATTTCCCAAAAATATCCTTCTACCACTCTTGTTATACAAGAGGAAGGCTCGCCACTGTTTCTATCATCCTTAGAAGAGAAACCCCTCGAATCAACATTACCACATTCTTTAATCATGACGGATCCCCTCCAACATGCCCTTCTACCTATTAGTTCTTCATCACCTAAATCTTTTCAGCGACCGGTTGACCTCTTAACACCCATTGATACAGAGACTCATTTACCCCCTGTATCACACCCACAGTGGACCAGAATTACAACCCACATCTCTTCCATACAAAAATTTCTATTCACACATGAATATTGTCATCCCTTAGAATATAGACGAGTCCTATGGGAGCGTATGAGTACACTATGCTCTACTCAGATGCAGATGACCGATCAAGACACCTCTACCACATACCCTACGGTGTTTACAAAAACTCAAAATGCCTATGTCCTCATCTTCACCCCCCTCGTCTCTACCGAATACCTCATCCACCTCTATTAACCTAACCAAACCTCCCCCCTACGCTTGAGGACTTCACCAATACCCAGCCTAACACACCCATCTAAACGGTTAGATCTATCCAAAAATAAAGTTGTCCATCCACCTAGGAAACAGACCCAATCTCCTCAAGTCCAATCTATGCCTCTGTCACAACTAAAACCCTCGCCGTCATACCTACCTTCTATATTGGGACCTCACACCTCCACCTTGCCTCAATACATCACACCTCTTGTGTTTTCTCTAAAACGACCTGCACCTTCTACACCCATACAGAGATCATGTCCATCTATCAACCCTAAACAAACTCCATCATCAAAGGATTTGTTTTCTGTCACTCCTCTTTCTCTGTGGTAATTTCCTGACTACCACATCATCTATGGCCTCATCATCTAACCAGCTAAACATAACTTCTACGCCGAATAATCCACGCTTAGTTAAATCCAATTATCAAAACCCCTTGTCTAAACCACCACCCATACGAACCAACCATACCCAAACATTACCAAAACTCACCCAATCAATAGCCTAATCTTCCTCAGACTTTGACCCACTCAACGGATCTTATGCCAAGATCCTTGATATGTTGGTGGAAAACGTGACCATTTCCCTACCCCCACTTAGATCCTACGATCCATATAAACCTCAACCTATAGGTTATGATGAGTCTAAAATCTGTGCTTACCACTGCACACCAGGACATGATGTAGAAGGATGAAAAGCTTTGAAATCCATACTTCGTCATTCACCTCTCTCAGATAGAAAGGTTAAGAAAGACAACTTACGAAGGGAGAAACCTTTAGCTTCAATCCCCTCTCTTATACCACCTGTCCCCCGCCTCACCAAGATCTATCATTATTACAACCCCACCTCTCGAAGACCATGACTTATCCCTACCGTCTTCCTCCTCTCGTGTTCACGAGATCAACATGATTAGTGTTGCTACTCGAGGGTAGAAAAATAAAGGGAAAGCTAAAGAAAACACACCTACAGCCTCTCTTTCATCCACCATCCCCGATCGCACCACCACCTAAAGTGGTTATTCGTGGACCTGCTCTACCCCGTCTCTGATGGAGTTTCCCACCGAACCATGATCAAACAACTTCACCAGTCACTTGTAAAAATGACGTTGTATAATCTCGTTCAAACTTCTTAATCTCATCGACAAGCTCCTCGTTGAAATCCTTCAAGGGATAGAGGTCTTACCTAAAGAAACCTTTGCCCATTACCTCCATCTTAACACCCAACCACATTGCTTCTCTCACCAAACAATCTACCACTTCTGTCCCTGTACAGCAAACCACTACTGTCATTTCTTCCTCCGAAGACGAAATTGTTGACTTTGGTGCAGAAGATCCTGACCCTGCTCTTTTCATCTCAGATTATGTCTGGGACATCCGAGTACGTTGTGTTATGATTGACGGGGGCGCTAGCCTAAACATCATATCTCTTCAAAAGCCTTCCAAACAAATGAATATCCTCTTCTAGCTGCATGTGTGCCAACCCCACCATGCTGCGTTCATTCAACGATGCTATTACTTCTACCTTAGGCACTGTGATCCTTAACATTCGTGTAGGGCCACGTACCTTACCCAAAATCTTCTATGTCCTTGAGGGATAATTCCAATACAACATGTTGTTAGTCCGCCCTTGGATCTGGGCTATGGGATGCATTCCCTCTACCCTACATAGATGCATAAAATTCGAGTATGAGGGGAAATCCTACATCGTAAAATCTGATGCTCCCCCCTTCAAAACCTGCAATATGTTATATCGCCCTAATGATGTACTTGTACCAGTCAAGACACCCATTCATCCAACCCAACCATCTACTTCAATCACACCTCAACCATCCATCTCAACCACACCTACACCTTCAACCAATGAAACCACCTCCGCCAATTCCATTTCCTTTCCCAAAGACAACATCTCGACCTCAGATCCCTTAGTTGATTTTTTTCAACGCCTTACGCTGGGGGAATATCACCTATATAATGTTAGCACGTTCCATACCCCACAAGAGTATGGACAGTTACATGCGCATCCTACCTATAACCGTCATGTGGGGGAAGTAATCTCCTACGGACCACCCAATTACCCGCACCAACCTAACGTATGGGGGTGTCGATACATCCTCTGTCACCCCTGAACCTCCCTTTCGTGTGGTTCCCTTCCAATCTGATTTTCAATATTTAACTAATCATCATTTCACTCTCACCTTCTTGACGCGTTGTGCTTAGAAGGGTTTCAGTTTCGGTCTTTATGAACAAGGCCGACATACGATCATTCCCATTACTACACGAAAACACAAAGATCTTCGTGGTCTTGGATTCTCTGAACCACCTACACTGAAAACACTGCATATTCATTGTATCCAGGAATACGACGAAGTCACCCCTTCCGAACCATCATCACCCCATTTTGCTATCGTCACTCACGGAGTCGATAGACCCTGAATCTATCCCTCCTAACTTTTTTTTTTTCATAAACGCTATCTTCTTGGGTCCTCTCACTTATCAACGTGATAATGAAGACCCATCTTCTCTTCCCCTTTTGTATCCAGACATGATCGAAGAGGACTCGCCTTCAATTAATGTTATGGAGTGCTAGGATGACGACTCCATCCTCACTTACCTTGGTGCAGACGACTCTTATAAACACACCTTGTCATCTGATACTCAAACCATGTTGAATGAGTCGACTATAGAAATCAACATCCACACCGAGGACGATCCTCACATTGTGAAGATCGGACAATCTCTTACCGCATCAGAACAAACTACCTTCACTACTTTCCTCCGTGCCTGCAACCAAGCTTTTGCTTGGTCCTACGCTGACATGCCAGGAATTGATCCTGACATTGCTGTCCATAACATTACCCTAAAACCCGATGTCAAACCAGTTAAACAGAAACTGAGAAAAATGCATCCACGCATTGCCCTCTTAGTCAAAGAAGAGCTTCAATGACTCCTTTCTGTTTCCTTCATCTTACCTATTGACTATCCTCAATGGATCTCTAACATCGTACCTGTAACTAAAGCAACGGGGGGACTTCGGATATGTACAGATTTCTGGGACCTTAACCTCGCTTGCCCGAAGGATGAATTCCCCCTCCCAAGTATTGATCAACTTGTTGATCTCACTGTGGGCTATGAGATGCTTTCTCTCATGGATGGCTTCTCGGGATACAATCAAATTTTGGTAGCCCCGACCGATCAACATAAAACTGCTTTCATAACTCCTTGGGGAACCTTCTATTATCGTGTCATGTCGTTTGGCCTTAAGAATGCTGGTGCGACCTATCAGCGGGCTATGCCTTACATTTTTCATGACATTATGCACACTATCCTTGAGGATTATGTCGACGATCTTCTTGGCAAATCTAAACATCGCAGTGAACATCTCGATGTTTTAACCATTATTTTCAATCTCTTGTTACAATATTGTGTTCGTCTTCAACCAAAGAAATGTGTCTTTGGTGTCCTTTCGGGAAAACTTCTTGGTTTTATCGTCTCTTTGTATGGCATCGAGGTCGATCCAGCTAAAGTCAAAGCTATCCTAGAAATTCCCCCACCTACTAACCTCAAACAGTTGCGTAGTTTGCAAGGTAAGCTCCAATCTATCCGGTGTTTCATCTCCCAACTCTCAGATCGATGTCAACCTTTCCATCATCTCCTTAAAAAAGACATTGTCTTTCAATGGAGCGAAGAGTGCCACCAAGCCTTTGAAGCTCTTAAAGCCTATCTCTTGCAACCACCCGTGCTTATCCCACCTCAAGACGATCGCCCTTTTTATCTTTACCTTTCTGCCACCGACCATGCTGTAGGAGCCATGCTTGCACATCGTGACTTCGAGCATTGAGAACAAGCCATTTATTATATAAGTCGTACTTTGGTGGATTATGAGACTAGGTATACATAGGTAGAAAAGTTGTGCCTAGCCCTATCATTCGTAGCCACCAAACTCCGACACTACCTCCTGAATCAAAAAATTTTTGTCATCACCAACGCAGACCCCATTCATTATATATATGCCAAACCTCATCTAAACCAACGCATCGCCTGATGGCTTATGCTCCTCGCTGACCTCGACCTTGAATTTGTACACCAGAAGTCAATTAAAGGACAAACTATTGCAGACCAACTCGCGGAAGCCCCTTTACCTGGGGAGCAATTTACCAATTTTAATTTCCCTGACGAACTCATTGCCACTCTTTCACTCAGTGAGGAGTCGTATCCAATGACCCTCTTCTTCGATGGATCCAAATGCCAGCGCAGTGGTGGAGCCGGTGTTGTTCTCATTCCTCTTAATGCTGAGCCTATGCCTCTTTCATTTCAGCTTGATTTCCCTTGTACTAATAATACAACAGAATACGAGGCCTTTTTTTTGGGTCTCCAGGTTGCGTTGCACTTAGTTGTCAAGTCTATTAACATTTTCGGTGAATCCCAACTGGTAGTCAATCAAGTTATGGGCATCTACCAATGTAAAAATGAGGAACTTCAAAAGTAAAAACATTACGTGGATTCACTTTTGACCTTATTTACTCATTATTCTATCCAAACCATTCCCCGCTCCACTAACAAATTTGCGGATACTATGGCTTGCTTAGCCTCACAAATTCCTGCCTCACCAACTGACTCTGACGTATTCATCTTGGTCCAACAACTCTTTGCCCCATCTTACTCCGCCCCGGATGTTTGTATGATAAATAATGTGTCTGATAATTCACAGGATACCTGGTATCACCAATTTCACGACTACCTTACAACCTCTGTTCTCCCACCTGACCTTACTAGTAATGGAAAACGTGCTTTTCTTAAAAGTGTTTCTTGTTATGTCGTCATGAGGGGACTCCTCTATAAACGTGGCTTTGATGGCATCCTCCTTCGATGTCTAACCGGTGCGAAGGTCACCTATACCATCCAACAAGTCCACGATGGTATTTGTGGTGGACATTTTAGTGGCCTTGCCGTGGCCAAACAAATCCTTCGCCTAGGCTATTATTGGCCTACTCTTAATAACGAATGCTACAAATATGTTAAGCGTTGTGTTATGTGTCAACAACATGCCAACCTTCAACATACTCCTAGCCATCCGCTACAGGTCACATGAGATCTTTGGCCTTTCTCACAATGGGGTTTAGACCTTATTGGTGAGATTCACCCACCATCTTTGCAACGTCACCGTTGGATAATCACAACAACCGAATATTACACTAAATGGGTGGAAGCCATTCCACTCATTTCAACCAAAAAAGAAAAAATCGTCGAATTCATTAACCATCATATTATCTGTCGTTTTGGCGTTCCTCATCGCCTGATAACAGATAATAGAAAATCTTTCAAAAATAAGTTGTTACAAGAACTTTGTGACAAACTTTGGTATCAAACTTAGCTTCTCATCACCTTACTATCCACAAGTAAATGGTCAAGCCGAATCTTCTAATAAAACCCTCACCAAAATCCTCATGAAAGTTGTTAACGATTCTGGAAGCAATTGGCCTGATCACATCCCCTTTGCCCTTTGGGCTTATCGGACTAGCATTCACAACCTCCACTAACGCCACCCCCATTATCTTTGGTATATGGTACCAAGGCTGTCTTACCTCTCGAAATACAAATACCCTCCCTGAGAATATCTCTTCAGGATATTCTCACCAATGATGATTTCTGCCAAGAGCGGTTAGCCCAATTAGAGCTTCTTGACAAGCGTCGTCTTACAGCTCTTGACCACCTTCAAATCTATCAAAAATGCATCAAGCGTGCTTATGATAAGCGACTCCATGAGCGTACCTTTAAGGTTGGTGATCTTGTCCTCAAAGAGAATCAGCATGTAACCAAACTAGAAAAGAGCAAACATGGAAAATTTGCTCCTAATTGGATTGGGGCCCTACATTATCACTCATACTTATGGATCAGGCCACTTACCGTTTAGCTTCGCTTAATGGTAAACTTGAGCCTGAACCCCTTAATGCCTTGCATCTTCCGACCATTCTACTGTTGAATTTAGTGTTACAATCACTTCTTATCTACCTTGCGCTCGTCCCTTGAGCTCATTTACTACCTCATACACTTTTGTTCCATGTATCTCAAAATAGAATCAAGCTCACGTGGTTCGGTCAATACCTCCTCTTAAAGATGCCTTCCCCTTTTTAGTCTGGTCCATGACTTAAAAGTATCAAAATAACATGTTCTCAATTATACACTTATGGGATATTCTTGAGTCAAACTTCCTACAAAACTAGATGCTTCATGCCAAACGAACATATAGACCTCTAAAGTTATACATAGACTGCTCCCTCGAAGGACAGCTATGTGCAAAGCCACTTCTACTATTATAAATAGACTGCTCCCCCGAAGGACAGCTATACACAAAAACCGCATCTGCTACTATAAATAGACTGCTCCCTTAAAGGACAGCTATACAAAGTCAACCTTTATCAGAAAGCTTCTCGCATTGATCAGCTTCGTGAAGATCTCAAGAACAACAAAAATACATATCCCCTATGGACTTCCCCACATCGATCAGTCTATATCCAAAAAATTAAAAAGTCTGTATTCCAAAACACTTTTAAGTCATGGACTTGTCTATTTAGGTTTGGTTCTCTTTCGTCAAAATAATCACCTTATAATAAGTTCTCTACACCCCAGCTATACCAGCCACCTCACCTCACCATTCGTCTAACGCAACAAAACTCAAGGGACGTGACATATATCCGATATATTGTGATTATATCGACTCTTTTCACCTATCGACTTCTCTCCTATGCAAGGCACCTAGGGATTCAAGCCCATCCTATGTTAATATGTGGTTTGTTTAGCTCTTCTCAACCACGGGACACTTTTGCCTCTTTTTACTCGAATCTAGGATTATGTGTTGACCTTAATCAGGACCACCGGTTCCCTACTACTTGGGTAAGCTAAATTTTGTTTCACCTATACCTATACCAACACCCCCAATACCATACCAACACCAACAACATTACCCTAAGCCAATATAAATATTTTTACCAACCGAACAAATTGCCTAACCACAACCAAATTGCCTGAATTCACCTCTCCCTGGTCCTAAGGGAGAACTACATCGGTCTGAGGCCCTTCCTTGCTTTGTGAAATGGGCTATGTAGGCAGCACTTAGGAGACATGGGGTCTCCCAATGTTAGCTCGACCATCCCCTATCATAACCTATCATGTGTTGTCTATATAAATATTTTTATGTATTTCTATTTGACTCACATTCATCTTTATCCTTTTTCAAAACACAAAACATTCAAAACACAACCATTCTTATTACTATCATCACTCAAATCAAACATACATATTTAGTTTTATTTAGATGTTAAAAAAATACATCTTCTCTATCATCGACGCGCAGATCGGAATCCTTATTTATTCTTATAATCCTATGAAATTCACTTAGACCCCTTGCGCCTCCTCCCGAATCAGGTGGTGATCGTGATCGTCGATGCCACTCACTTGGCCTCTCCATCCTCAAAGGTGCCACTACTATTGGTTCCTCCCACCAATCTTCCAACCTCTCCTATAACATATGAATACACCCTCTCGCGTGGCGGAATCTCGCCTCTAGTCTCTCCACTTGTGACTCTGCAACCGTTAACAATCTCGTTGTCTCATTCACCCGCGTTTGGAGCTGATGAACTAAACCCCTGCAGATGATCTCTCTCCGCTGTAATCACAGCTATGTCAGGATGATCGGCCCTATCATGTACACCTTTCAGCTCTGCTACCCACCATAATCTATAGGCCTTTTTCGCTCCTGCATCCATTACCCTGCGATCGGCTGCTATCTCCTCTGGCCCTTCTGGAGGTGTCGGCCGGGGGAGGTGAGAATGCTGCCTCGGCATCGATCCTCATGTATGGTCTATAAGCCATAGGTATATCCTAAACAAATCCAAATTTTCTCCACACGTGATCTAGAGGAATCCTCTCGTACTCACATGCCCTATGCCCTACGATCCACCTCAATTGCTCTACCACCCCTCAACTCCTCAGCTATTGTTCTCTGTCACCATATAGTTCTCGTAAGGCCTCCAAAAAATATCTGCAATCTTCACCATCTCCCATACCTACCTATAATACTCGATGTCATCTATCACGGCCTGGGATCTCGCCTCTTATTCTATCTGGACCCATCGTATGAATCCCAACCTCTCCACTCCTGTCTCTCCTGACTGGATGGGTCGGCCTATCGGTCGCACACAAACAATGTGCTCATAGGCTCAACAATGTAATAAGTATGAACAATCCAGTGTCGTCCTGTGTTTTCGCCTGCAGGCCCATAAACCCCTGTATAGCTCCGCCAGATATGCGGGTGCCCATGTGAAATTCACGTTCCTTTCTATCATTTCCCAAATAACACCTTTTTGCCTATTTCTACCCTTTTACCCACTGGAAAACTTCCTACAAACCTACCCACCCTACCGTTTTAGCCTAACTAACCTACTTACCCACTCGCTATTTTTCAATATTACTGCCAACCTTGTATTCATTAGGGTGTTTATAAAAAAAATTGTATTCCTACCCAAAACCCACATGCCACTTACAATCATTAAATGTCACATAATCTAGAGGTTTAGAGCCTACCGGTACGACTACACGTCATCGTGGTGGGATAGGTGGTGGTGGTCCAGCTGGTCCAGCACCTCCTAGCTCCTCCTCGGCTATGCCATGGCTATAAATCTCCTCAGCTGGGTCCTCCACCAATCAAATTCTGCCTCATACTCGCTGGGGTCTACCAATCACTCACTCCTCCACTCAACTACTACCAACTCAGCCGTACAAACTCAACAAAATCAATTTTAACACCTCAGATAAGCCGTAAATTTGGTTATCAAATTGACAATGTGACAATGACATGGCCATATTTTTCTTTTTATAGGTTTTTTTACCTATAACCGATATCAGTTATATTTTGCCATAAAACACCGATATCGATCATCTAAACGATACCCCAGGTCATAGCTATCTGATACCGGTTTAATCCCTACTTTTACCGCAATTTCTGCCCTTATTCACCAATCTCCTTTTTTCCCCACCCATCACCTACCCCTGGCTTTGCTAAATAGCCTTTTTTGACTTCATTGGCCCAATTCAAGGCCACAACCAACCAATCATTTGGCCCGATCCAAGGCCGCAACCAATCACTCTGGCCCGACCCAAGGCCACAACCAACCACTCCGGCTCGACCCAAGGCCATAACCAACCATTTGGCCTAACCCAGGGCCACAACCAATCATTTGGCCCGACCCAAGGCCACAACCAATCACTCCGGTCCGACCCAAGGCCGCAAAACCAACCATTTGGCCCGACCCAAGGCCGCAACCAACCAATCAGGCTTGACCCAAGGCCGCAAACCAACCAATCAGGCCCGACCCACGGCCCTCACTAACCAATCAGCCCTGACCCATGGCCGCACCAATTAAATACCTCGCCCAAACCCTACAAATTACAGTTTTATCCACCCCATCATGTAGCTTTTTGTTCAATCGAGCTCACCTGTTTGTGTTTTAGCATGATTAGGGTACTTGACTTGATCAACCGAACAACTTTGCCTAGACCGAGACCGTGACATTTATCTCGACCAAACCAACCATTTGGTACTGCCGAACATGCCTAAATGTTCTTGTACCTTACCCATTATATCCCCTGGAGCTACTTCCTATGCCTTGGATACCAGGATTATATCACCCTTGTTTGGATAAACTATCGACCTTTGCCTATGAATTGCTTGTTTGCTCTTCAAATCATGTACCCTGGTCGCAACTACTGCATTTCAACGTGCGTCTGCTTCCTTGAACTTACCCCACCATCTTACCATCATCTCAACACCATTTACCCTTTATCAACCCTATCCTTGATTTCACGTTACCTCAATCTGTGATAGATTTGAGGGGGATTACCTATACCCTTAACAGGAGTAACCACTTCTTATTATTGTCAGTGCAGCTTTACAAGACAAGCTACACGACAACAAGGGGCTAATGTAGAAACAAAATTTGTGTCTTACGACCCCTTGTGCCCCGCATCCCATTTCGCAACCTAGCCTCACCACCTAAACCTTGCAAAATTATTTATTAATTACCTTATATTTAATAAATCCACATCTCCAAACCTGCCACCCACATTTCGCCACCTCATCATGACCTAGCCCTAACCCTAAAATAACCTAATTAAGACCTATAACTTGGTCTACATCCACACCCATGACTAATTACTCCTCACCCACACCAAAATCAACCTAATAATGACATGACCAAGCCCACAACTAATTCCTCGAGAGAAAAGGAGGGAAAGTTGGCTATTTTACTAAAAATAGCCCACTTTGACTTAACTGACATCGATTCCTACTCGACTGCCGTCGGTTACGTAACCGCCATCGGTTCCCTGTAAATGACCTCCCCCAACCAAAAACAAAGGGTGGATTTTCATTGACCTGGAATCTGGAATCAGAAAAAATTCATTGGAAAGATCAGGAATTCACTTGGCTGAGCAGAGACAAGTGAAGGAAAGAGAAGAGTTTGCAGAGAAGGACATCAAGCCCAAGACTGCAACTGGGTAACCGGAGCCCAGTGACACTCATCCAAGCATTGGGAGAGAAGATAGCTCATCTTTGATTGTCAGATCATCCTACCTGAGCCCTGCCTTCGTTATCACAGTCTTTGGACCTGATATCTCCAGCAAGAATTAGTAAGTAGTATATTGTATGTTCTTCTAATAACATTTCTTGGACTTCTGAATTACAACAATTATAAGTCTATTTCTAGATCTACTGCCCGGTAACACCTTCCATCTAACTGTCATTCCTCCACCCCTACATTGCCCCAAAGAACAGCCCCCATACTCTCTGAGTCTTCTCCATCGCCCCATTACCTATCCCCAATCATTTACTAGCCTTATAAACACCATAGCCACCTTATAGCCAAACTTCACTAAATCCCCCCTAAATCACTGCCCCTACCGATGTCGGTTATCAGCAACCGGTATCGATGACAGTGACTGACATCGGTCAATGTGATTCAAAACTAAAACCAACCTTTTCTTTATTGTTTTAACGAGGCAATTAAATTGTAATTTGGCAATAAATTCTTTATTAGAATTTGTGTTAATTCATATTAGCAGGGGAACTCACCACCTTCGAAAGGAAGTCTAATATTTTCTAAGCCCAAGGCAGGTCCCTCATTTATTATCTAATTAGAATCTGGTGGTCTTGTATTCTTACTTGCAGGTAGTCCTTCCCAGACAAAAAGGAGTTCTTCGCAATCGACCTGATATCTCTCTACGGTACGTGCACACCCTCTCAACATTCAACAGGTATTCTCTCCTAGCCCTAACCCTTATCTGTTTCTCAAAGGAATGAAAGGATAGAAGCAAATCTATTCCAAGAACGGAAGCATTTCTGTGCAAAACAACCCCCTCTCTCTTTCTTCCTTAGGGTAGAATGTGGAGTCTAATCCTCCTCTCTTGGCTCTGTAATGGAATTTTCCTGCCTCTTTCCCACTAATTATGTACTATGTGAATTCATGGAGCAATAAAATATGTTTTGTGATGAATTTTGTCTATCCTTCCTTATTTTATTGTCTCTTCTTGCCTCTCATCGTCACAGGGTGTACTGTGCATACTTCTGATGTCTATTACAGGTTTTGAGAGATGTGTTTAACGGGTTTGAAGTGGTGTTTTATGTGAATTTTATCTTTGGTCTATGGTGCATCTGTCCATCCTCTCCATTACTCACCTCTCTCCATTTCAGGAAGATGGATTTGTGATCAACCACTTCCTTTTCTGGTGTATCAACGCTTTAGTGTAGGTTCTGTTTCCATGCATCTTTCTCTCTCTCTCCTTGTCTCCTTGGAAGGTTAGATTAGGATTAGATAGTTTTCCTACACTAGACTATCTTGTGGCAGGTAGTTTAGGAAGAATAAGTCAACTTTCTCTGGAGGGCCATCTCAAGTCCGCAAGTCCCACAACTTGAGAGATGGTTCCATGTTTTGCAGTCACACCAAATTCCCCACTCAAATCTGAGGCCATTCGGGGGTGCTGTGATTTTACATCAATAGAACCTCCATGATTTCCATTCCACTTACTTAAATTACAATTACAATGACACATTACTCACCAAGCTCTTTCCTAGAATCCTCGAGGAGTTTACTTTATGTAAAGGTTTTATGATCTTCCCATTCATTCAATTCAAGCATTTATACCTTTAGTTAATCAATTTCTTGTACAATTCTCCATCAATATTGGGGTTAACCTGTCTATGCTCAAATGTCTAAAATGTGACAAAAATATAATAAAAATATTATGACTATGTTCTATTTACAAGACCATGCTTACTAAGATGAATAATATACTTGTTGATATTGAACTCCAATATATCTTTACTGAAATTATTCTTACCCCTTTGTAAGAATAATATTTTACAAGTTTCACTCATTTGATCACTTATGTCACACATTAAAAGAGTGCGAATCTAAGATCATTTCCATGAATAAGCTCAAATATGTTACCAATGCTCCTAAAAAATTGAATCCTTAATTTCAAGGAAAACTTAATTTTAAAGGAAAATCTAATGATTTTTTTTTTTCTAAAAGTACTCTTAATATTGTATCTCAACCTAAAAAGCTTTAGTTACTAGATCCTTGGTGGCAATTCACATGGTTTCCTTGTGCATCTTAGCTAGTACATAAAAAATCACTTGAGTGAAACCTTGTATCTCTCCCTCAGGCTCTATAGATTGATACAAGTAATCCTCATGGTAAAAGTTTCAATGGTAATTCCTTTTGTGATTATCATACATGTGTCATTCGTTCTATTAATTAATGTGTCAAGATTCCTCATGTAATACAAGATCTTATTGATGTTATTGCTATTGAATATGACACTCCTACTAAACAATTTAATCTTAACAATGATAGGTTTAAGATTAATATCTTCAATGACTTGTTTCCTTATCGGAAAACCACTAAATCTAATTTGGAAGTACATCATACTTATCATGTTATGACTCCTCCTTATTATGACCATCCATTGTATGTTATTATTGATAGTATCACTACTATGTCACCTCCTCGGCTCATGATTACATTGATGATCCTGACATGAATCACGATATTGTTTTAGATATATTATACATTCATGTTTTTTTGGATAATGCCCTATAAATATTGTTTTGATTAACAATAATGCTATAAATAGTATATGCACTTCCAAACTACTTGCTTCTCTTGGATATGTTAAACAACATGTGACTTTAATACTAAGATCTATTTTGAACATAAATACCTCTTATAGTTAGTTATGCTACTATGGGTATTCCCTTTTCAGTTATCACTTTTCTTAGCTCATGATGAGACTTGAACAATCTCATATTAATAAGGTTGAATTCCTCCAATTTAAGTAAGTTTGGAACGTACATAATCATGCTTACAAGTATTTTTCTATTTTAAAGATTAAGTATGGTACATGTATGATGAATTAACATTCATAGCATTGCGTCTTATTTTTTTCCTAACTCCTAACCAATCTTGCAGAAAACATGTGTTGTCATGTAAAAATAAAGAGATAATAATTATAGAAAAATGTAAGTTAATCAAAATCCTTAACTTTGACTAAGTCATGAGCTCTAGAATTCATCACTTAGCTCTAGACTAAAAGGAGAAAAGCACAAGACTTTTGAAGAAAGCACACGAATCCCAAGAAAAGTACATGACTTTTGAAGAAAGCATAGGACTCTTGAGAAAACATGGGACTTCTAAAGAAATCACAAGACACATTCTTCTAATCTCAAGACTCCAACCCACAATTGAAAAATTCGCTACTTTGGCAGCCTAGCTATCAAAGCTACCTAGATATTTAGATATTAGAGGGATTTCATAAATTATGAAGAAGATTCATTCATTATAACACATGGTTGTTCAACACCAAAGAAGTGGTATTAAGTAAAGAAGAAAAGGAGGAAATTAACCTATCATTTGAGAGAGAAGTCCTATTGCAACTTTTCAATTGAAGAATTCATAGCTAATTTGTAATAGGATAACTATAATGTCATTCATTTGTCAATCAACAAATTTGGATCCATAACTAAGTTTCAATAGGACTTGCATTAAATAAGTTGCCATGGATGTAAAATTTAGTTTATCATTCATGAGAGGTTGAATGCTTCAATCTCAAAGTAGTTTATAAATACCTCATTCTAAACTTTGAAGAAGCTAGCCAATTTATCAATAAATATTAGATATTATATTTGTGAGACACAAAAATTTAATAGAAGTGGGAGTTTTTAAATATCTATGTTGAACATTCTTGATTAGTTTCATGCCAAATATAAGGGGGAGAGAAAGGGCCAATCTTACCCAAGGAGGAGGAACATTTTCTTTTTCTTTGTATTTTCATTAGTTACATTGAATGCTTGTATTCTGTATTCAAATAAATTATAGAACCATTTAAATAGGTAGATTGGTTTAAAGTTCATTCAACTTTGTTACACATTTAGTTGACGATTTATTATAATTACTGTATTTCTATATTTTCTCACTTCTAAAGCATTAAAATGTTTACTATTTTAACTTAGATTAGTAGGGTTGTTGGAAACATATTTCATCCTGTTACATATATCTGACATCCTTAGATCTTGACCTCCATTCAATATAATTAACTAAAGTGGAGGATACAATAACCTCCACCACTTTTTAACACTGTTGACGAGGATAGGTATCAATAGGTATTCGTTAAGATAGGGTGTTGTGAGAGTTATTTTGTAAGTTTCCATGAAGAATGTTGATTCCTTACTTTCTTTGACAATCCAAGCACTTGCATGTGGCAATAGGTAGACCTTGAGAGCTGTTTGAAGTAAGTGGTACTAGGAAACTCCCATAATCTCTTAGTCTGGGGGAAATATTGACATAATAATGCCTTTGGCATCTCTTTAGCTCTTTATTTATGTTTGGATCAGTTTTACGTAAACTACATACAAAAATAACACAATAAATCTTGGACTAACAATTCATTCGGGACTGTAAAATTGTGAGACTACATGGCTTTTATAAGACATTTCTCCCCTAGAATGATGGAGTCAAATTCTATCAAATATCCCTCTCATATCTCCATAAATATCTCTTCTATCCCTTTATTATTTCCTACATATCTCTCTAACAACTCTATATATGTGAGTTTTTATCACAAATCATTTACAATTATTTGTAATATTCAACTACTCACACATTAAAAAATATTATAAACCCACATAACTAACCATGTGAGAAATAATACAAATGATTATTCGTAGCATCCTTCAAATGTTGCTTCCTAAAAACACTACTTAGATCATGTACAATCTATAAAGTTGTCTCTTTACCCTTAGAAAGGCTTAGCAGTGAGCCGAACTCCATGGGTTTGTACACATTTCCCGCATTCTCAAGTTTTGAATATTACCGATTCCTAGAGCTCCCTCACTAGCTAGACAATAATCCATACTGAGCTACCTTGAAATATTCTCCTATCCCCCAAAAGATAGTTTTGTAGGTACACGTCCCTCTTTCTAAAACTTCATAGTAGAGGTTTTATTCAACAAACCAATAAATAATAACCTTGAGAAAAGCACAATGAAAAGTAAACACACTAAACTGAAACACAAAATGTCACTATAGTAGAAGTGACCCCATTGCTAGTGACTAATGAGAGGTTGCTAATTGACCTATTTCCTCCATTTCTTGTATCCTCCAATTGATGCTACTAACTCAACAGAATGTGAACATGAGGCTCAATAGTTTCAACATTACATTTTAAGGACATCAGGTTACACCGAAAATACATCCGTTAAAATGCAAGAAATTTTATTTTATTTTACAAAACTTTTACAATGACATTGATTGGAAAGAATGTTATTTTGACGATAACAATAATATAATTACTTTTGGTGACTTACAATAGCTAAAAAACTTGAAAACTAAAAAAACTTGACACTAAAAAAAGCTTATTTTGACAATGAATGATGTTTTGATGCAAAATAACAACTCCCATCTGATTTAGTGACACAACAATGACAATGAATCCTCTATGAATAATAAAAATAATAATACAAGATGAAATTTTTAAATACTTCTTTATTAACTTACTAATATATAGACATGACCACAACAATCCTAAGAATAATCACTATTTAAATGAAAATCACCACTTGATGGATTAAATTCTAAAACGTGATCATAAGACCTAAGCTTAAATGATGAAATAGACATAACTCTAATAAAGGAAAATAATTTTATGCCATGTAGAATGATGGAAACATTCACCATTCTAATTTGAACTCATGAACCTTGATGGTATAACACATATGCAGATTTGACACACAGAGTCTAATGTAGAAAATGAGGCATGTTGATGTTTACAATAACTCACTTGGACGTGATAAACATATAAATATTGAGTCAACACTATATGCATATATATGAGGACGTGTCAAGATGTCTATCCAGAGATGTGACAAGTTCATGGTGACCAAATATGATTAGAACATTTGGTAGAAAATGATGATATAACATATAACGATGTTGAGATCGGCTCCAGGCCATGTTCAAAAGGCCTTGGCTGTGGATGGTTGACGATGAAAATCTTTCAAAATATATTTGCGCCAAAACTCAATCTAATCATGTCCTTTATCCAACAATCATTCGACCATAGTGATTTGTACAATCCTACGTGGGAATATCAATGGGATTACAACGGATACATCTCCGCTCAACAAAACCCTTCCCAAAAAAGACGTCAGAAAATATTAATTTGTAGAAAGTACAACCTTTCGTTGGATTAAGATGCAATACCAAAAAGGGTCCAAAAATGACAGTCCTTTCTGCTCGCTTGATCACATAACTTTGAGGCAAGATATGGCTTTACCTCATAAATTTGTAATCTTCCATTTTAAAGATCAAATATCGCTCTAATACTAAATTTAATGTTTGGATCAATTTTACATGAACTAAATACAAAAAATAATACAATAAATCTCAAATTAAATTCATTTGAGACTATATTATTGTGAGATTACATGGCTTTTATAAGACCTTTCTCCCCTAGAATGGCAGTCTCAAATCCTATCAAATATCCTTCTAATCTCTCCATAAATCTCCATCCCTTTTATCTCTTTAACAACTCTTATCTACGTGAGTTAATTTTCACAAATAATTTATAATTTTTATAATATTCAACTACTCACATATTAACAAATATTGTAAACCCACATATGTGAGCACTAATACAAATGATTATTTATAACAAAATTTAGGATATTAAAAAATTTTTTTTTAGTTTATGCATAGGCTTAGAGATTCAGAAGGAAGATTCATTAAACAAAATACCTCAAGAATTAAACTATATGTTTAATAGTAGAGGCCGTGCCATAAAAACAAATGGAAAGAGTAAAAAATGAATCCCCTCCACATAAAAGAAAATTCACCTACCCCATTATGATAAATGATGAAGATGGGGCTCCCATGGAGAATATCTCCCCATCATATTTGTTACCTTTAGGGGAATAGCTTCAGAGGAACCTGATAAGTTCTCTTTGAGTTTAAAGTCATGTTCCAAAATTATGACTATATTGTAGACAACTAAAAGATAAAATTGTTCCCTTCAACCTCAAGGACTCAACCATGCATTAATGTATGGGTCTACCCCATAACTGATCTATAAATCTTAAGGAAAATTGAAACATTCATCCAAAATTTTTTCTTATACAAAGGATTTTTTGAATTAAAATTGACATTACAACTTTCTTGTATTTTTAATTAAAATTAAAAAACTGTGAGTACTATATAGATCAGAGAATAAACTAGGAAAAATTGACTAGAATTTTGATACCATACGTGATAACAGAGTTTAGTGTTTGTATCCTGCATCTCTAGGTCTAATTAAAGGGATTGATCTATTAAAATCATAACAAAACAACACTTACAAAAGTATTACATGATTTATATCTTCTCATTGTACTCCTCCTACAAAAACAATCCTAATCTCCTTTGTAAGTTTTCTGAAATTCCTCTCTTAGCTCTCACAATAAGCCTTAAAAAAACTACACAATCCACCACACATTTCCCTTCAAATACAACCCGGCCCATTTTATATTGTTTCCCAATAGAGGGAATAGTGGTCATGCCCCTTATCTTTTACCATGGTAGTCAAGGTTCAAGCCTTACTAAGCACACAATTTGAGATCCTTGGATTAGCTTGGTAATAAAATACCATATGTGCGAGAGTATGAATAGATAAGAGGTTTATATTAGGGGAACTGGCTATGTTTTATTGGCTTGTGAATTTTTTTTTCCATTAGTTGTATAACACGGTTGGAATGTGTTAAGTTGGGTGCTGCGTGGAGGATAAACATTTAGGTGGAGAGATAGGGAAGAATTTCTAAGGAGATGAGGTGGTTAGGTGACGAGGAGGTAATGTAACATGGTAGTTAAAATTACAATTCGTAGATAATGAGTTTTGTGGGTCAAGAAAGTAAAAAGGTAAGGTCGGTGGGTAGGTCAACTAGGATGGCCATGAGTCGGGATTTCCATCAAGCCACCAATGCATAGTATCGACAATACAATTTAAATAATCCCGCATGTATCATGTCAATACAATTATGACTGCAGAGGACTGAGTCGGGCTGTCCACCGAGCCACCAATGCATAGTATCTACAATGCAATAACAAATAATCCCACATGTATCCTATTAATACACATTAAAAGTATATATATACAGAATATCTGCAATAGTAATATGAATATTAGAGGCCAAGGAACCCCTCCATAATTGATTGTGTCAAACCTAGTTGAGGGTCCCCAACCAGCAAACAATAGGGCCCACCTTTCCGTAACCGAGTGGCGAAGGACCGGTCCGCTATAAACCAAAAATTTTTATTTCATAACCATTATGTCACATGTCACAATTTTGTTGGTTGACTTGGTGGATTTGCATGTCCATGTTACCTTCACATAGTCTAGCATTTTTTAGGCCAAAAAGTTCAGGCCATAACTTCTACATACATGCTTATGGTTTGTGTAAATAAGTTACTGCCAAAAAGATCTAATTTTTATATACACAATGCAAATTACCTGTAACTGATTTTGATAAGATTATAGATTGGTGTTTCTCAGAAAGGATCCTCTAGATCAATCATCCCCACTTAGAAAATTTTAGACCTCCAAAAATTATTTTAATTGGTATATAGGTTAGGGTACTTCTCCCTCACCTTTCCATTTTCCATCCATTTCACCTTTTTTGGATGTATGCCTTTTAAACCCACACGAATATATTCAACATCACCCCTTCACAAGGTTCTAACCTTTCTTTCTAAAATGATATCATCCTACAACTCATCCAAATACTTGGGTGCAAAATCATCAACATGAAGGTACAACATTATCATCATGATCAATAATCATAGGTGGTTCATACAACTTCAAATTTTCAACATTTACAACTGAATAAATTTGCATGTATGGAGGTAAATCCAACCGGAAAGCGTTGTTACCAATTTTCTCCAATATTCATAATGGAACATACCAAATTGGCTTTAAATTTTTCCCTCCACTTGTCAGCCTTTATTTGCGGATGTGAATCCATACTGAATCACTAACTTGGAACTTGTGATCAGTTTGATGTTTATCATGTTTTTCTTTATATTTCACTTGACATTTTCTCCGACTATTCTCAGACATACTGATGGACCTGATGTATTCTTTGCACAATTTTTTTTGCTTTTTTAGTATCACTAAGTCCACTAACAACAGTTTCTTGTCTAAAAGAGAAATCCAATGGATATTTAGGAAGATAACAAAAACAAGTATCAAAATGAGACTTCATAGTAGAAGAATTTAAGGCATGGTTATAAACATGTTACAAATAATATAAATGTTCATCCCATAATTTTGGATGTTTACCACAATAGCCCCTAAGAAAATGTACCATTGTGTTGTTCATAACATCCATTTGACCATCGGTCTATGGATGGAAATAATTTATTTTCTTTAGTTTAGTGTCCATGAGACCCCAAAAAGTTGACCAAAATTTCCCAAGAAACCTGGAATGCCGATCTAAACTAATAGAAGTGGGAAAACCAAAATGAACCCATACAAATTGAAAGAATAAATTTGTAGTTCCTTAACCAAATATTTGTTTAGTAAAAGGAATCAACACGCACATCTTGCTAAATATGTCCACAACCACATATAAATAGTCATGTTTATTTCGTGACATGGCAAAACCTCCTACAAAATCCATGGAAATACTTTACCATGGACTTGTAGGGACAGGAAGAGGAGTATAAAGTCATAACTTCTTGATGCTAGGATTTCTTGTGGAATAACTAATACATCTTTTTATATACCTCATTACATGTTCATACATTCAAGGCCAATAGCAATACATCTATAAATGTGCAACTATTTTACCAATACCAAAATGTCCAGATATAAGAGAAGTATGAGCTTCCCTAATCACATGCACTCTTTCATTACAAGGAATACAAATTTTACTAGCGAATGTTTGTAATATGGTGAATATTCCATTTTTGAAAATTTTGAAAAGGAAAATTTCCTCTGGTGTGGGTCAGTGACCTGTTCACATTAAAATTATCAGTTTAATTTTTTTAGGGGTTAGCTTTTCCTACCCTTGAAACTATCCCCTATATAATCCGAGATTATTCGCCAGGTAGAACACTACTATCTCAGATCATACCACCTGAGGGCATATGTATTATCAAGTACAGTAAACACGCAATAGGAGGGCGGAGGCTATAGATGTGCGATAGGAGGGTGGAGGCTGCAGACATCGCAAAAAAGAGTTTGTTGATGTGCGACAAGGAGATTTTGTTGACGTGTGATAGGGAGACTTTGTTGACGTGCGATAGGAGTGCGGAGGAAGTAGATGCGTGATAGAGATTTTGTTGACGCGCGAGACGAAGATTTTATTTTCATGTGACCAGAGGGTAGAGGTTGCAGACCAGATAAAATATTTTTTTTCTTGTGTCAACAAGTTGGTTGACGCTCGTCAACAAACCTCGTTGACATGCATCAATGAACCTCACTGATGCGCATCAACAAGGTTGTTGACTATTCACATCAGGGAGGTTCGTTAACTTATGTCACTACCACCTTGTTGACTCAATAGCAAATGACTCCTGTCACGCGTCTACAGCCTTCTATCACACCACTTCAAAATTAGGTAAAAATGTTGTTGTCGAACCCCCAAAAAAATTTCCTTTCCATGAAACCGGTTCCGAGGATATTCTCCAGGTATTTTTCAACTCCGATTTCTAAGAGGTGCTCTTAAAAGGAACCTTGTTTCATTATGTGGAATGAAAATTTTACCATAATGATATAAAATGCCATCATGCACATAATAATCCAATTCTCCTACTTGTTTCCAATGTAGCAAATATTCATACACTTCTTTAAAATCAGCATCACAAACATATTGTTCTTTATAACTATCATGAGCCAAAGAACTATGTTGTAAAAGAATAGCTGCAACAACAACTAGTTTTTCTAAATTAGCATATCAACAACCTTCAGTTTATATACATTTTTTATACCTAATCAGAGGGTGAAATTTCTCTAAGAATCCCATCTAATGGAAGTGTTTAGGCTATTGTAGTTTGGTTTGTGTTTGTAAGTACTAGAGGGGCTAATGATCTAAATGTATTATTTTTTCCTTTTCCATCAATGTAATGTTTCCATTTCTTTACACTCTACACCAAAGCATACAAATCTTTATCATAAGTTGGATAATTTCTTATGTGCACTCGTGAAGGTATCATAATGGTAACAAATAGGTTTTCTATATTGCATCAAGTTTGTCCCCATTGCATAATCACTGGAATCCATCTCAATCTCAAATGACTGTTGAAAATATGGAAGTGCCAAGACTAGAGTGGTACTAATTTTCACTTTCAGTGTATCAAAATCTCTCTGATGTTTTCCTCCCCACTTACAGACTGGTTTAATACTAAGCAAAACATGCAAAGGAAATGCAATAAATGATAAGTTAGCAATAAATTTTCTCCAGTATTATACTACACCAAGAAAAATTCTAACTACCGTTACATTATTGGGTCTAGGCCAGTTAACAATTACCCCAAATTTTTTAGGATCTATTTTCAATTCACCATGTCTCACAACATAACCCAACTAAACTCAATATGTTTTCCCAAATTTACATTTATACTATCTTCAAAAGAAAATTCTCATTTTGTAAAGAATTTAAGATTTTTGTATATGAATTATATGATCATCCCATGATTGACTGAAAATTATGGAATATCATCTAAGTAGACTATGAAAAAATCATCAATGAATGGCCTAAATACATCATTCATAACACGCATGAATGTAGTCAGTGCATTGCACAATCCAAAAGGCATAACAAGCCATTCAAATAAACCTTGTTTTGTTTTGAAAGTAGTTTTCCACAGATCACCTTCATTGATTCTTACTTGGTGATAACCACTTCTTAACTCTAACTTAGTGAAATAAAAATAATTCTTTAATATATCCAGTAAATCATCAATTTGAGGAAGAGGGTAAATGATTTTTCACCGTATGATTTTTTTAAGGCAAAAAAATCAACACACATCCACCATGTGCCATCTTTATTTGACACCAAAATAATTGGCAAACCACAAGGAGATGAACTTGGATAGATAATTCCTTTTGTCCAACAATTCCATCACATGTTTCTAGATTTCCTCATTTTCAACCATAGAACAATAAATGCATACCAATGTTGGGAAGAGGTGCATCATATAGCAAATGTATCTCCTGTTGAACACCTCTTTTGGGAGGTAGATCTTGTGGATCCTGAAAAGCATCATCATAGTTAGAAATAATTTTAACCAATTCATTATGATGTTTAGGATCACAATCCTCAAAATCCTTTTCATGATCTTTCTCTTTAATTTTGATCACCATGAGTAAAAAAATCTTTCTTAACTTTACAAGCCTTTTCATCTTCCCTAAAATAACTAAGGAAAGACTTGTTTTCACATGATGAGCTTTAACAATATACTCAATCCCATCTTTAACAAGAAAGTACTTATTCCATTCCCTATATAAGATTACTTTATGATCATATAGATAAGAACTTACCAAAACCACACAAAAAATATCTAAAGGAACAACATCCATATCAACCTCATCAATAAAATTTTCTCTAATGGAAAATTTGAATCTACAAGTTTTTATTACCTACAAATTTGCATCATCACAAACCTAGCCAGAAGGATAAGGCTTGGGATGTGGCTTGGTTTTGAGTACCAATTTCTTCACAACCTCCTCTGAAATCATATTAGCTTGAGATCCACTATCAAATATAGTGTCAATTTTTTTATGTTGCGAAATAACTCTAAGGTGTAAAAGCACATTTATTTTCTTTTCATCATGTATATATTTTTGTTTAGAATAAGATGCAACATTTGATGAACTAGTGTTTAAAGAGGAGGAAGAATGACTACCTTGAAAAATCATCGCTGTGATCTTGGTTTCATCTCCTGAATCAGACCCAAGATCATGGAACATGATATTTGTTTTCTTCTCTTTTCCCTTCTTATTAGTCATCCATTTAGGATTTATTTCCAAATGTAATTTCCAACACTTAGATTTTTCATGATTCTTTTTTATAATGATTGCAAAATGGTTTTTCATATTCTTTCTTAACAATAGAGATTTTCTTTTTCTTACCCTTTCCTTTTCTAAGTGTTCTTTTGAACCTTTTTTATTTTCCCTAGGATTACTTGTTATTGTGTTTTGAGGAGGAAGAATCCTTAGTCATTTTCCCTCTTACTTCCAAATGTGTAGCTTGCACACACACCGCATCAAGATTAGTAGGACTAAAAATGAGAATAATATGTTGCAGATAACTATGTAATCCACCAATATATTTAATAAGTGTTTCTTGTGTATGGAGATAAATACCAAGAATAAAATCCCTTTTCCTGAACTCTTTTGTATAATATTAAACACTTTTTCCCTTAGTTTGTCTCAATGTTTTCCAATCCATCATAGCTTGTTTCATGTATCTTAGAGGATAAAATTGTTGTATAAGATCAAAAACTAAATTAGACCAAGAAGTGATTTATTTACCTTTTTTCTCATTAGATTCTTGAAGCTTACTCTCCCACCAAATGAGTGTTGTGCCACCCATTTGCAGAGTTTCTAAATGAATTTTTACTTCATCATCAAAAATTTTCTGAACCTTGCAATATACCTCAATCTGTTTGATCTATTATCCAACTTTTCTGCATTAAGCTCCCCATTATACATTGGCAATTCAAACATTATATATAATTTTAATGAATTAAAATCATATTTTTGATCTTCACCTTTAGGAATATCAGAATTAGAGATTTCTTCTTTTTAACCTTCTCAAGTTGTTTTTTCTCTATGTCTATCTTGGTACAATTCTTCCACCATCTCCTTCATCTGAAGTAATGATTGAAGAAACTCTTCTTCTTCTCGTTCCTCCATTGATGGGCTTCGAGGTCTTCTTGAACCTATTTTTGGATCCTCTTCTACTCATTTTCCTTCACCATTGTTAGACCGGGACCTTGTTAACATTCAACAAAAAAAAATTGCAATCCAAACACTATTAATCTGATCATAAACCATATTTGATACCAGTGATTTATAAAATATTAAAAAATTGAAGCATTCATCTAAAATTTTTGCTTATACATAGATTTTTTTGAATTAAAGTTGACATTACGTATTTCTTGTATTTTTAATTAAAATTAAAAAATGGAGATCACTGTGTAAATAAGATAATTAAATAGGAAAATTTGAAAAGAGTTTCAACACTGTACGTTATAATAGAGTTCTACACTTGTGGCCTATGTCTCCGAGTCCAATTAAAGGGACCAATCTATTAAAATAATAAATAATAATACTTACAAACAATATTACATGATTTTGATCTTCTCACTATGTTTCTCCTATAAAAGTACCCATAGACTCCTTTGGAAGTTCTCCACAATTCCCCTTCTAGCTCCCTCAATAAGATTTTTTAAAACTTACACAGTCTGTTATCTCCCCTTCTTTACACACCACATATCACATTTAATAGCATGTTTAAATGTGATTAACTAAAAATGAACTAACTATGTAGTAAGGGGATAGTTAATCTAAGCTATGAAAAACTATAATAAAGTAAATAAATGTAGTAAAAGGAAGCATGTAAATGTTCTAAGTAACTATGCAAAAGGAAATGCTAACCCTAATGTGTAAGAAGGAAGAGAAAAGAACTCAGATGATTTGATGAAGTGACATGATTGTGTCACATGTGTGACAAAAAAATCAGGAAGTAGGAATGACTGTGAAGGATCCCTGAAAAGAGTGGATCTAGATTATCCCTAGAGTGAAGCACCTGGAGGAGGACTGGGGAGCCTGTAGGTGCTTTGGTCTACAATCTGGGCATCCTGGTATGTGTAAAAGTCTAAAAATTGTCTCTGTAGGGATGGAAGGTGATTTGGAACCTTCGTTGTGTGTCATATCAGATTCACCATGTTCCTTCAGATATCACCAATAATCCAAGATGAAAGAAAGACATGCAAGACCCCAAAACAAGCATCAAACCCTAAAAAAAGAATAATGCATATGAAGGGGTCAGACTGACCTCGGCTGCCACAATGGTGGACTTATTAACTAAGCACTTCACCACATCTTAGACCTGATGTAGTTCTATGTGCAAGTGTGTGTGAATATGCCCTAGGTTGCTCTTATGTCAGTCACACTCTGTGAAGTAGTGAGAAATAACTGTGTGTAGAAAATTTAATAGAATGTGTGCATGGAATATAATATAATCCCTCCCCCTATGAAGTGTGATGCAGATGTCCTAGCCTTGTGCCTTGATGATGGAGCTATGTGGATGTAAGTGATCTCCAATGTAATAGATGGATGCAACTCTAGATGAGTGATAGTAGGAAGTGATGCTAGGTCCCTCATTATGGTGTCATAACGTTATATTTATAGGTTTATCTTGATCTAATTTCATAATTAACCCTAAAAAGGTGGATCAAAAGAAAGATAAAGATGTAAAATGGATAGAAAGAGCCCAAAAGTGGTGGGAAAGTGTAAAAAGGATTAGGGCACCCTTGGTGGGACCAGGGCACCCATGGGCACCCCAGTACTAATTTGGGCACCCCTGTCAAGGATAAAATAATGTGCGATGATAGAAGATGATTGGGCATATGGTTGTGAGAGGTCAGTAATGAAAAAATAAAATAAAACAAGATGGCCAAAAGATGAGGGTTAATTAGTACTTTCTTCACTTAAGAGCCTTCAAAAATAGTAGTATGAGACCGAGATAAATAATGTCTAAAGTGCATGATTTTGTGATTACATTTTGCCCCAAATTTATGTTACTGAGAGGAAATATTGGTAACATAAAGTAGATAGAGATGCGTACTTGATGTCCATGAAGTGTGTAGTATAAAAACGCTGAAGGAATAGACAAAGCGTGGAATGAAAAAATAGATGGAAGAGCGTGGAAACTAAAGAAGAAAAATGCACAAAGAAAAGGTGATGAGAATGAACCTAGTGCAGAACGCATGTGTAGATGTTGTGGTGTTTGGTGTACCTGCATGGTTAGTAAAGTATGTGTTGTCGCAAAGTGTTGTTGTTGACGATGTTGTTATTGCCCCCATTTGACTGCTTGTTTCTCATACAACCAGACCTACAAGGAGAAAATAATGAAGTAGTAAAATATGTATGTATGTGTGTGTAAAAATGCAATGTAAAAGACACATGTATATGAACTCATGTAAATTTTAAATACTCAAATGTAAATGGAACATGTGCACCTGATCCATGTTGAGAAAGAACGAGTAGAAGGATACCCTATACTACAAGTTTTTTCGGTGATCTCACACCACCCTGTCCAAAGAAGTGTAGGGATAAAGATGCATTATTATCCTTCCTATAATTGCTTCCCTGAACTATGTGTGAAGAGATCTCTATACATCCTGGTTTTTGGGTGATCTGATGCCATTGGCTGAAGTAGTGTAGAGAGGCACACCCACTATAACCTCCAAGCCTGTAACTGCTTCTAAGAATGCTAATGACACCATGTCCTGTAAAAGTCATTGTGTATGGGGTTTTTAGACTAGTATGAACCCACTCGTTATATATAACTGAAGTAAACCGGTGTAGAATCTTTGTGTTAGTATGTAAAAAACCCAAATGATGACCCCCTCTATAGGGGCACACGTGAAATAGCTAATAGGATAATGTGGACCCAAAAGAGGACCAACCACATGAACTCTGTACACTCTATGGAGAAGGGAATGCGCTTGGTAGAAACCAAGGTGTGCACAAACAAGGATGACTAGCCAAAAAAAGTGTTAGTATGAAAACACATGCATGTAAGAAGACATTGTGTAATCTATACAAACAGTATAAAAGATACTAAGCAAATTAGTGTAAAAAAATAAGAAGACAAGTAAGCCACACAAAGCGGGTCGCAAACATGGGACATCACTCATGATTTTGTAAGACACACAAGGCTATCATGGCCACAAACAACAAACAAGTGTGCATGCCAAACATAGGGAAAAAATCTCATACAAGAAGCAAACAAAGGAAGAAAATGTAACAAAGAAACAAACAAGTAGTCATGGAAACACGTAATCTTGTAAAACAAGTGCTGCACACGAACACCCGTTAGCATGTGATAGAAAAATCCAATATGTCAAAGTGTGAACAACCAAGTGATGTAAAGTTCTAAGTACAAAATGAAACAATAACACCTGTGAAAATCGAATGTGGATGCCCCCAATAACTAGTGTAGAAAGGGTAAAATATGAGCATCCATGATGCATGTAAAAGATATGTATCTATGATAACAACTAAACAAAGACGTGAACATGCATTTGTGGATGATATAGATAATGGAATATAAGAAATCAATCTAATATGTGTAGTAAAGTGATAATGTAAAACACTAGTAAATAAGAGTAAATGCCCCTAAGATAATGCAATATGTTGTGGATGGATGGAATGGAATTCAAGATGGAATGATAGGAGCCACATTCTCCCTGAGTGAATAGAACTCTATGTAATGAGGCTCATTTTGTTTTCCCCCTCAGTAGTCAAGAATGTACCGTAAATGAGAGTGCATCACTGGGAAATGTTCAAGTAGTGTGTGTTGTGTCTAATGAACTGTGATGAATGTGTATGTGTATTGATGAGATGTAACCTAGAAATAATGTGTGTGTGAACCTTATAGCCGAAGTGTATATCACGACTAGATGAATGTATAAGTGATGATTTATCCTAAGCGTATATCATTATAAGATGAATAATGAGTGATGATTTATCCCTAAGCGTATATCACTACAAGATGAAAGGAGGGAGTGGTGATGTAAGATAATGTGTATACCACTACAAAAGCATAGAATATGTGATGATTTAGCCTAAAGCGTATGTCACTAGCCTAGTATTTTTGCATGCATGATGAGTGTTAGGTCCATTTGATTTGTAAACCCTCGGCAACCGAGCATGGACCGAGGAACTAAAGTGCATCATAGGGTAGTGAGTGTAATGTGTAGAGGACAATGTAGTATATGTAATGATAAAGGACGACCATGTAAGGAGTAAAATATGTAACTATGCGATGTGTAGAATGCAATGCAAGACGTGTAGAATATGTAAAGTGTAATGAAACAACATGTAATGTATGTAGATAAACTAGTAATGTAGCATGTAGAATGAAGAATGTATGATGCTAGATACGTAGTATGATATAGGCTTAATGAAAACTAGTATGATGTATGACACACAACATGTGAATAGAAGTAGTATGTAATGCCTAGAGTGCAGTGCGTGGGGTTTAGTGTAGTATTAATCCCTCAATAGTCAAGTGTGAAACAAAGCACAAGAGTGCATCATCGGGTGGTGATGATGCAAAAATGTGTGATGAAAAATTCCTACATGAAAATGCAAAGATGATAGATGTTAAAGTGAGTGGGGGGATAATTGATGCAATGCTCCCCAAATGTATGATAGAAAATATGACTATGGGCCACTATCAAGAAGATCATCGTTATCATGATTGAAACCCACTGGAGAAGCATCAGAAACTTGATAAGCTATTGAATGGGGAGGGTCATATAAGGATCCATTACGACGGAGTGTGTACACATTCATTTCATAGTATTCATCAGTAAAGGTGATTAGTGGGAAGCCGTGAGCATGCTAACGAGATATGTTTGGAATGTAAGTGGGGAGAATAATCATTATGAATAGAGATATGGCCAAAAGGCATAGGAAATGTCAGTAAAGAGTGACGAGCATCAATTATACCACCAATGTAATCAAGCCAGGAATGTCCAAGTGTGAGTGGAGAGTCACGAGGGGTGTGCACAACAAATACCATTAGATGAAAGACACACAATTCATAAGATGCCATAGTGTGAAAATAGCCATGATAGAGATGTGGTGAATGAAGATGTGGTAAAATGTCATTGAGGGTTATGCTGAACCTAGCCAAACTGTTGTGTGTACAAATAGTTTCTAAGAACGTAGAGTCAACGGGGATCTATTGCCAAAAGAGCATATTGATGAATAATGTGCATGTAAAAGGAGGTAGTGGATTTGCGACCCATGGAGAAGAAGATGAAATAGCATCAACATTGTGTAATGATCCCAGATATAATACCATAACATTAGTAGATGGATGCATATTGAACATATAATCTCCTGGGCCATCGACCACAAAGGTTTCTTCAAAATAAGAATTGTCTACATGAAGAAGAGTAAAATTGAGTTACCCTAATAATTCATTAGTAAGTTCTATAACATCAAATTCATCATTAGAATCCTTAGAATCATCAGTGTGAGCATCATCTTGTTATGTGACACTATCAAGTATGTTAGTAGGCGGCACTGTAGTCAGAGGAGTAGAAGGTGCCATAACTAGTGGAGATGGAACAGTAATAGGGACGAATATTGTAGGTGAAGCAATGGTTGTTGTGTGAGTGGATATAACAAGAGCACTAATAGTAGTAGTAGGGGTTTGTGAAGTGCTAGATTGACCAATGTCATATGTGTCAAGGATGTCATATGGAATATGTTGCGAAGGTGGTATAAGAATAGTAGTAACAAGGTATATATGACAGTATTTGAATGGCTTCGGATATGCTATGATAGTACATTCATAGCCATCATGCAAAAACTTGACACATTTGTGGAGAGTAGATGGGATTGATTACATTGTGTAAATCCAAGGCCTTCCTAACAAGATATTGAACTGGAAGGAGGAATCAATGACATAAAACTCAGTGATAGATAGTTCTTAAGCATGTGCGAGTGGTATAATCGTAACCGTGAATGAGATTGGAATTCTTAGAAATTAGATTATCACTAATACCCAATTATCATAAGAGAGAATGAACGCAAAGATTAACAACTGATCCATTATCAATGAGGACTCATTTGATGCAAGTAGTACTGAAAATTACAGTAATGAGCAAAGGAGCACACATATTACTTTTAGAAAAAGGTACAATATATACATTAGTGAAAGAGATAACATGTGGTAAATTGCATAGAGATTATAGGAGATGTGTAAAGGCATCCATGGAGTTATCACTTTCAATATGAATAACACGAAGGGTAGATTCTAGCGTATTATGACAATCTGGTGCGTTAGCAATAAGTCATAAAGAGATATTTTAACGGGTGTATTTTTAAGTTGTTTAATGATGTCATAGCCCTTAGAAATGGTAGGAGGAGCTTCCAGAGTAATGGGTGGTGGAATAGACATGGGTGGAGCTATAGGTGGATTAAGATGAGTAGTAACTACATTAATAGATGGGTCATCCCTAGGCGTGACAAAGTGGGGAGGATGTTGGGTATGCACGAGCATGAAATCAACAATGGTAGTAACTATTCATGAGACCTAAGTGGGCTCATAGGTAGGATAAGAATATTAAGACATAAATTGATAAGGATATGACATAATAAAAAAGGAAGTGCTGAAACATCAGGTTCACTAAAATGCTTAACTAAAAATGAACTAGCTATGTAGTAAGGGGATAGTTAATCTGAGCTATGAACAACTGTATTAAAGTAAATAAATAAAACAAAAGGAAGTATGTAAATGATCTAATTAACCATGCAAAAGGAAATTCTAACCCTAATGTGAAAGAAGGAAGAGACAAGAACTCATCTGATTCGACAAAGTGATGATACTGTGTCGCAGGTGTGACTAAAAAATCAAGAAGTAGGAACGACTGTTCAGGAGCCCCTGAAAAGAGTAGATCTAAAATATTCCTTTGGACTGAAGCACCTAGAGGAGGAATAGGGCACCTACAGGTGCTCTGATATGCAATCTAGGTGCCCTGGTCTGTGCAAAATCTTTGAAAGTGATTTCTGCAAGGATAGAAGGTCATCTAGAACCTTCACTATGTGTCATATCAAATTCTTCGTGCTCCTTTAGATGTCTTCGATAATCTAAGATGAAAGAAAGACATGCAAGACCCTAAAACAAACATCAAACCCTAAAAAATAATAATGCATATGAAGGGGTTAGACTGACCTCAACTTCATCAATGGTGGACTTACTAACTGAGCACTACACTACATCTCAGACCCTATGTATTTCTATGTGCAAGTGTGTGTGAACATGCCCTAAGTTTCTCTTGTACCAGTTGCACGTTGTGAAGTGGCGAGCAATAACTATGTGTAGAAAATGTAATAGAATCTATGCATGGAATAGAATATAATCCCTCCCCCTATGAAGTTTGATGTAAATGTCTTAGCCTTGTGCCTTGATGATGGACACATGATGGAGCTATGTGGATGCAAGTGATATCTAATGCAATAGATTGGATGCAAATCTGGATGAGGAGTTATGTAATATATTTTTCAACCGACATGATAAGGGTTTGAATCCCTTATCCCCCTCCACCGCTTTGTATTTATTTTGTGGGAAAAGATCCCATGTGTCCTACACAAATAGTTAGGGGAGTAGTTTAAAGTTAGGGCACATTGGCCACTGAGCCATTTTGCTAGGTAGTAGTTGTATAGCCCAGTTGGAATGCTAAGTTGGTCGCGTTGAGTGTATATGTAATGTGGACACGTTGAGGGTAGTTGGCGAGCTAAGGGAGATGCACTCATGTGTTAAGGAGATAGGTGGTTGAGTAAGGAGGTAAGGTAGGTTGGCTGAAAGTTAGGCAATGTTGGAAGATAATGAAGTGAGTTGGCAGTTTGAGCAGGTCTACTGGCTCAGTGGCTAGGTCGACTCGATTGACCAAGTTAGATCAACTCGCTGAGTCAGGCTGTCCATCGATTTAGCTCTAAAAAAATGTTTATAATGCAATATAATTGATCCCACATTTACCCTGTTACAACAATCAGAAATATATATACAAAATTTCTGCAATGTTAATATGAAGAAATGGAGACCAAGGTAACCCTCCATAATCAAGTGTGTCAAACCCAGTTGAGGGCCCCCAACCAAAAAATAAGATGGCCCACCTGTTTGTCACCGAGTGTTAAAGACTAGAGTTAAAATCAAATTTTTACTCCATATCCATTGTGCCACATGTCACAATTTGATTGGTCCACTTGGAAAATGTGCACGCGTCCATGTCACCTGTGTGTAATCCTAATTTTTACCAATTGGTAAAAAAATTTCAGCGAGCTATAACTTCTGCATACGTGCTCCATTTTTCGCAAACAAGACACCGACAAAAATCTCTAATTTTTCTCCATGGAATATAACTACCTGTAATTGATTCTGAGAAGATTATGGATTAGTGTTTCTCAATGAGGATCCTATGGATTAATAAATCCATTCATAATTTGGCTGAAATGGAAATAAAATTTCTAGATGAATGTCAAGATCATTGCAAGGTTTGAGATTGAAAGGAAGAACTCTTCAGGATGAGCTAAAAGGAATATAAAATCCTTGAGGATTATCTTGATAGATATGAAGCTTTGTCCATAAACGGTATGGTAATGGACTAGAACAAGAGTTGATTAAAACTATATTTATAAGAGGACTGCATGATGAGTCCAAAGATAATCTAAACTTAATGGGTAGAGGGGATATGAATAAAATAAGACTTGGAGCTATTGATGATCTCTATAGAAACTATTCAAGGACTAGACCAAGATTTGGAAAGAACAAATAGAGGAAAACAAGTAGTAAAGTGAGATAGGTGATGAAGGAGTTTTTAACCTCAAAATAAATATCCTAGTGAATTTAAACACTTCTATGGATATTATGCAAGTAAAAGTTAAGGCTTTAAATCCTTTATCAATCTATATCCCTAGGTGCAAAGATAAGCATGAAATTAAGGGTTTCCCTCTAAGTAAAACATATATATGTGGTATCTGTGATCTAACCACTCCACCAATCAATGGAACTTGCTCTCATCTAGTACAAATCATGTAAAGAAATGAAACCACCATAAAGCATAAATTAATTATGTAGGTCAAAGACAAGGTGGAATTTTGTTCGTAGAAATCAATGGCCCACAAATCAGTGGAGTGCACCTTGGTGTATTCCTCAACCTTGGGCTCAATACATCCCTCCAGAATGGAATAACCCACAATGGGAGAACCAATATCAACAACAATGGGAGAACCAATATCAACAACAATGTATGCCTGAAAAATATCAACAATAATTACCACCCCAATATAAATATAACCAACAAGGTTATCATTAACCATTCCAAGGCCAAAGGTGCAATCAAATTATGCAAAACTGATAACATGCCATTTGTAGTGTTCGCTTTCCTTCGACACCTTATGATATTGATCCTGATACTGCTAACTATGTTATGGACATTGTTATAGTTTAATTTAGCATGATGTTAGATATTAGATCATGGTTTATTGTGGAATTTGATTCATATATGGTGCATGATGATTATTATAGACATTTTGGACATTGATGTTGATATATTATTTGACATGGTTACATTATAAATGTTGTTCAAAATTGTGATATTTGGATATTTTGAGTAGACCTAGAAAATGAGAATTAGATTAAAATTGGTGATGATATAGTTGTGGATGAAATTGTAAGTGATATTGTTGATTGTCTTGATGTTTGTTGAGAATCACATATATGTCGATGATCTTGAAATTATATTTATATTCATTTAGATGTTCTAATATGAACATGAGGCCGAAGGAGGTATTCTTGTTTTGCAGGTTTAAAATATCACAACAAACATCGGGGGATTGGAGACCAACCACATTGGAATTCTAGATGAATTCAACAAGGTCACCATGACAACTTGTATTTGTTTGTGTGTTTGATTGTGTTAGGGATTCCCATGGGGGGATCACCTTTAAAAGTGACCAAGGGTTATGTGTATTTATTTATTTGGTTCCTTTTTATTGATGTTTGTATGTGTTTATTAAGTGATGTGTTTATCCCTTTTATTTAAATAAATTGTGATATATAATGTGAGTAATTATATTGTTAAAATAAATTTATCAAATTGGGTCATAAGAAAATAATTATTGGAGTGGTTGACTCTTATATTAAATGTGGTAAGATATATGTACGCAATGTGTAACTGATGTGTAAGAGATATGTAATTAAAATTTTGAGTATGAAACACTTCATCTTCTTTAGAATTCGAAATTGTCCTTGGAGACTGATTTTAGAGGCTTGTAGGATAAGTTAAACTTTTCCCATACCTCTTAAAGTTGCATACCAACCTTATGTATGGTTGGAGAGTTTAAATATAGATTTCATTATGTATTTTTGTAAGTCTAGCTGAATGTTTTAATTGCACTTCTTGCTTGAAATTAATTTCAGTCCTTTGGGATATGGGCTTGATTTGAGTCTGTAAGTAAGACTGTCATATTATTCACCTACTTATTTATTGTGTCTTGGAGATTGAAGTTGACTTGTGAGTTGGAATTGAGGATGTGTGATGTGGCATCTTATAAATATCCACCTCATCCTCCTCTCTCCCCCCTTCTATATATTCAAATTCATTTTATTTTTTTGGGGTTACACTCTTTTGGTTGCTTTACTTTGCATACTTCTTTTGGGTGAATTCTTTTGCTATTTGGAGCTCTTACTTTTGGAGAAAGTTGCAGAATTTTTACAGATCTGTGTTTCGTTGATCTTGGGATATTTTACATTAGAAAGCTTGTGGTTGGGAACTCGAAACAAACTCCATTATGGAGAGGTAAGAGCTTGAATTTTGAAATGCTCTTCTTTTATTGTGAAAATGTTATTGTTGCATATGTTTTCACTTGTGTGTGGGCTGTTTGGGTAGATGTCCTAGGGATGGTGTAGGAGAAGACTATGTGGTATTTTTGTGGGAGGCATAAGTTTTTTTGGGAGGTATAAGTTTGGAGATAGTTGAGATTTGGGTTCCACCTTACAAATAAATGGATTGCATTTCTTTACTCGTTATGGGGTGCCATAAGAGGTTGGAGAGGCATAAGGAAATGTAAGGAATAAGGGGTAATTAGGGGAGGCATAAGGGCATGACAGGGATTTGAAATGATATATATATATATGGCAGTTGTTTTCAGGTGGTGATACCCATTTCTCCTTAGGAGGTATAAACAACATACCCCATAGTTTTCTTGCTCCTTTGGCTTCCATGAGGAAGCATGTGTGTTGTTTTTTGTCTTTTATCTGTGGTTACAAACTGTAATTTTAGTTTTGGAATGATTTTTTAAATGTGAAATTGCATGTGTGTTGTGGAAGCCTACTATTTCCATGAGTTGAAACACATTTCTTATTGCATTGTGGTTGGGGTTCAGGGGCCAATGATGAAGGATGGCTTCTCCTTTTCATTAGATGTCTTGGCTGGGTGGAGAGTGTTGCCTTTCCCCCTACTCTGTTGTGATCAAATGGAAATAAAGAAATGGAGGATATTCATGTTGCTGTTCTGGAAAAAAAAAGTTTGATAACCCTTGTTGAGAATATTTCATATTGTAACCTTTTCCCACTTTGAGGTGGAGGACCTTGTACATTATTTGTGATGGAAAGATGTTTTGTATTGGCTATGAAAGTTGTAATTCGAAATGTGAAAGAAATGGTAATTCTGGTCATTGTATTCGAGGAATGAAAGAAGAAGTGTAAAGCTATATTGATTGAATCAATAAAAGATTGTATTAATTTTCTCAAATGACATTATTAGTTACTGAAATTGGATTGTTGAATGTATTTTGAAATTCTGATTGGAAAGATGAAAAAGGTGAATACGTATGGAGAAATGTCATAATGCTCTGTTCTGAATGTTTTTGAAATCAGAATCATAATATGGAATTTGAATACTTTGATTTGAATAAACTTAATGTGTTAGATTAGATTTGGAATGAATTCTAATACTTAGAAGATGATAAATGGAAAATAGATCTTTCCGAATTTGATCTCTGTTAGATGCTTTCAAAGCTACAAAATATTAATTAGAAAATGTACGGGATGAATCTGTCAACTATAGAAGACAAATGAAATGAAAAATTGAACCTAATATGATCGAAACAATCTCAATTAGACCTTAACACTTAAGAAATTATTGTAGAATCTTTCAAATTGGGCAAAGGCAATATTGCAGACATCTTGCTATATAAAAACTGGTAATTTGGAGTTACAAATCAATCAAACAAGTTAACCCTCATAATCCAACCTAAATTCCTCCAATTCCAATCCTCCATGTCTATTGACATGTTGATAAAGAAAGAATGCCGAAATGGAACAAAAGTTTATAAGTTAAAATTACCAGTTCACATTTTACAAGCTTGCAAAACATTTTCTAGAAATTGACCCTTCAAAATTTATCAAAATTAAAATTTTATTCTTCCTGAGCAAAGAGGGATTCGAGAACTTTCCAAAAAGTCCTTGTTTTCCCATAACTGAATCCCTAGTCAAAAGTTATGGCCTTATGAAGTTTTACTTCGTTTGGCTTCAAAAAAATAATCTAACTTGCAAATTTAAGTGAATAGAATATTCTTGGGTAGACCCATGGGCTAAAAATTTCCTTTTTTGCTTTTTTCCAAAAAGTACAAGGTCATGAAGTTTCCCACTGCTCCATTTACCCGCAAGCCTTCATTTTGTCTAAAATGATCTAAGTAAAAAAAAATAAAAAAAATATTTAGCAATTTTTCCTCCATGGCCCTGCCGCCCCGCAGCCAATCCTTGATTGACACGTGGCTTCGTTGGGCACCGACGGACACTTGGATTGATTTTAACCTTTCATGCTTTCAAAAAAAATAAATTTTCCAATCAGGTATTGCCACGTGGCTTCACGAGGTGTCGATGGAGGAGTGGATATTTTTAGCCTTAATGCTTTCAAATAAAGATTTTGGTAAAAATTCCTACTTTTCTCTATGGCCCCGCATCCTCTCCCTTGCCTTGGAAAAATCACTTCTGCAGGCGCACGAGTCCGCGTTCTAAAACTTAGCTTTTAAAATTTTCATGTAAATTTCTAAACGTTTCTCCCTCGACCAGCTTCCTCGCAGCCAATGAGAGCCTGACATGTGGCATCATCTGTCATCATCGGAGGCGTGGGTTAATTCTAGCCTTTGCACTTTTGTATCACAAAGGTATTTAAATCTTATGTTTTCCCACCAAGTCCGTTTCTCCGCATGAATTTGGGCTTGACACGTGGCACCTTGGGCGATGGTGGAGGCACAGATCGTTTTGATCCCTTAACACTTTTGACATAAAGACTTGATGTCTTAAGTCCTTTTGGCAGCCCGACTTCCTGCCAAGCTGGGAAATGCTGACACGTGTCCCTTATGGGCTCGTGGGTGCGCAGGGGCAGCGCTAAAATTCTTCCCCACCCCACCAACCTGCACATGGGAAAATTTTTTTCTTCCCCGCCTCACTATGGGCATTCAGAAGTGAAATGCACTTTTCACCCAAGGGTGCTAAGGGAAAAATTTCTTCCCCAGGCCCACCCTTGGGAAAATTTTCTTCCCAAGGCCTGTTGGCCCATAACTTGAGAATTATAGGGAGTTAGAAGGACTTATTTATATCATTGGAAAGGGGAAGAAATTTCCTATCTAATGGTTTTGTTTTCAGGAAAAGTTTAGTGTGTTAAATATGTGAAAAATTTGTTTAAAGTGCAAGGTAAGCCCAAGAGTGGGTAAGTGGGAAATAACTCCCCATTAATTTAAAATGTTAATTATAAAAGTATGGATTGACCTTTTTAGGGGTCATGCCATGGGGTAAGTGAATGTTTTCCTAACCCCATGTAAATGAGAACCATGTCTATTTTTAGACCTAGTGGAATTAAATACCTTGGGCATTTAATTGTTTTGACCCCTTTAACCCTCTGAATTTTATTAGGGAATGTTTAATCTTAGTGTTAATATAATTAATTGATAAATCAACACCTAAAGGAAATTTAATCTCTACTTGGCTATTTTAACTCATTAATTGTATTGTGATCTTTAATGTTTGTTATAATCAAAAAATTTATCTTCTTAACATAATTAACCTTGACTTCTTTAATAAAATACATGTGTCAGCGACCTCTGCGAACCCTAAATGGTGAAGCAAAGACACGGTGGCCATGGAGGTCCAAAAAATGGCGGGGATGCTGGCATACACGCACAGGAACAATCGCGAACTGGCGCAGAACATGTCCTTTCGTGGATTGATCAGGATTTTTGTGATGCTAAGGCAACTCCCAACCTTGCTGGTTCCTCTCATGGGGACGGATCTCATCTGACTCCTTTACAGAAGACACGATCTCCCTGTGCTGATCACTCTGTTGCTAATAGTGTTTTCAACAATGGTAGAACTGTAGGCGGCGGATCTCCATTACAACCTCTAAACCTCTCTTCTTCAGTGGATTTACACACAAAGCTCACTATGATAGACTGTCCTGATACCAGGGTTCATGTCTTGAATAATAACCCACACAGATCGACTACATTTAAAGATATTTTACAGGGCAGGAGTCTCGCACAAGGGAAGGGCCCCATCACTCCTTTGACCCCTGCGGTAACTAACCCCAACGTTTCATTTGGGGATGAAGTCCTTGCTTTAGAACGCTTCTACCTAGAGCATGCCCTGATCGGGAGATTTAACGAGCTCTGGCCAAACCTAGCTACCCTTCATGACTGGATTACAAAGCACTGGATCCCGATTCTATCTAGTAAGTTAGATCTTCATCCATGTGCGAAAGGTACATTTATTGTTGTTTTTTCCTCAATTAGGGATAAGGAAGTCATAGATAAAAAACTCTGGGCTTTGCAATCCCACTACTTGGTTTTGAAAACCTGGTTCCCGGCTTTTAACCCAATCACTGAATCATTGCCTGCAAACCAGTCTGGATTAGAATGCCCCATTTACCGCTCCAATTCTGGGACCGTACTTGTCTAACTGCTATTGGAAATACTTTGGGTCATACCCTTTTCATTGACCCCCAAACCACTGGTTTCACGCACACAACCTTTGCTAGAATCCTTGTTGAGCTGACACATCCAAAAATCTACCTGCAAATATAGAGCTTATAGTCCAAAACAGAACTTGGACACAATCATTAGATTATGAAGGCTTGCCCTTTAGGTGCAGATTGTGTTTTGCTACCGGGCACACCGCTGATGTTTACGGAGTAGAAAAGCGAAAGAATGGAAAAAACAACTAGTGGAAAAATGCCCTTCCTGAACACCTAATTTTCGAAGCCAAAGAGGAGTCAAGTACAGATACTGAAGATGATTTTGTCTTGGAAACCCCTCTTTCAGAAATTCTAGTTGTTGAATGCGCCAAAGATTCTCATTCTGTTGGTGGCATTAAGAAAGATACAAAAGAAGATAATGAATCCGCTGTCCCAGTTGGATCTTTGGAGGATAAGGAAAATACGCCTCCTTGTTTCAATACCCTAATTACGGAGGCTTCTACAGGCTGGATTACGGTGCGTAAAAATAAAAAACTATTTTCCAAGAATACCGCTTCTCCACCTTGCTAGTTTCTCGGTGCTGCTCAATTGATCATCAATGTTTCACTTTCTTTGTCGAGCAACAGCTGTTTGATCGCTGTAAACCAGTTGTTTTTTTGCTGATTTGCAGCTGTTTGTCTTGGGTTTTATTATGTGCAGGTTTTTTCCTGCTTTTTTTCTTGTTCTTGTTCGTTGGGCCTTATTTGTTCACATCTGGCTTTTTGAGCCTTCTTGTATAAGGGTATAGTCCCTTTCAAAAAACTATTTGCCCTTAATAAAAAAAAACATAATTAACCTTGATAGATTTCTTTGTGACAATTGCTGCTATGAGGCTTGTTTGTAGTCTCACCTTAAACAAAAAAAAAATTATCCCATAATTTTTTTGACTAATCCTAGGTTGTTCTTGGGTCTTAAGTGGGTTGTTTTAGCGGGCATCACACCATTATACTTGGACCTTCCAATCACTACCAAGAACCTCAACTAGAGTGGATGAACTAACCACAATTTCCATCTCAACTCGTGGTTAATCCAAAAAACGTGAAAAAAAGAACCCCTGTATATACCACATAATTAGAAGACTTTGCCAACATATATTCCATTAGTTGTGTTGATGTCTAGCTCCATTTGGGAAAGACATTTCCAAACCCTCCTTCACCCATCATTGATAAAATATCTAAAGAAAAATAAGAATTAGAAGAGACAATTTATAAAACACCTCTACAAAAAGAACTTGGTAAAACCTTTTATTTACCAATTATACCATTTCTAAAGAGACTTAGAGAAAAAGAAGCAAATCAACATTATCATAATATTTCTAAATTTTATCTCATACAATAACTGAAATGTATTAGTATTAGGATTCCTCAAATAAAAACAATCAAATACGTTCCTAAGATTATAAGACTATTAGATAACTATGCATCAAAACCCCATGAAGAAAAAATAGTATCCTAAGACCATCTAAGTAGATGGAAAGCTGGCTAAAATTCTAATAGGGAATCTTTTTCCTCCAAAGTATGGAGACCTAGGAAGTCATATGGTTGCTATTTCTATTGGGAATATAACCATACATAATGTTATCGTAGAAATAAGAGTTTTTATCAATGCCATGAATATTGATATGCTCTCAACCTTGTTATTAACCAATGTCCAGCCAACTACCAAAGTTTTACAAATGGTTGATCAGACCATTGCAAAGCTAAATGAAATTATAAAAGATTTGGAGTAACAATAAAATATTAGGACTACCTTGTGGAATTATTGATATTGAAGCCCCAGACTCAAAAGAAAGGCCATCCCTTAATTCTAGGAATAATTTGGCTTGCCAGAACTACTGCTGTCATAGATTGCAAGACTGGGGATATGGCTATTTCAAATGGAAAAATGCAAAAAATATTTCTTATGACCCACACGCCAAGGATTTTTTTATAGATAACTCTCTATGGATAAATAATCCTAATGAAACTAGAACTCCACGGGAAAAATTTAGTCCTTGGTAGTCATCACATTCTATAGAAATTCAAATGAGTTAAATAAACATCACGAGGAAGAAGATGATACAAAATTCTAGACTATGACATCCTCTCTTTTCCCTAACAATGCGGTTGAAGGAGAAAATTACAGTGAAGACATAATAATGTTGCATAAATTACAACCCCATTTTTTCCCATTAAATTCATTGATTAGTGACTACTCTTCGTTAATTTCAAACTATCAAGGGATCAAACAAGTTGAAGTTCAACTAGGTAAACCATTGAACATTAACAACTAGTTGATAGATGTAGATGAGACAAGAATATTTACAGTCCCTAACTCCCATTGGAAATCCTTTGTGATGCAGGCGCATCACTTTTTCAAAAAAAATTGAGGTCCATCAAGTTCACAATAAGCCATGTTTGGCATATATAGTGTGTTTTTGGTTAGTTTAAGTAATAATGAGATTTTCCTTCCAAAACATCAAATTTGAACTTGAAAATTTACTATATAATTATAGAAGGATAAATTATAATTAAATATTAATCATGGTGAGTTGTTACAAGCTTCTAGAAAATATGCTATGTAGATTAGGAGGTTTTCTGTCTTTAGACAATTTGGGGAGTCAAATGAGTTGTTATAACTGTAACCAAGTTAGCAAAAATAGGCTCCTACATTTTAGTTGGATGGTTGAGAGAAAATATCAACAAACGGATGCTTTTCTATACTTGGTACAAGATCAAAATAGATGGATCATCATCCATTGAGCCCCATAAGGTCAAAAATCAACTCATTAAGAGTATAAGAAATAGTAAAAACAATTTTTGCAGGGCTGGTCTATTGATATATGAATGAGTGTTTGTATACTAAGGATTATGTAAGAAGTATTTCCATGAATGAATGAGAAGAATTTTTTTTTTGAGCTCCTTCACCTAGTTCTAAACTCCTTTCATATATATTTATGTTTACTAATTCTCAAAATCAAATTTTATATAAGATAATGGTTAGTTGAATAGGCTTTCATGCATGCTTTGTTTTACATCTATGGTTTATGTTCCTGTTTAATAAAAAGCTTATGGTCTATAATTATGTAAACATTTTTAACACATACTTTCAAAGGAGAAACATTTAAAGAGAGTAGTATAGAGTTGTAGAGTTAAAATTCGTGATTTGAAATGTTCAATCAGTGTTGGATTTTGACATTCAATGTTACATGTCACAGTAAAATTATTCGATGGTCTAAAAACTTATATGGTTGTCATATGGCATTCGAAATCTAATATGCACATCAATTTTTTTTATAACAAAGTATAAAACACATAAATTATGTAAAATTATATATGGATGTTGTTGGATAATATTTCGGTCTAATCAATTTCATAGTTTTTCATAGATTCATTTTTTTTCCAATAAAAATTAATGTTGTGCCAACTAATTTAAATATCATTAAAGTTTATGATACTTTTAAAACAAAATTTCAAATTATAATTAAAAATATTATTGGATAAAATGATAGAAATGAATCACAAAATGAGTTTTAGCTTCCAACTTCCAACTTCTAACTTCTAACTTCCAACTTCCTAGCTTGCAAGTTAAATCTTCAAATTTCACCATTGTTGTAAAATCTCAAATCCAATGCATGTAGTCCACTATCCAATATGTATTTGTAATAAATCAAACACATTTAAATAAATAAAAAACCAATTACAAATCAAAATCAATAAATAATTTAAGCTAAACAAGAAATCAAATCAAGTTAATAAATAAAAATAATAATAAAAAATTAAATTCAAAATTAACAGGTGTTTTTATTTTATCAATGAGATATGAAAATCTTTATATTTCAGTTATAAGATATTAAGATAATTCTATTATTATTATTTATTTGCATTCCAAAGTTTCTATTTTAATTTATGTTATATTTGTCATGAATCTCACAAATTTATAATCTGTAGTGTATGTGTTATATATATCAAAATTTGAATGTACATGCCATTTTGACGTTTAAATTATGTATTTACCTATCAATCACGAGGGACATATTTCAAAATTGGCTGTATTTTGACATCCAAAATGACTAAAAACATCTAAACACCTTACAAAATCCAACAATGCCTTCAATGAATCAAGTTATCAAATTCTTCCTCTCTTGGGTATTTGGAAACCCTCCACTAGGGTTTAGAAATTAATTTTTTCATATCTTGCATGTAATTTGGTATTTGGAGCCCAAATTTCGTTTGGAGGGAATGACAAAGGTCCTACAAGGAATGCAAGTAGTTTGGAATGATTTCATTAAGTTTAGAGTGGATTAGAGCTGACATAGTTAATTGTTACAATCAAGAAGCCTAATAAGGCCTAATTGGGACATGATAGAAAGTGAATTGGGTCTATTTGGCAAAGATATTCTTAATGCTTTGGGACACAAGTGTAACTTCCAAATGTTTATATAGAAACTATATCTTAGTTTGATACTTTTTGTATCAAATTTTAGTCTTAAATTTCCTTCTTGACAAGGCTACAAGGAAAACAAGGTAGTATAAGGACTTTTAGCCAAGAACTCCATAGCAAAGGTGAAAATTTCTTCCATTTCTTTATGGAATGGATTTGTAAATTTATTAGACCATATAAATTATATGTTTATTCCTATAAATCAAACTGGACGTTGTGATGCTTATTAGCCATATTGTTTAAATGCATTCCTAATAAAAAAGGTCACTGTTTAAGAGAAAGAATAAATTGTTTATAGAATCTAACTAGTATGGGAATCAATTTGCTTGGGAATACATTGATATGAGAGGGATTCACCATGATGCATGCAATCACCATATTTACATAGATAATGTCAAACCAACAAGACAACCTGAAAGAAGAATAAAACCAACACTTAAAAATATTGTTAAAACTAAGATAAAGAAGCTATTGCAGGTAGGTTTTATATACCCAATCTCAAATAGTCAATGGGTGTTTCCTCTAGTTATTATGCCTGATAATAATATAAAATGGATATTTTGTATAGACTATAGAAAATTGAATAAATCCATATGGAAATATTACTTTCCTATGCCCCTCATTGATTAATTTTTGGATAATTTGGTAGGAAGGAATACTTTTCCTTTTTTGATGGATTTAGTGGATACAACCAGATATAAGTCACACTTGAGGATAAAAAAAATACCTTTACTCACCCTTGGGGAAATTTTACATATATATTCATGCCCTTCGGATTGTGCAATACACCAATAACCTTTCAATGAGAAATTTTAGCTATTTTTTTAGATTTGATAAATGAATGTGTTGAGATTTACATGGATGATTTTATAGTATATGGAGGATATTTTAAAGAATCATTGGCTAATCTAGAAAGAGTGTTGAATAGGTGTGAAAAGAACCAATTGTATCTCAATCATAAAAATGTTTAATTATGTTATATCAAGGTATAGTCTTGGGACATCATATTTCAAAAGAAGGAATCAAAGTAGACCCTAAAAAAATTAAGGTAATCAGACAACTTCTAATCAAACCGAGGTAAGATTTTTCTTGAGACATGTTAGTTATTATAAGAGATTCATATAATATTTTAGTAAGATAATATCTCCCATGTTTTCCTTGCTTATTAAAGATTGAATTTCTCTAGACTTATGATTGTCAATAGTCTTTCAAGGATATTAAAGAAAAACTAACTTCTACTCCTATTTTGAGAGAACTTAATCAGAAGATTCCTTTCTATACCTAAACAGATGCATCTAATGAATTAATAAGAGTTTTTCTTGGATATAAAGAATAAGGAAAAACCATGCATTCTATTTAATACATTAGTAAAAATTTAACACCCTCTGAAACAAACTAGACAACAAATGAGAAAGAATTCCTTGTTGTAGTATGAGCTATCAACAAATTATGTCATTACATCACTGGTTACAAGGTGATTGTATATACAAACCATTCTTCTATAAATTATTTGATGAACAAGCCATTGGTAAGTGGAAGAATTATTAGGTGGTTATTTATCTTTAAAAAATTCAATGTGACAATAATTGATAAACTAGGAAGAGATAATGTGGTTGCAAATTTATTTTCAAGACTAACAATTGCAGGACAAGATGAACTAGTAAAGGATGAATTCCCAACTATAAACTTGTTTGTTGTATATTCTATATCACCATGGTTCGATGACATGGAGTATTATTTTTCCTTAGGGAATTTTTAATCCTCTTTCACTCCTAAAAAAAAAAAATATTTCATTAATGATAGTTCAATATATACTTGGGTAAAATGAATGTTATTTAAATGTGGTTATGACTTTGTGTTGGGTAGGTGCATAAGGGAGGATGAAATTCATGATGTTTTGAGATCTCACCATGACGAACTCTCATGAGGTCATCATTCAGGACTTTGGACTATCTAAAAGGTCTTTGATGCTAGATACTATTGGCCTTCTCTACACAAGGATGCAAAAATATATGTTTGACAATGTGACTAGTGCTTAAGAATGGGAAGGCCTATTCTCTCCAATGAAATGCCTCCCCAACCTTAAGTGGTTATGAATTATTTTGAGAAATTGGGATTGGATTTCATTGGCCCTATTGATCTATCCTATCAAGGGAAGGAATACATTATTGTTTTTATTGATTACATTACCAAATGGGTAAAGGTTCAAGCTTTATAATTTTCTAGGGACGAGAAAGTGGATGAGTTTTTATATGAAAGAATATTTCTCAAATTTAGGTTGAGCTAAGATCTATTTTTTTAGATCAAGGTCCACAATTTGTGTCTAAAGTGATCAAGGCATTTGCATATTTATATTAGTTTAGGCACAAAAAATCTTCACTTTATCACACTAGTCAGATGGCCAAGTTGAAGTCACTAATAAAGAACTGGAAAGTATATTGACTATAGTGATAAACATTAATAGGAAATACTGGGCACTAAGGTTACCAAAATCAGTTAGGCCTATAACACTACATGAAAGTCCACTACCAAATTCTTTCCATATGAGCTAATTTATGTGAAAAAGCCAATTTTCCCATATAATTTGAGCTCGGGAATATGAAAATAGTAGTAGAGGTAGGGAAATATTTAACACTAGCACAAAAGCAATGGATTTTGCAATACCCAAATCTAATCCATCAATAAAAGAAAGTGTGGCAAGGAATCTTTACATCATACAAAACTAGTACAACAATAAAGGAAAGTGTGGCATGACCACCATATCATATACAGAGAAAAAAGTCAAACTAGATATTGGGCATTACTATTTGATTCCAAGTACAAGGACTTCAAGGGAAAACTTTGGACTCGTTGGTTGGGTTTGTATCACATTGAAGAAGGCCATAATAATGGCTATGTTAAGCTTAAACACATTGATGATGAACAAAGGGCACTATTGGTTAATGGTCATATGATTTCCCTAAATAGGAAACCAATTTCAAAATATATTTTTTGAAAATCAAGTGAAGATGCATCAATTTTTTTTTTTTATGTGAAGGAGGCTTCCTCTTTCTCTGTAACTTAATCCTGAATTCATAGAGACTAAATAAAAGAGGAAGGTTGAAAACTAGAAATGATAGTCATCTTCCATGAAAAGTAGGGAAAAAGTTAAAAAAGAGGAAAAAGAAGGGGTTGAAAACTAGAGATGGTATCCACTACCAAAAAATAAAAAAACAATAATGTATGATGACATATGAGAAACTTATTGAAATAGGTTGACACACCTTTTCTTTTCCTTTTAGGAACAACAAGACATGTGTTGATAGGAGGAATAGTTTAGGTACGTGTATCAAAAATTATTATTTATTGATGAAATTAAGATATTGCCAAACATTTATTAAGTACATTTTTAGAACTTAACTCAAAATACGAGGTAATGATGGCTCCCAAATATAATTAAATGGATATGAAATTTAAAGTTAAGAAATGATTTGGGGAATGTGTGAAATCTTTTCCATATACAACATAGAATAAAGAAATATGTGGAGAGTTTTAAAGTAAATCAAACTCAAGTGTGTGTAATAATTACCCTTGCTTCATACACAAGATTCATTGCATGCACATTCAATTTCACAACTCCTAAATACGTTTTGTATATTTTATAGTTCATCTCCATTTCATTTGAAATAGAGTATTGCAAAATAGAGATTGAGTCTTATACATTCAAAATAGTCAAAATAAATGGGGAACAATAAGTAATTAGAGCCAACGAAAAATAAAATCTCATATCGGATGAAGTGGCCATAGAAATATTTAAGCATGCAGGGTGGTTACATTTTCATAAGAAGTTCAAAGGTGTTAACCAAGAGATGGTTAAAGAATTTGTATGACATTTTCATGGAAGGAAATATAAATTGTAGACAAATATCAAGGTAAGCATTGAAATTGTAAGAAAAGTTTATAGAATTCCAACTATTGAAGTATCTCCTATTATCTCTAGGGTTCCCTATAATTATCTTATTTAAAATTTTAGAGCACAAAGGGAGCCTACCCTTAGGTTATGTCAGGATGGCATTGGTAAAGTAAAAGGGATTGTGAGAGATTATATTCTTGAACCATGTAAGTTAGTAGTTAAGTGGATTTTGAAATACCTCACTTATGATGGGAAATACTGAATTGTACCTAGCCCTACCATGCAAATGTTAAAAAATTTATTCCATGGGGTAGAACAACATGATTTGAGGGTGAATTTACCAAAATTACAATAAAAGGCCTTGCAAAATATGGTGAAAAAATTTAATAGAAAAGGGACATCCTTAAGACACCATGGCTTAATCAATTTAAACTACAAGCATCATTTTATACAACTGCAAAATGGGGAAGTAACTTGGCAGATATTTGTAAAGAAATGAAATAAATAATAATCTAAAGTAAAACATTCTATTAAAGCTTTTTCTACTAAAGGAAAAATACAAAAATAGAAGAAGGAGAGGTAATAATTCGTGCTAAAACAAAAGAGTCAACCATTATTACTCTTCTATCTAACTCAGAGGAGGTTCCACAGGAACAAGTATTACCTTCACAAGATGAGATATCTAGGGTGAAATGATATAAGAGAAGGTGGTTAGTTTTGCAAAGAGATGAGGATTATGAAGAAGAAAGGATCATGAAAAATACTCTCATGAATTTGGGGCAACCTATCACTTTCACACAAGAATCTTCAAAACAATTTTCCCACACAAGAAACACCCAAGGAACAAATTATTGCATCTTCTACCACTGCTCCATCAACAAAATAAGAGGGAAAATTCCTACATCAACCATAACCAATGGAAAAATGGAAGCCCCATGCAGTAAAATTAAGAATCCTATCAATCATCCTAGTACCTCAACATATAAAGGGAGGTCCAAGTTCACCTGGTTAAGAAGATGAGAAAATGAATTAGTTAATGATCCTATATAGAGCTAAGTTTGTCTTGCAAGAACCACTTAAAGTTATTTAAATACTCAATAAATTCTTAAGTGGAGATGCACAAGAGGAGAGAATATTTGGTGGAGATTCGACTGCATGATAAGAAGGATTGTGTAGAGATTGCATGAGTAGAACACAAAGGAAAAATGGCCAAATGAAATTTTCTTGGTGAAGAGAGACTGGGGTGTGTAATTTTTGATAGATGTTGCTTTGTGTGTGAAGAAAGAGGGTATCTAGTGGTCAAATGTTTCAGAGCATGGAAATGTTTTAGAGCATTGGTTTTTCCCAAAGTAATTAAAGTAATGAGTTTAATATCACAAAGTGATGACTCCTTCTTAATCCTTTTACTTTCTCTTTTCATTTTAACTTTTTTGATATCACTGTCCTTTTTAAATATATTAAAATACAATGTCATTACATTCCTCATTTTATGTTTGGATTTAGTGCATCCGTAACAATTTTTTAAAATGTTAATGACCTTCTTAAACTAATTTCAATAGAAAGAAAATAATTTAAAGCCATATGAATTTTGAAAAATCTAATATGAAATACCTTATGAGATTATCACTTTACCTTAGATTTCAAAATGGATTCAGGGCTACATCCAAATTCAAATAAGATATATGCATGATATATGATTGATGATTGATTATCAAATGATATTTTAAGAGTTTCTCTTATTTCATTGGTGGGTGAGAAAAATATTTTTTGTGCAGGGCTCTGAAAACCATGGAAGAGGGTTACTACAAATAGACAGAAAAGTGCACAATTTACATATAAGTGTTTAGTGATTTTTAGTATGCCGAATGCATTTTTGCAGCTAGAACCATGGGGGGCTTATCACACTACGTATTTTTTCACGTCGCTCCAAGTTCATTTTTTGTATCGTCAACTAAAATAATCTTGGTTGTCCATGTGTATGTTATGGGTCTAGCTTTGGGTGAGAGGACAAGATTATTGCTGCTCTAACATAAGGGTGGGGACCCAGGGAGTTGATAGATACATTGGTAAATGCATGTAAGGAATAAGTGTATGTATCATTTCATTCAAGTCAGTCACCATATATACGTATAAGTGATTCATAATGCATTTTTAAAACTCAAAACTAAAATAAAAAATAAGCTCTGCACTCAAAACTAAAGCTCTGATAAACTCACAACTACAACACTCAAAACTAAACTCAAAACTAACTCTGAAGATTTTGTTATATGCCTTACTAAGCATTCCCAATTCTCCAATATCAGTGAATGAGTCTCAACATACCTTTATATAGGAATGTGAGAGGCTTTTCACCGGATAGATGGGCAACCTAGAAACTGGGAACCGGTAACCTAGGTAAACAAGAAGATTCCCACTTTTAGAAAAGTGGAAGACAATAATTGAGTACATGCCACTCAATAAGACACCTTTAGAAAGTGGAGAGGTCCACCATGCTTTCGAAATGACTAAAGGGAAGTCATCTCAAAACTTTATTGTACAAGAGACAGACAGATGACAACAAGCCTGTCATCATAGCTTTAAGGACTAAAATGGACTCTAGGGTTGTTGTCGCTATCAGACGAGCTAGATGATTCCTCCCAATCTCTTCTTTTGACAAAGTAATGGTCACGAGTGTTCCTTTCATACCAAAGTCTAGATACAGAAGACGTTCCATCATTATCTGGGGCTAGATGCCTTCGTGATGGATAGAGATAGTGGTCCGGAATCCGAAGGAAATGACCAGGTGTAGGAGGATGGACATTCATGGTATGATGAAGATAGATCTTTTTCCATAATTTTCCATTTGGATTAGAATGATGTCCCTGTAAAAATTTAGTTTTAACATAATAGGATTCTTTTACATACCAGGGAATTTTACAATTAATTAGAATATTTCTAACAATATCAGGATGTACATTAAGCAGAGGACTGTCAGAAATCTTGGTTGGCAGATATTTGGAAAGGAAATACTTGAAATGATTAACAATATACTGCCTATCTCCTGGAGTGCTTGGTATGTTCCATGCATCATTCTCAAGAGGATGTCCTTCGGGCCATAGCTTAGAAAATTCAAACCTCCATAATGTATTTGGTCTTGGGACCAATTGTCTTAGCCTGATTCCTTCTACTGGAATATCATCTAGAGGAGGTTCCACATACCTTGAATGCCTCCATTGCCACTGTAATGTGCATAAAACCATAGGCTTCCTGTTTGGTATGAAATTCTGAAGTAGGAATTTCAGGATCAACAAATCTTGATGCTACTTCTGTCATGTTGTAAGGTGATACTGAAATAATTCCTCTTGAAAGCAACAAATGTTGTGCCTCATATGACATTTCATTATCATTTCTTTTTAGAGACTCAAGATAATTTTGGCAATTAGAAGATTGCTAGATAGTTTCAACAAATTCATGGATGACCTATGTATTTATGTTCTTTGAATGATTCAATTCTCTACTAGCAAAGTCAGCTAGAGAATTATCTTTTCCTTTAATGTGCTCAATTTCAAAACTGAAATTATCAAACCACATTCCCCATCTCTGGAGTCTGTTGAATGTAGTCTTATTAGTAGGATCTCCATTATTGAGTCTGGCCTTGAAATCTTTTAAATCAGAGTGCAGAATGAAGTGTTCATTCTGTATGAAGAACAAGAAGGATTTGATAGCTTTCTTAGCAGCTAAAATTTATTTGTGAGTAGAATGATATTTTAGCTCTGAGCCTTGAAAAGATCCAGATGCATATCTGCATATTTTTTCTTTTCTATTTTCTTATTTTTCTTTTAGTACAGCTCCCCAATAATTCTCACTTGCATCTGTTTCTATGATTTTTAGTCCTTGTCCAGGAAGGGACATAGCAGGAAGTTTTTGAACTTGTGCTTTGATTCTTTTTACAGCTTGGGTCATTTCTTCTAACCAACTGGGAGCATTTTTCTTCAATCTTTTATTGAGAAGTATTCTATCTGCAGACAATATCCTTATAGAATCCAACAACATAATTGATACAACCAAGAAATCTCTGTAGTTGAATCTTTTCTAAAATATAATCTAGAAATTCTTGAATCTTTGAAACAATATGAGATTGCATTTCAATAGATCCATCTTTGACTGTAATTCCTAGGAAATCCATTTCATCTTTGAAAATCTCCATTTTTGTCAGAGATAAGCATAAACCATTCTGATAAACAACTTCATAAAATTTATCTAGGTGTTCAATATGTTCTTTAGGAGATTTAGAAAATATTAATATATCATCAATATAAACTATCAGGAAATCAGCTAACTCACCAAAGATAATGTCCATCATTTTCTGAAAGATTGATGGAGCAATTTTCAATCCGAATGGAAGAACTTTCCATTCATATTGTCCTCCTGGTACTACAAAAGCTGTTTTGTAGGTATCTTCTGGTTTAAGAAATATTTTCCAAAAACCACTCTTTAAATCAAACTTGTTGTATACCTTTGATCCTTTGATTCTGGATAATAGATCATCTTTAGCAGGAATAGGATGCTAGACAACTTTTACAAACTTATTCAAAGGCTTGTAATCAACAACAAGTCTTTTCTTCTGGTGAACCTGTTCACTCCTTTTATTTACATAAAAAGCTGCACATGCCCAAGGGGAGTTAGATTCTTTGATAAAACCTCCTTGGATTATATTTTTAATCTCTTCATGACATTATTTTCTCTCAGAAGGGATCATGCCTTTATGATGAGCTTTGAATTTTGGAATGATATCATTCCCTTTCTCATCTTTCTGGAACTGTAAATCTAATGAACAGTAATACTTTTTTCTTTCAACAAAAGCATGAGGATCATCTGAACATAGATTCTTTTTTATCTTTCCAACTATATCATCTATATTACCTTTGCATAGGGCTATAGATTTATGAATCCATTCATGATTGGATTCTTTCCTTTGTTTTGGTAAAGGTATTATAGTTCTGAATGAGTACTTCCTAGGAATTTGAACATCAGGATTAAATAAAGATATAAAATATTTATTTAGGCTAAAAGTACCACATTCTTGCAAAGCATCTACTCCTATCAAACAATCATATGAAATCATATCATGTTGATAAAATTGCAGTGTTCTTTCATATCCTTCTATCTTGATAGGCACATATGCTGTATATCTGGATATCACTTCTTTCTTATCAAAATTTATCTTTAAATATGTTTCAGTCCAACAATCTGGAGGTATAGATCTGGTTCTAAGAAAACTTATATCTGCTCCTGTATCTATCATTGCATCTATAGAGTAGGGCTTGATATTTGGAATGCAAATATTGATAGTAATAAAAGATATTTTGGGCTCCTTTTACTGTACATACCTTTGTATTAATTTCTTCTGTTGGAACTGATTCTTCTGCTTCTTGGTGCAGTATCTGTTGATAGGCTTCTTCTAGAAACTTTTCATCATTTCAGCTTCTTTCTTTTCCCTGTTTTCTTCTTCTACTAATATTTTATATTCATTAGTAGCTTTAGCAATCACCTTCTGTAAGAATTATATTCTATTTCTTCTCCATATCCTCATAGTTTCAGGTGTTGGAATTATAATATCTGTGCTAGGAGTTATTACCTGAAATTCATTATCTGATCTTCTTATAGAAAAAGGAATGGAAAAATTCTCCTAGGTGGAGAGTATCTTCCTCCTCTGCCATGACCTCTTCCTCTGTAGGGATTTTTTCTTTGACGTATACATCCTTGTACATGAGGCCTTGAAGTGGGTAATGACCTCTGTTGAAGAGACCATTTCTGTTTTTCTTCCTCTTCTTCCTTTCTTTCTCGGGCTTCATTTTCAGCTCTGACCTGGATTGAGTATTTTCTTTCTAGATCTCTGACTTTCTGTGAGAGATAGGTCTTTTTAGCAGTATCCCATGGGGGAAAATCTTCAAACTCACTTTGTCTTAGTTCTAACTTCTTATATAGAACTTAGAAGACACAAGCATGAGAGGGTGAGGAAAACTAGCAATCATATTTATGAAAGAAGGAAATGAATCATAACTAGATTCTATGTAATTGTCTGAATCTGACTCTGTGTGCTCTATTATATTTACTTGAAAATATTCTTCTAAAGATATATATGATACATCAGAAGAATAACAATTAGAATCAGAGATTAAGCAGTAATCCTGATCCGTTATACCTTTTGCTGCAAGCATATTTATTTTTGCCTTACCTTTTTCTGTATCTTTCTTTGGGCACTCATTTGCATAATGCTTTCCTTTACAAATAAAACAAGTTGGTATGAATTTTATTTTCTTTCCCATATATTTCTTTTTCCTGAAATATTACTTTTTGTATGGGACATATTTTGAATATCTATTTCTAGAAAACTTATGTCTTTTCTTGTGCTTATACTGACCCTTCCCCTTGAAAAAGATGAACAATCTTTACAAGGTTTCTTGATTCTAAAACTTGTGTTGGGGTCGACAACCAAATGAGTCATTATCTAGTAACTGAAAAAATTTGGTTCCTAAGGCTTTTTGGGCCTTAGCAGCTTCCTTGCGGTCTTGTTTTTCTTGGTAGAGATGAGCATTCATCTCATCTATAATCTGATTTAGAGCTCCAAGACTTAATTCTTCTGTACTCTTTCCATGCAGGTGCCTTTTTAGTATTCTGTTGCAAAAAATGCAGGGAAAGATTCTATATATCGGAGTCTCATAGTAGGATCATTTATATTGCAAGAATTATAATACAACTTTTGCATATAACATTGGTAATCTTTTATCCTACTCATATCACATAATCTAGCTCTCAAGAATAAAGAAGTATTTCTAAGCTTGTCATTATCAATAGTGATTAGAAATTCATGAATTAAGGTTGTAGTTAATGAAGCATATCCACTATTTAAGATTTCTTCTTGGTGTGGATGAGCATCCCACCATTCTTTGACTATGCCAACAAATCCATTTGCAATAAATTCAGCAATAGTTCTGGGATCCTTCTTATATAACAAAAGCTGAGAATTTTCCCACCTATAATTCCATGTATTAATTCTTTCACTTGTTTGGGAGTAGAACAATCTAGCTTATACCAATTAGGCTGCAAGGTTTGTGTTCTTGCAGTATGATGTAGAGGCTCAGATGTAGAAGCTTTTGAAATTTCTTCCATCAAAACCATACTTTCTACTTCCTCTGGAAGAAGCTTGGCCATGCTGACCGATCCTTTGGCTGGAGTCTTTTTATCTGAAATGAACAAAGGACTATGTTCTAGTATAATAGTCTTATGACGTGTTGAAGATCCAAAAGAATTAGTAACTTCAGTCCTTGACACTTTATGAGACCAATCTGGTTCAATCTCTTCTGGCTTTTTTGTATTATCAAGTATTTTTTCTATCTGTGGGACTATCTCAAGAATAGGACTTACATGCTCTTGGACTTGATCAACTCTGTGGATTAACTCCATAGAGGACTCATGTAATTGGTGCAGGCTATTGTGTACAATTTTATGGGTAGTACTTAGCTTTGAAGCAATGTCATTTTTAGTATCTTCAGACTGACTGATAAGGGGTTGAACAACATCTATAACTTCTCTAGACAAAATTTTAGGAATATCGGGACAACTAGATACATATCTAGAAGTTGTTTCAAGACTTTTATCAACTTTCTTCATCTAGGTAGTAACATCATCAACTTTAGAATTTAGTAATCTAAGTGCAGAAGTTATATCTCCTTTTTGGTGAAGATCTATGGTTTTCAATGTTTTCTCCATTTCTGCAAGAATAGGCTCCTAGGATTATAGACGATCATGGACAGACTTGACTGCATTATTTGTCCAATTCAGCATTTTAGAAGACTCAAAAGGGTCTACATGTATATCTACAGTTATCTGGTACCAAAATATAGCCTTTTGGGTTTCATTAGAGGATAAAATTTCACTGTTGTCTAAGAGATGGAAAAGATGTACAAAAGTGTTTGTTTCTTTAGAAGCCATACCTAATGGTTGGACCATTCGAAGGGACATACTTTTGCTTTATGATCTGTTCACAATCCTTACACCAAAGGTAATCAATGTTGGGATCATGAATCAGGCTATTATGACTACAAATATAAGTCTGTTCTTTCATGGATTTTCTCGAGGGTTCAGCTGTAGAGAAAAAGGAAGTATCTGATCTAAAAGAACTAGATCTGGGATATTTCAGACATAGGCTTTTTAGATCTGAAAGACAGAGTTACATTTGACTTGGATTCATTCACAGCTATAGCATTTTCTAATCTAGGCTGATTTTTCTCAATAAATTTTTTAGATAGTGTCCATTCTTTTGGGACTTTGATTTGAGACCACAAAATGAGTTCGGGCTCTATTTTCTAACTTTCAATACTGGTGTGACTCACCACACTGTTGCCTTTAGAGATACCATGTTTGATGGCATGATACATTGTGTTAACAAGGCGATAGATGAATCTTATAATGGATAGCTAAGGGACAAGTGTCGGGCTTCATGTGTATACCTGTGGTAGCAAGATGTAGTCACGGAATTTTGCTTTAATAAATATTATTTTTACAGGATTACTAGGGTAATTTAGATAAACTTTAAAAGAAATGGGGCCAGTATGGAGACCAGTTTGAATAGCAGCCAATAGGGAATCTTTAAAAATTTCAAAATGCAAATCCATTAAACAACATAAAACAGAGGAATTTAGACCATGACAGAAAAGTGGAGTGATACCTATTTGAACACAACCTATATGAGCAAATTTAAATGTTTTTTGTTTTTTGAGGGACTGTATGTCAGTGGGATCTACTAAAGGTATATCATACTCATAACTAGAGGTTTGGGAAACCTAAATAATAGATTCACAGGTTTTTAAGGTAGTAGCAGCTATTAAATGAAAAGCAGTTAATCTATCATATACTTGATTATATGGAATCTTAGACAATTTCCATGCGGGTAAGGGATTTGATTCTATGTTGTATATCTATAACAGAATTAGTAGGAAAGACATCAAATAGACTTATAAGATCTTGATCTTCATGTTCTCCTTGGATATTTGCATGATCTTCAAAATCCATGACTATTACAAATAAACAACTCTTCGGTAAGGCTTACAGTATCAACCTTCAACCTAAATCTGCGCACAATCGACGGTGAATTACAAAGCAGGAGGCTCACCTCTTTGCCTGGCTTATGAGGTATAAACTTAATTTGCAGATGAAGGAAAACATATCATACACCAAGTATCAAAATAGAAACACAGTAAATAATAATCTTGCAATTATTTTTCTTATTGATTTCCAAGCACTATTACATAGAGACCAAGCTTTGATACCACTCAAAACTAAACTCAAAACTAATCTCTGCACTCAAAACTAAAGTCAACATTGATGTACCATAAATTTGATTGAAACGTTTTTTTAAATAAAATTGTGTTAATATATATTTTAGTCAACCTTGTTTGGATCATCTCTCAATATTCATTAAAAATATCAATTTTATTATTTAAATAATGTTTACAATAATTTTTAAAATTTATGTAAAAAAAATTCCTAACAAACATCTGTTTGTATTTAATTAAATATATATATATATTTTATTGTTTATATATGTATTTTAGGATTTTTTTTATATTTAAAAAAATTTGTTTGGTAAAAATATTATGGTTGATTATATTTATAATTTAAAATATTTTAACCATTTTATTTTTTTATTGAGAAGTGCACTTAATTGAGCACTAGATTATAATTACAAGTAAGCATGAAACCTAAGGGGCATCCATGCTGTCAAAGTCACTCATGGCACAATCCTAGCCTCAACCGTTTTGAATCTCCGTGCTGGGTATCTCCATGAATTGCACTAAAAAAGATTTGATCCCTAGTGGGCTTATTCCAAGCCAATCAACTTCACCAATATACCAAATGTCCTTCAATATAATTAATATAAATTTTTTTGCAAAAGAATCATAAATATTAAAATAACATTCATTCCATTATATTCAATCACAAGGAATAGTTAATCTAAGTGTCATAAATAATGGAGTTTATTTCAATTTGACATCCATTTTATTATTTTCAATTACATTCATTCTATTATTTTTAAATATGAAGTATACCTATCTTATCACATATAAGAATTGATCTTATAATTTCTCAAAATAAAAAATCATAAATTTAAATGTTATACATATAAAATATGTACACTTTATATTTAAAGCATAAATGTTTTGAAATAAAAAATAAAAATTTAAATATTATATATATAAAATATGTACACTTTACTACACTGAAGGCGATGTCTCAGGTAGAAAGCTCGAGCTCTCTTTGACATGCATAGTTAAAATCGGTGGGTGTGATTACAAGGACGTCGATCAAATAAATCACCATCATCCACATATTATTCTTTGAGTACTGTTTACCGAAAACCAAATTTCTGGACTGTGTGAAATGTCTACAAAACCTGATTTCTGGCATGTATTTTAAAGTATAAACACCATGTGGTCATGTATGTGGCCTCGTGTGTCCAATCAATAAAAACATTGCTAAAAAATGCAAAACCTGCCCAACCCGATACCACGATATAAAATAACAAATTTCCTACGTGTTTTCCATTTTAGGCCCACCTTTGACTTAGATTCACCTTCATTAAATAATATTGTAAAATGTTTGCTTTTTTATTTAAGGCGGGGCCATCAAGTCAAGAAATGATATTTTATATTATTGAATATTTGTAATTGAAATAATGTGAAACCATGTAGCTAGAGGGGATAAAATTGCAATAATAAATATTAATAATAAGATATTTTGTAAATCATCCACATAAATGCCATGGTGGTGGAGCTCTAAGAATTGATGACTAGAGATAGGTAAATCTCTGGAAGTGGCGAAAATGAATTTTTCATAGTTATATTAGGTGAAGTAGTCAATATGACTTTGTAATTATTATCATGTAGCAAATGTGGTTGTTAAGTGTTGATAGTGGTGAATTAGATCCCTTTTCACAAACCAATGTGTGGCATGTGAAGGGATAATTAGTACAAATATTCACACTTTCAAGTTTGAAATTTGATGGGGTAATAGTGATTTGTGAAAGATACTCATATCACTATAAACATAACCTCCCCACTTTAAAATTTGATGGATGTTGTTCAAATTTTGACCTCATCAATAAATAATGACCTCATCAATAAACAAGTTGTGATTTGTTAGTACTGAATGGCATTGCGAGGTATCTTTATGATAACGACAAGGATTTGAACAATGAGGATAGAAACGATGGTGTAAAATATAAACGTTGACCGAGATAGGAGACCCTTATGATTTTAAAGATTACATTAGATGTGGATTCTAAGTTTTGTGAAGCCACACACAAAGGCCGTCTCTAGGAAAAAATATTAAGGAAATTCAAATGTTTTTTCTATATAGTTTATTTGGTGTTAAGAACCTAGATTGTTAAGGATAAATTCTTGGCAACAAATCCACAATGTAAAACTTTAAAAATGATACCTATTATTACTTACAAGAGAATGGAGAATGGAATAAGATAATGGTCTATAAATATGTCACAAAACCACATGATCAACTCTTTGTTTTGTCATTATAAAATTCAACACTTGTAACGACTTGACTTGGGATGATGCATCCACTCCATGTGTCTCTATCTCAAAAATACATCGGAACACAAATAATATAATTCCCCTTAAATTGAAATGTGTTCTAACTACCTTCACATCACAAGGGATGCCATTGTTGACATCAACTTGCTCCACCCCCCTTTTCTATGATTTAAACAACTGTAAAAAATAGTACGTGGTTTGTATGTTCCTGGTTGTAACAAAAAAATGTTTCACATAGGTTTCCCCCAAAAAAATTTCCATCCTTGAACTTATCCTCCCTTTAACCCCTTCTTTTTTTCCCCTCTTCCTCGTGTAGTGTTTTTCTCCCTCAATTTTCACTTCTTTGAACATACCCCTTCGGTTTTCACATTGCACCATTTTTTTGAATGTAATTTATGGTTTTTATCTTTTGATGAGTAACCCTTGTCTGATAACCGGTTTTGGCCGAAAAAAGTGCACGCCAATGATCTGCACATTAATATTCAACTAAGAAAGCATCATCCATTCACAACCACTAAAAAATTATATATTGAAACTCCTTATCACTTTTAAAAATATGTATAACTTCACATATCTTATCCTTTTCAAAAAAATACCAATTCCTAAATTCATATATATACAAAAGTAAACATGAAGATTTTTATAAACATAGTCTTTTTTAATCCAATATGGAGCTTACACATATTTCATGGCCTTTGTTCATAAGGACTGAAGAGCATCCATTCTATCAAATTATTCCCAGGTATGATTCCTTGTCATGTTAATGTATCATTGATGCTAGCAAATTTTTATGACCGTTGTTGCTAGAAATGTTGTTGATAAAAACCCATATAATTATTCTGATAGCTATATATAATAAAATTCATCTTGGTAAGAACTATTTCACCTATGGAATAGGTATTAGACATGTACATATTTAATTCCAACCTTTTCTCTAGCTTTCCATTCATGTATTTTCCTTATCTAACAATTTGAATCCCACCCATTTGTGATCCTTGACATCGGTGCTTATTGATGGATGACACCACTAGGAGTATCGATGGCCAAAGATGATGCCACTGATTCCAGAGACATCAACAGTGCAATTTTGATTTCTAACTAGATCCGTTACCTATACATTTCCATTATGAATGGGGCTCATAACCTCCCAATACCATGTATTAACATTCACCTGTCAAATGGGGGAAATAATTTTAGGTTTTACTTGGAGATGGTTGTTTGCACATTTCTTACTTTCCTATATTTACTCAAACTTATAATTGAAAGGGAGGGAACCAAGGACCAAGCATTATGGTTGGGTTTTGAACGAATAACCTTTTGAATATCCCACATTTTCTATTTTGACTCTTTAATAACAACTTGCACTCACATGAATGATACAAGCGACATGACTATAATAATGTCAATCACATCTAACAATAATCATGAACTATTCCAGACATGAAATAGGTGTGGGACATGTGGGTATTTAATTACCACCTTATTTATAACTTTTCATTCATGTCTTTGTCTTCCCTAAAATATTGAACACCATCAAAAAGCAATCCTGGACTCTGATGGCTGTTGATATATGACATCGATAGGAATTTTGATTTTTTCTCCTTCTCTTCAATCGCATTTCAAGTACTTTCCTTTAAACAATTACCAAAAATTGTAACTCCTCCCTAAAATTACCTAACACTACTATTCCATTCTCTCTTCCTCCATATAACTGACAAATTAAATACGGTAACTAACACAACTACACTTCTTTTCATTCTCTTTTCCACAAATATTTCTTCCACATCATCCCTTTGACATTCACATTACACTACTCACGCACCATTACTAGTTGTTTATATATTAGAATATACTCCAACAAGATTCCCATTAATATTTTGTCATTACTTCTAAAACAAGTATTGAGAGGGGTAAAACCATTATGGAAAAATCCATTCATAAAACTCTAACAAAAAGAGTATCAGGATTGCCCTAGTTACCAGTTTATGCAAATGGAATCCCTCCTTTAAAAATGACCAAAAAATTTCTCAAGAAAAAATATATAATAAGAAAGCATTACTAGTTTACGGAAGTAGAATCCGAGTGTTTCATTGTATACTGTGCAATTTTTCTTATCATTTTCCATTGGAATCTGAACATGATCACCCTCGTTCTAAACATAAACATAGAAAATGAAAAACCTCCATTGAAAATGACCAAAAATCTCTACCAAGGAATAATATATAATTTGAGGATTTTGAAATTTTCAGTTTTTTAATAATCACAAATTATAAAAAAGAATTTGCAGGAATACCCAAAGAAACCATATTTGCATGCAAATGACACCATCAATGATTATTAGGACTGTCTCCTTCCATTCAAGTCTTAGGTATGATGATTATGATTTCACCCCATTCCATGCATGTAAAAAAGAAATAAAATTGTCTGAAGGTACAAAATTTCGGTGGAAAGGAATCCATTTGCAAAATAAAATGTCTTTTATAGTAGGTACAAGATGAATATTTTAATTAAACTTTAGACATGATTCAAATATGTACCTTTCAAATCTTCTGCAATCTCTTATTCATAGATTAGACAATATTATCTCCTTTAATAAGGGAGAGGAGCTGGTAGTTGTGCACCCAAATTGAGGGGTGTACAACACACATATAAATACATCAAATTTTGAAAAAAAAAATCCTTTAATAGATTTTTTTTTCTTAATCTAAATACTTTTTTTGAGCATTTTTATTTCATGGACGGTGGTTTTTAAATGGATTTAAATCTAGTAGTTTTCCATAAAAAGGAAAAAAGGGTGGACCATTAGTAAGGCATTATGTCATACATTTTTTTCCACTTATGTGGCATCATGTGATTGGGTGATTCTTTGATGTGACAAATTTTATTAGCTACTTTTTTTTCAAATGTTGAATGACAAATGTACATGTACTAGTCGATCACTTTATAAATACCCTCACCATTATTGGTCCATGCTCCACTATTGGCTCCTCTTCCTTACACAACACACTTCCAAGGTAGAATTTTCTTCTTTGCATCAGGTGTAGTACACAAGTCAAAAGAAAAGAAAATTAAACCTAAACAAAGCACATGAAAATGGTTGAACTGTTTGAGTTCCTTTTTTAATTATTTATTATTATTAGTTAACAATTTATGTCTTCTTGATAGTTGTCATCTATTCTATTAAAATTGGTAGTAAGACATATATCAGGGAATGAACGGGAAGGAATGATCGTATCAAGTTATATAAGGTCTATAAATCTATTTTTTTTTGAATTTTTTGTGTATGTATATTTAAGTTATCTAAAATAACATCTATTAATAATTATATTTTTGTGTATATAATTTTTTTGTATATTATATATTATAGTCCTTTGAATGATTTTACTTGAGAGATAACTAAAAATGTTAATACAATTCTTTTCCTTTGTTCTATATCACTTGTATTTTTTGAAAGAGTCAAACCTTGTGATTTGTGTATTGTTAATGCACAAGCTAAGAATAAGGGTACTCGAAATGAATGGAGAGGAATGATTGTATCAAGTTATGGCAGTAAGACACATATTGAGGAATGAATGAGAAGGAATGATCATATCAAAAATATCCTACATCTTCATTTACAAGACCCATTTCTATGAGAATATTGGAGGTTAACACGACTTTTGCATCATTGTAAATAAATAACTCATTATCAAGTTCATCATTTTGAGCTCCTCTTAGAGTGTTGGTGGTGCTTGTAATTCCCACTCCTCGTTAACTCTGTGTGAACCATGTTATCAATTTCAAAATTAATTATAATCTCATAACCTTGTTGTTGTATTCTAGTTAACATATAATAAATGTGTGGGACATCATGATTGCTATTGTGTTTTGGTTATTATTATTTTGACTGTATGTCGTACTATGGACCCTGATGGGAATTTAAGGATAAGAAAATTAGCTAGAATGGTTGCATTTTCGTAAATTGATTGTGATAGCATTACTCTTCGATATTGTTTTGTTTAGTCTATCTCTGTGACTGGACACATAGACACTATTATGCATTATTACCGACAGATATTAATAGATGAACAAATTTAACTCATTGTGATAAGGAAATCGAAGGATATACATTACTGTAACTGAACTAATTAACTTTTGATAGACATTCAATATGGAAGATAATGATGTGTTGTCTAGCTTAGATATATATTGATATTTTAAATTTTCTTCGTATTGATTTTTATTAGGATGATCAAAGTCATTTTGTGATTTTTTGATATTGAAGGATTGATGAAATGGTGAATGAGTGAAAGTATTGCTTAAATTAGATGGTTTAGTTGGTTATGATCTTAATTTGATGTATTAGTGGAATCAAAATGTTGGAAATTGAGAGTAATTGTTGAATCACTTGGTCTTAGCAATAGTAGTTATGAAATTTGATGTTGAAATTGATATGTAGATATAAGAATTTTTATTAGTTCGATATCGTTAATATGGCCATGAGGCCAGAAAGGTATTGTGTGATTTTGTAGGTAATTATATCACAACAACAAACTACGGGGGATAGGAGACCAACAACGAAGGAATGTGGGGTATTGGCAACTGGTCACCATGGCAACTTGTGTAATTTTGTTGTTTTGTTATTTTTTGTTAGGGGGTCCCCATGGGGGGATGACCTCCAATTGTGACCATGGGGTTTGTGTGTATGTTCCATTTTATTTAATTAATTGTTGAGTATGTGATTTAATTTGTGATGTAATTTCTTTTTTATCATTATTGATTAATGTGTCTTAATTAGGTAAATTAATCATGTTAGTAAAGCTAATTATGGATGGACAAAAAGAAGTCATTTATTAGATTATATGGTTCTTTGGTTTTGTGTTTTAGGTTGAGTGTATGTGATCTTGAGTGTTGTACACTCTAACTCTCCTTATAAATTCGGATTTGGCCTTAAGGGCCAATTTTGGAGGCTTGTGGGACAAGTTAAACTTGTCCCACACCTCTTAATTTATTATACCAACCCTACCTATGGGTTGGGGGGTCAAAAATAGACCCCATTATGTGTTTTGTAAGGTAAAAGGTGAGATTTGATTTTGCACTTTCTTTCATGTGTCTTAAATTTTTGTCCTTATGGGGTGTGGGTTGAAGTGGTGTGTGTAAGAGGGTTGTCATACCTCTCAACCACCCATTTATTATGCCTTGGGGTTGAGGTTTGACTTGTGATGTGGAGTTGAGGATGAGTGATGTGGCATCCTACATGGAGCCACCTCACCCTCCTCTTCCCTTTTCCTTTATATGCATGTTTAATTGTTGTTTTGGGGGTTACTTACTCATTTTTTGGGAATGCTTGAAATTTTGGAGAGCTTGCTTGAGAATGGTGAATGGAGCTTGGAGTGAATGGTGGTTTCTTAGGATTTTGGAAGGCTTGGAGCTTGTTGTGTATTGATACTCTTCATTTGTAAGGTAGATCTTCACCCTTGTTTTTACCTTACTTTTTTTGTTGTGCTCTTATGTGTAGATGTTGATTTTTATATTGGTTATGATTGTGGGAATAGACTTGATTCTTAGGTTGTGGGAGAAATGGAAATGGGGGTAAAACTTGAGGGAGGCATAAGAGAAATGTTATTGGGATTTTAGGAGGGAGTTGGGTTGGGATGTCCACCTTGTTGATAAATATGTTTTGTATTTATCTTGTTATTATCTTGAGGGAGGCATAAGAGTGGGTTGATTTCTTGAGGGAGGCATAAGAGTGGTGTATCTTCTTGGAGGGAGGCATAAGAGTGTTGTGTGTATTGTGATGGAATTTTTGGAGGCTCATAGGTGGACACCCAAGCCCTTGGGAGGCATAAGAAGAACCCCCATGTTCCTTTCTCCTCCATGGATTTAGCATGAAGCCTTTGTGTTTGATATTTGTTGGTTGGTTGTAAAGAAATTGGTATTGTGTGATTTCATTGTTGTCTTGATTGAATGTGTATGTGGAAGCCATTTTGAGTTGCCATGGTTGTCTAAATAGCCCTCATTGCTTCCTTGTTGGGGCTTGGGGGCCAATGAGGAAGAAGGCTTCTCTCCCTCATTGGATATTTTGGTTGGGTGGAGAGTGTTGCCTACTCCCCCATTTTTTTTGTGTGTATGACTTGATGAAGATGGAGGAACTCAAAGGATGAAATGATCTTGTTGGAAAAATACATGTGGAGTTGTGGCTTGTGATAGTATGATTCTACTACTTGTAAATTGTATCAATAGTTATTGAATGTAATCTCATTCATTGGTTCATTCTTGGAAATGGTTTATTATGAAATTACATTACTTCATGTGAATATGAACCTTGTAATGAGCTTGTAAATGGAAATTAAGTTCTCTCAAATCTACATTTAAGTTTAGGAATTCATTGTTTATAAATTTAGTGCTCTTGGATGGGAAATAAATATTGATTAATGGCATTATTGACAATCCTTGGTTTACTTGAATATTGAATTAAATTTCATTTAAGAGTGGATTGTCTTCCTTCCCAACTAGATGTATAAAGAGGACTAGATATGATTGATTTATAATATAATTTCCTCTTGTTGCAATAGGGTTCATCTTAGTAAAAAGTTCAAATCACAACTATTTATACCCTTAATGTATTAGTTAAATAAATTTGAAAGTGATAAATTGTTCAAACTTGATAAATACACATAATGTTTTACACCTATACTTACTTGGGTGCATGTAAATTTACATCTATATAAATTTCATAATTACAATTTATTCTTCCTCATCATATTGCAACATCCATTTATTAATGAAAAACTTAATTAAATAGCAAACACATATTAATAATATACAATACAAATATATTAATATCCTATATCGAGTTACTTCTAAAATTATAATACCAATATAAAAGTATTATTAACAAACATTAATATCTATATATTTATTAATATTTATTAATAAATATATAAATACAAACACATATAGGTTTTGATACATATATTAATATATATAAATAAATAAAATTGAATATCTTTGAAATTGGCTAATATGGGGCATAGATTAATTTTTTATATAAATAAAAGAATATTGGAGTGGGTTGGTTTTACGACCACTTATGGACCCCTAAGTTTTATGCTAATTTATAAAAGGTTAGGGGGGGTGCCCCTCCCCCCAAACCTTTCCTATTAATATAAACCACCATCTTTATTGTTTCATGCGGCCAAGTAAATTTTGGCATGAGCATTTTAATTTGCGTGGCCCCAAATGGTTTTTTAATTGCAATTTTGACCTCTTTGTGACTATCCGTCTGCAACTAACAGTCTGTATATATATAATATAATATATATATGCTTTTTAATCTATTTAATTTTTTTTAAATATATATATATATATATGTCCTTATTTATTACATATTATATAAGTACTTATATATTTAAAAATATACTTATATCATATGCCATTTATTTTATATATATATATATATATATATATATATATATACCCTCACTTAAATTTCATATATATACAAAGTGTATATATACAAGCATATATGTAATAAAATTTTAATATGGACAAGAACAAAATGGGTAAATACCTACAACCTGAATAGGGTTGAAATTAAAATGGGTATAGAGAAAAGATAATTTACAAATGATAAATAGATCTCATATAAACCCTAGGAGAGGGATACCCACAAAGGGGAAATCCTGGATCCTTGTGTGTAATCCAAAATTTGATCAAGGAACAATAATCCTAATGGCCTCCATTCATCTTCTCCTCCTCCTTCCTTAACCTGCAAATCAAAACAAGAGAAATGAGAGATTATAGTTTAAAAATGAATATATGAGAATTCCATAAGGATATCTAGGGTTACTTTTGCCAAACCTAGATCTAAGGGTTGAGAAAGATTAGATCTAAGGGTGTAGGATGAACCCTACATCACTTAAGTGATGGGGTATTTAGGTGGGAATGTTTTAAATAAAAATATGTGTGTGTAATGTTAAATGGGGCCTAAGGGGTTAGACTAAGTTGTGCACCTTGACCCCTTTTAGAATAATGAATTTATTATAAATTGCATGTATTTAACAATGCAAGATTATTATCCTAGTATGATTTAATTTAAAATTGATTTTGTACCTTAAATAAAATTATTTTAAAAGGGATTAATGGAGTTATGTTTTGAAAAGCTAATGAAGATTATTTAAATAAAATTTTGGAGCCTTGTTAGTGAAAGAATTAAAACGTAATATTAATTTTGAAAATTGGGGCAATCTTAATTAGTCGATAATTTTTTTCCGATGCCTTGTAATTGTTTAATTTTTTTAATCTGGATTTAGATTAAATCTCGGCTAATGCCTTGTAACTTTTTTAAAAAATATTATTCCATAATTTTTCCTGTTTGCTATCGGGTTTCACGGGGATTTATGTGGGAAAAATGTGGGCGTTACACTTGGTATCAGAGCCGTGGGTTCAGCGCTTGGACCCTGGGCCGACTTTGAAACCCATAAAACTAGTTAACAAAATTTGAACCTCATGATTAAAATAATAATAAAATAATAAAGTTGTTTAAATTGTTGTACTCGCCTAGTGGCATTTTTGTCAAACCTAGGTAACTGAAAATGTTGAATTAAATTGATATTCTTGCGAACTTATGGTGTATCAGGAACTTGAGTTTCCTTGCTAAGATGTTGTTTGATGAGCCTTAGCTCTTTTTTTTTTTAGTCGTGTGATGTGACGACCAAATTGAGACTCTTCCTTGTTGGAATGATAAATTGTATGGTGTGATTCTTTTGGTTTGACATTAGTGGTTGTGTTCTGGGGTCAGACAAAGTAAATTAGAAGTTGTTTAGTCATCTAAAGCTCCCCTTTTTCCTTCAGTGATTAGATGAGTTAGTTTTGGTTTCCGCTTTGGTGACTTAATCCCCGTATGAGTAAGTGGATATTAGGTCTTGGTGTCGCATTTTGATCCATCTTTGCGTATGTGTTATTAGAACTGAGCTCGAGGTATAGTACCCCTATTGGCAGCCATGAAGGGCTGTGAAGTGACTGTGATGTGGACTTTCTGTATTTTATATTCGTAAACTTGTGTTATTTTATCAAGGACCAACATCTTATTTTATGATTGGATTGAGAAGCTCTAAGGCTCTTTTAGTTATTTATATTTTTGTGAGAATTTTCAGACATTGCAATGCGGCTACTTAGCCACTTTCCTTGATTGCCGATATTTCTTGGATTTTACTTTGATTGGTGACTCGGAGCTCGTTTATCTGTTGGCTACTTAGCTAAATGTTACGTGATTCTTTCTTGCATGTTGTTGAGATGGTTCTATGTTGTTTGTATTGTGACATTTTGTCATATGGGGGTACACCCTAGGTGCCTGGAATGTCTTCTTAGGTGCTTTAAGTTATGCTTGGTTTTGGAAAGATGGAACCTTGAGTGTGTCTAGGATCTTGGAGAGTTTCGTTGTGTAGTGCGGTCTAGTTGGCAGTTGTTAGCGGTGGTGGTGATGCTCCTACAACCTGGTAAGAGCTTTTATCCTCGTCAAAGTAGATGTGTTTGGTTATGGGCTTATGGATTGTGTTAGGATCGGATTGAATTTTGGTTGACTGTAGATGTTAGTGGAGAAGTGTTTGTTTGGTAGTGATGTTTCATCGATGGCATGCTAATTTGTATCATGGTTTCCTTGTTTCATCTTAGAAAGTATTGACTTGTGGATTGTATGCATCTTGTTAATTATGGTTAGATTTAAGCCCATTCAGGAAATGTGTTTAATTAAGTGTGCTTGTTTTCTCTCGATGACCTATGAATAAGTATACCCTTGTCTTAACCTTTTAGATTGTTATGAATAACAATTTTATGACCTATTAATCTTTGGGTTACGTAGAGACACTTATGGATTCTTTTGGGTCTTTTGGACCTTGCTCTTAGAGATGTTAGTTTGGTAGATCTTAATATTTTAATCTCAGTGGTGCTTATATTGTGACTTCTTCTTTTAAAACTACAAACTCTTGGTCGTAAAGTCCATGTTTGGGTAGATTAGTTAATTGTCCTATTACATTTGATACCTTCTAATGGGAATGTGGTGTCCTTGGAGTAAAATTTTCCTTGTCATCTTGTTGCTTTGTTGGTGGTATCTTGTGGAAATATGAGTGTTGATTTGAAAACTTTCCTTGTCTTATTATGTGAGTAAAATGTTTGAGCCTAAACAACAAACATTGTTAAACCTCTAAAATTCGTAAAAGTAAATATGCCTCTTTAATGGGTCTTTCCTTGTAACTTCTTTTGAGACTTGTGGAGACCCACTAGGAATGTTTAATGATGCTTGTAATTATTTGGTAAACCCTTGAAATATTTGTGTGATACATGTTGGTTGATAGATTCCTAGTTCTTACAAAATTAATGATGTGTTTGTTATGTTGAATGTCTCTTGTTCCTTTAGAATTAAAAATGTGATATGTTGATTTATCTCTCATTCCCATAAAAGTAATCATGTGATATGGTTGAATCTTCCTTCGCATTAAGATCTATTTGGTAAAATGATTAAATTGAGCATAATAAAACTCTAATTGAGGAGCTTGGACTTGAAACTTAACAGGTACACTAGAACATTAGGAAAAGGAAAATGGTTTCTTGCTATAATCTTGGTAGATTAATAGAAGAAATGAAACTATGTAGAAGAATAGAAAGGAAACTTTGTCCATCTACCTTCCCTAGGAGTAAAATAAATACTTTTTCCACCTATACTGAATGGCGAGATATCATGCCAACCCTAGTGGTGCTCCTTATAACACAAACTTGTGATGTCATAATAGGAGGAAGTTTTAATTAAGAAAACTCGTAAGGAATGTGCTTAGCAAGTGAAACTATAACTTTTGACTTAATAAGTTGATTTATAAAATGAGTAAGATTTATGTATTGAGTACAATGTATAGTTGAACCTTTAGTTCTGCCGCCTACCTGGAATTGTGAAACACCTTGTTGATAGTGATGTGTTCTAATTGCGTAGTACTCCCTTGTTCATAGGCATATGTGATTTTCCCTTGTAGGATTTGGGTCATCGTACCTTGTTTCCTCGTAGCTCGATGAGTGTGAGTTGTGGCCTTTTAGGATTGGGTCTTATCTCTTGTTTTTTAAGAAAAGAAGCCTCCTTGTGTGCTGATTTAGTCCTTGGTGACCTAGGTTATTGTAATTTTAAGGCAACATATGTTAAGGATATGACATAACTTGGGAAGTCCTCTTTTCTTCTTATTTTGCTTGTGACACTTTGTTGTTGTTTCCCCCTTTTTTCCATTGGGAAGGAAAGTGCAAGTTGTTTTTGTAACTGTTACTCACTTTTGGTGTGATGCACCTTTGGATTGTAGTTGGACCCCTCTTGTTACTTGTTCTTCTCTCTAGCTCCCTTGAGTGCTCGTTGGTGTTACGATTTATGCATGTTCTCTCTTTATGGTTATTTTGAGCTTGAGAAGGATTTAAGATAAATGAATTCCATTGTGTTATAGTGAGTGGTGCCTCTTGTATTGATATGTTAGTTTCTAGTGGAAATATTTTCTTAATGTTTGACGTTTCTAAATTAGGTTAGTGTTGTGTGTTTGATTTTAAGTGTGAAATCAGGCTATAGGAAACCTTGTGGTCATGATTTTCTTAGTATTACCTTGAAAATTTAATTGTACCCTCTCGAGTTATAGAAGTGCTTCCCATGAATATTTTATTGATTGTAAATGTTTTGGCTAACTTAAGTGTCCTTCCTTGTTGTTAAACCTCATCTTGTGTGATCTCAAAATTGTGAGACCTTTGAGTAGACATGTTTTCTCGTATAAATTGATGGTCGTGGTTGATATTTTCTAGCCTTGTCTAAATAATGAACTTTGAAAGCATAACCTAACCTTAGTGGAAGCCTTAACTTGTGTTATTGCAGTATGTGGGATCCATGGGAGACTATATGGTCATTTGAGTTCACGAAATTCTCCCGTTATTCCTTTACTTGGTGGTTATTCTTGAGACTCCTTTGACCATTTCATGTTTTGATGCTATGTGTTGTAGCTTGGTTGATCATGTAGAGTTACTCTTTAGAATTAAATGTTTGCAACCTTACTTGAAGAAAGTTTAGAACTCATCCCTTACAATCTCCCTTCTTCTTGATTGAATAACATTGGACCAAACTTGGGTTCTGTAGACCCACACTTGTTTGAAAAAACAAATTCCACAAAGGGTGTGATCCTATTTCTTTTGCATTGTTCCCTACCTCTTTCTCATGACTTCCAGGAGGAAGTCAAATCTAAGGGGAGGGGGATGTAATGCCCACTCCATCTTTAACTCTGTTTGAACTGTGTTATCAATTTCAAAATTGATTATAATCTCAAAACCTTGTTGTTGTATTCTAGTTAACATATAATAAATGTGTGGGACATCATGATTACTATTGTGTTTTGGTTATTATTATTTTGACTGTATGTTGTACTTGTGGACCCTGATGGGAATTTAAGGATAAGACAATTAGCTATAATGGTTTCGTTGTCGTAAATTGATTGTGATAACATTACTCTTCAATATTTTGTTTAGTCTATCTCTGTGTCTGGACACATAGACACTATTATGCATTATTACCAACAGATATTAATAGATGATTTTTTTCAACTCATTGTGATAAGGAAATCAAAGGATATACATTAATGTAACTAAACTGATTAACTTTTGATAGACATTCAGTATGGAAGATAATGATGTGTTGTTAGCTTAGATATATATTAATATTTTGAATTTTCTTCGTATTGATTTTTATTAGGATGATCAAAGTCATTTTGTGATTTTGTTGATATTGAAGGATTGAAAAATGGTGAATGAGTGAAAGTATTTCTTAAATTAGATGATTTAGTTGGTTATGATCTTAATTGCAAACTGATGTATTAGTGGAATCAAAATGTTGGAAATTGAGAGTAATTGTTGAATCACTTGGTCTTAGCAATAGTAGTTATGAAATTTGACGTTGAAATTGATATGTAGATATAAGCATTTTTATTAGTTCGATATCGTTAATATGGCCATGAGGCCAGAAAGGTATTGTGTGATTTTGCAGGTAATTATATCACAACAACAAACTACGGGGGATAGGAGACCAACAATGAAGGAATGTGGGGTATTGGCAACTGGTCACCATGGCAACTTGTGTAATGTTGTTGTTTTGTTATTTTTTGTTAGGGGGTCCCCATGGGGGGATGACCTCCAATTGTGACCATGGGGTTTGTGTGTTGTTTCCTTTTATTTAATTATTGTTGAGTATGTGATTTAATTGTGATGTAATTTTTTTTTAATCATTATTGATTAATGTGTCTTAATTAGGTAAATTAATCATGTTAGTAAACTAATTATGGATGGGACAAAAGAAGTCATTTATTAGATTATATGGTTCTTTGGTTTATGTGTTTTAGGTTGAGTGTATGTGATCTTGAGTGTTGTACACTCTACCTCTCCTTAGAAATTCGGATTTGGCCTTAAGGGCCAATTTTGGAGGCTTGTGGGACAAGTTAAACTTGTCCCACACCTCTTATTTTATTATACCAACCCTACCTATGGGTTGGGGGGTCAAAAATAGACCCCATTATGTGTTTTGTAAGGTAAAAGGTGAGATTTGATTTTGCACTTTCTTTCATGTGTCTTAAATTTTTGTCCTTATGGGGTGTGGGTTGAAGTGGTGTGTGTAAGAGGGTTGTCATACCTCTCAACCACCCATTTATTATTCCTTGGGGTTGAGGTTTGACTTGTGATGTGGAGTTGAGGATGAGTGATGTGGCATCCTACATGGAGCCACCTCACCCTCCTCTTCCCTTTTCCTTTATATGCATGTTTAATTGTTGTTTTGGGGTTACTTACTCATTCTTTTGGGAATGCTTGAAATTTTCGGAGAGCTTGCTTGAGAATGGTGAATGGAGCTTGGTGGAATGGTGGTTGCTTAGGATTTTGGAAGGCTTGGAGCTTGTTGTGTATTGATACTCTTCATTTGTAAGGTAGATCTTCACCCTTGTTTTTACCTTACTATTTTTGTTGTGCTTTTATGTGTAGATGTTGATTGTTATATTGGTTATGATTGTGGGAAATAGACTTGATTCTTATGTTGTGGGAGAAATGGAAATGGGGGTAAAAATTGAGGGAGGCATAAGAGAAATGTTATTGGGATTTTAGGAAGGGAGTTGGGTTGGGATGTCCACCTTGTTGATAAATATGTTTTGTATTTATCTTGTTATTATCTTGAGGGAGGCATAAGATGATTTCCTGAGGGAGGCATAAGAGTAGTGTATCTTCTTGGAGGGAGGAATAAGAGTGTTGTGTGTGTATTGTGATGGAATTTTTGGAGGCTCATAGGTGGACACCCAAGCCCTTGGGAGGCATAAGAAGAACCCCCATGTTCCTTTCTCCTCCATGGCTTTAGCATGAAGCCTTTGTGTATGATATTTGTTGGTTGGTTGTAAAGAAATTGGTATTGTGTGATTTCATTGTTTGTTTTGATTTAATGTGTGTGGAAGCCATTTTGAGTTGCCATGGTTGTCTAAATATACCTCATTGCTTCCTTGTTGGGGCTTGGGGGCCAATGAGGAAGAAGAATTCTCTCCCTCATTGGATATTTTGGTTGGGTGGAGAGTGTTGCTACTCCCCCATTTTTGTTGTGTGTATGACTTGATGAAGATGGAGGACTCAAAGGATGAAATGATCTTGTTGGGAAAATACATGTGGAGTTGTGGCTTGTGTTAGTATGATTCTACTACTTATAAATTATATCAATAGTTATTGAATGTAATCTCAGTCATTCTTGGAGATGGTTTATTGAAATCTACATTATTTCATGTGAATATGAACCTTGTAATGAGCTTGTAAATGGAAATTAAGTTCTCTCAAATCTACATTTGTGTTTAGGAATTCATTGTTTATAAATTTGTTCTCTTGGATGGGAAATAAATATTGATCAATGGCATTATTGACAATCCTTGGTTACTTGAATATTGAATTAAATTCCATTTAAGAGTGCATTGTCTTCCTTCCCCACTATATGTATAAAGAGGACTAGATATGCTTGATTTATTAATGTAATTTCCTCTTTGTTGCATTAGGGTTAGTCTTAGGAAAAAGTTCAAATCAAACTATTCATACCTTAAGGTATCTAGTTAAATAAATTTGAAAGTGATAAATTGTTCAAACTTGATAGATACACATAATGTTTATACTATAATTACTTGGGTGCATGTAAATTTACATCTATATAAATTTCATAATTACAATTTACTCTTCTTCATCATGTTGTAACAACCTTTATTAATGAAAAAATTAATTGATTAACAAACACATATTAATAAAATACAATACAAATATATTAATATCCTATATCGAGTTAATTCTAAAATTATAATACCAATACAAAAATATTATTAACAAACATTAATATCTACATGTTATTAATATGTATTAATAAATATATAAATACATTTATTAGGTTTATATATATATATATATATCTCAAGAAATAAAATTAATATTCACTTGAAAATCTTGGAAATCGGCTAAGTGGGCCATAGGTTTTTACGTCGAAGGCATTCCCCCTATGGGAAAGGCACCTACGGACGTTTCTACGACTGTGTTAAATTTGACGGTTTGACGGCCGTCTTGACGTTTGTGCTTTTCCTCCCTATTTTATCTTTTCTCTATTATTTTTAATAATTTTGTTTCTAATAATTAACAATTTTAGCTTTTGTTTTTAATTAACAACAATTTTAGCTTTTATTTTTAATAATTTTGTTTCTAATAATTAACAATTTTAGCTTTTATTTTTAATTAACAATTTCAGCTTTTGTTTTTAATTAGGCTGAGCTAAAAATAGAAATCTCTACTATTTTTACGCCGAAGGCATTCCCCTTATGGGAAAGGCTCTTGCAGACGTTTCTCTAACTATGTTAAAATTGACAGTTTGATAGGCGTTTTGACAGGCAATCGCTTTTGGTGATTTCAGATCTTAGGGTTGTTTTTCTATATGCGAAAATTTTGGTACCTTTGTTTTACACGCTGTTTACCGCTGCCATATTGAAAAACACATTGAAAAAAGAGGGTGACTATTATATTTCGGAAAACCAGGGCACTGGCGAGGTGTTTGGAAGCCAACGATTGGGGTTTCATTTCGTCTATTATAGTTCCCCCCTGAAACTGGAGCTTTTGCAGATTTGAATAGGAAGGGATTTTACATTGCCTACATTGTGGAAGGGTTTATGTAGTCCAATTGCTATAAAGAGACTGTACATATTGCGTGAATTTGAACATGTTTTTATTTTACATTTTTCCTTTTGGTGGTATAATCACTATCAACACGTGTCCTCCCCTGATTTTTTTAATATTATTAGTCCAATTTCAACGGTTTTACCTCAAAAGAGTGGGTTTTTTTCCATCTTGTTTGCAGAAATAGTGTACGATTTATACCGGGAAAAATAGTTTTAATAAGTACAGTCTGTAATTTTATTTTGATTGTCTCGTTGCCCTCTGAAATGGAGATGCCCTATACTGCCAGCAGATATATTATTTCTGTGAAATACCAAAATCTACCACTTTTTTCTCTAAGGTGCGTATATGAACTGTGTATATTCATTGTCTTTGGAATTATTATTGTGTATATATGACACTGCAAGGGTACCCTGAGATTACGCGGTGGATTTGTTTGTTTTGACAACGATTTGTGTAATTCTTGCGTGCAACCGTGGTCGGAGAGTGAATGGAATTTCAGTATTGAAGATGGAATTTCAGTATTGATGAGATTTTTATCGTTGCTGTGTAGTATTTTTTATTAGAATTAAATTATGCTTTAGTTTGTTTTACTTTCCATGTCATGCTAATACTCAGACATGTCCTAATTTTGTTCTCATATTCTCTCCTAAAATTAGCAATAAAATGATTTTCTTATTTTTACCACTTCCTTCTCACATTTAAATGTCTCGACTATATTACATTTTATGGTTTACCTACATATGTTAAAGCTTCATGATTTCCAATTCTAAATGTTACATCCTATGAGCTTCAGAACAAGTAGAATAAAATTATGTAGCAATTTATTTCTACACTACAGAGGTTTTTCTGTTTGAAGGTCCAATCTGCACTCCAGAAATGTCTGAACATGTGAAGGGTTGGAGATTCGGTGATTTGGCACTCAGCACTGAATCCTGATGAAAGAAGACCCTAGGTTTGAGTCCTAACAGATCCATGTATGTCAGAAATGCAATCCTTATTATGGCAAAGCACAAATCTCTAAGGGAACATGTGATAGAACACACAATAGCACCAATGGAAAGGGTCTTCATTTGTTCCTTTTACTATGCAGTGGATACAGGTCCAGGTATGGAAATTACCAGATTTTTGGGGACTGTAGCTTCAGATTCGTCTTTGATACATTTGTACATAAAGGTAAGAAAAAATCAACAAAATAGGTTGTTATGTTAAAAGGTTGAGGTATTTGTAGTACGATATTCTTTTTTTGGTTTTTAAGTGAAGCAAGGCGGTCTGCCAAATACTGCCTGGATTCACCCAGCTCTGACCAGAAAACCAGAAAATTCTGGGAGGTGCCCAAACCAAGATCTGTGCCTAAATTGTAATGGTCCCCATAGTGCAGAACAATATGTTGTCGACAGATGCGTTTTATTTCTATCACTTCATCAGTGTTGGCATCCAAGAGTAAAATTGCTTATGCAAACTGCATTACGAGAAACCCAACCAGAACCTTTCGCACCATTTCTTTTAACAATTTTTATTATCCATGAAACCGGGAAGTGGGGGAAGTGCTAGAGGATATTAATGAATAGATATTAAGAGAGTCAATGTTGCTGCTTTCTAATTATTTTTTGACAAAGAAAATATCTATGTTTCAACAAATGAGAAACAAATAAATGTGATTCAAAGGAAATGTAACAAGTAACAGAATTGACAAAGGTTGTGAATAAGAAACAGGTTTCCGTATATGCATATAATTACTATTATATTTATTTAAAAAATTAAAAGTAAAATCATAGATCTAACCATATTTTAATTTCTTAATGTTAATACAGAAATGCACGTGTCCGTGGTATTCCTGTTTCTGTGCATTATAACACATGACGACTAACAGACCTCACATTTCTTGCTACAGGGGACTATGTATCTTATATTTCTGATCCTACTTTGCTAAGGGAAAACACTGAAGCACTAAGAGCCCTTACAGCAACATCAATTAGCTCACTTCCAGACTCAGACATCCCTCGGGCTACAAGTCACTGTCTAAGGGGCTCTATTCCATCAAAATTCACCCAGGAATAACACCCAGCCCCATCCTGGGTTTAGTCCCGTTAAATTACCACTAGGCTACGCACACTGGACTCATGCTTTTAATCCTAATTTCCATTTTCATCATTTAATTATGACATTGCAGCATCAAAAAATCATTCAATTATTTTTTACAATGTAGGATGATGCATCATTACCAACATATAAAAACTTAAATTCTTACAACCTTTCTGGACCTTGTATTCAAAATTTTAAATTGCAAAATATTCAGTTGATTTTTGCCCCGCAATCCGGATATATAAATTTCATCTATAATTGACCATAACTATTGAAAATTTTGTTGCTTTCATACTTCTTTATTAAACCTTACGTGCTTCTTGTAACAAAAAACTTTTTAGTTTTCCATTTCTAGCCAGTTTTCCCCCTTCTGGACACATAATAAACAAATGTAGGAAACATCATAGAACATGTATTTTCAGATGGTTTTAAATTTATTATTTTACTTTCTGCCCATATGCATTACATTAACATATCTTGGTTTTTTTTTCAGTGTTCCATATTTTTTGCTAAAGCTAAATCCCTTTCTGAAATAATATCAAAGGTTTCATGAAAGACATCACCTCTGGAATTATAAGGCTAGCAATATAGTACTAAAAGGCTTTTGGAAAAGACCTGCAATCAGTTATGAAATTCATCATGATGACGGATCATGTAGTGCGATCCAAAACAACAATGAATTTCAAAATTGATTGTTGGTTTTCTCCAGAAGTTTTTGCTACTAATTATGGGACATGGAATCCTTAAAAAAATAGGAAGATAACATTTTCCTCACCAAACAAAATTTGTAATCCAAAACATCAATGAATTTCAAAATTGAATGAGGGTCTTTTCAAGAAGGCTTTCACTACTAATTAAGGATTGTAGAAGCCTTAAAACTCTTTTTACGTGTTTCTCAATATACAAGTACTTCCACAACATATTGGTTTCTTAATAGAGTTTGAGCACATAATTTCAAACTTTTTGTCCAATCAAATGCTAATATTTAGTAAATGGTTAAGTTTAATATTTCAGATGAGACGATGGATAGAGAGTGAATAGTCACATGCGATGAAGTCTGGATTGCCGAAAGTTGTTCATGTGGCTATTATGGATGTGCCCCGACTACTATTTTTGTTTTTCATGGTAAATTGAATAGTTCTCTTTGGTGGAAGTTGTTCATGTGGTTATTAGGGATGTGGTCTTACTACTATTTTTGTTTTTCATCGTAAATCCGATGGTCCTCTTTTCAGATCTTCAATGCATCAACCAAATATATGATTTCAACCATTAAAATCACAAAAATTGCTCCAAATAATAACAATTTTACCAAAAAATAAATCAAACTAATCACAATAAGTCACGTGGACATGAGTACTTCGTCCCCAAGAATTATTTGTTCACACCCCTCTCCCACATTGGTCATCTAATGCGCCATGTTATCTTAGTAAAAGGGTTTGTCAAATCCTCTAAGAGAAAAATAAAAAAGGGTTTGTCAAAGCCTCCAAGAGAGAATTCATATCTATGTCATCAATGATAACCTTCTCCATGGCATTGATAATGTTGATATCAACATTGCATTCTTATTCCCAATAAAAAATCTTATCGGTAGCCAATTTGGCTTGGGGAGCCATCCTTGTGGCTTGTCCATTGATAAACCTAAAGAAACTAACTCTCACCACAAGGGACCCAACCATAGTGAAGCAATGTGTGTATTGTGCCCCATGCCATGGCTCGCTAATTTGTTCATAGCTTTATCAAGACTATCGTACCTTGGTTTGTAGCTTTTAAAGAAGTAACAAGCTCCAATTATTTTCTTATCACATCATGAATAAATGAAAATCAGTCAACTTTCTCACACACACTTCCATCTAGGGGGAATATTGTTTGAGTCCTTCATCACAAAAGCTTCTACTTTCGGGCCATATTTTAGTGGTGGTCAATGGCATATGCTTGAGGGATTTTCGTAGATCAAAACCCTAGGAAGGTCTTGGCCTTTCCATCATTCACTTGTAGGTGGCCAAATTATTGTATTGTTTCCGTTGGCTTCTCTATCCACAACATTTTGTGGATTTATTTGAGCCTCTAAGGGCTTGAAGTTGTCTTGATGACATCTCCAATTCATGTTGTTCCCCTTGTAAGAGTGTCATTTAAATAATAATTAGTGCAATCCTTTGCTTTGTTTTTTTTGTTATTATGACATAATGATGATAAGGCACAACTTGTGAAGTGCATCTTGACCATTTTTATTTCTTGTAAAACAATTATGGTCTCAGTTGTCTCTATCATCCATTTTTCATCCTCTCCACTTCCAAGTCTGCCACAGAAAGGCCACCTTGAATGGTCAAGGTTTCATAAAATTTTACGTCCACTCCTCTAAAATTATGTGTATATTATATTTTTCCCCAAGCAAATTATGCATGTTGTTTATTAACGGATAACACACTACATGTTTTTTATATTGAGTCTTTAGCAAACAACATACAACTTAAGAATTTGACACCATGCGAGAACAGAAAACATGTGGCAATTGGCATCTTGCTCTTCAAACTTATTAAATGAGCAGGCAATGACTTCCATCAAATGAATGGTCCATTAAGAGGTCCAAATTTTGTAGGTAGACAATTTAAAAACTTTTCCAATCTTTTTCTACAAAGAGAAATGAAATGAAATGGTCTTAATCACATCCAGAAGGTCAAGGGATTATGGGACCACTGCAAATTCCAACTGCTTAAAGATTTTTGGGCTTAATGGTATTTTTTAGAATGTTTCCCCTTTTGTTGAATTGAGATAACATCTCCATTGACCCTTTTATTTCACTTTTCTCAAATAACTGAATCATGGAATCAACTCTTAGAATTTTCTCATACATGTTTATGATGTTCGTGTACCTTCAACATTCAAGGATGAAATGTGCCTCTATGTCAATTGCCCTTGTATTGTATTGTATTCGTGTTAAGTTCAAATCAAATAGTCCGCAAAATGCTAGCACTCATGATATAATATTTACAATTGTATATGTACAAATTTGTAACAAGTTTGAAATGAAGAGATGATACCTTTAAATGAAGTGGTTCATCTATATTTTTACACTAACAAAATACCACTTTATAACATACATGTTCAATTTTTTGTTTTTATTATTGCTCGCTTCTTTATGTAAACTAACAACATCACATTTTAAATGTCTTCTTCATTATATCTACATACAAATGCCTATAGTTTTAAAAACATGAGAAAGAACCATGCAATTTATAATTGCTTCCATCCAAAGTTTGTACATTATATCACTTTTTTGAATATTGAATTGTTTTAAGGGATAGGCCTCATGATTGCGCTTTTTAAATAAAGTGGTTCATCTATATTTCTACACAACCAAAATCAATCACACCCCTTATCAACATCAACTACAAAATTTATAATTATCCATCTAAATCAAATAACTTATACCATTCGGCGTTCACATTGCATTGTACACATGCGATTGCTAGTTTATATAAATAAAAGAATATTGTAGTGGTTGGATTATTGGCCACTTATGGTTTTGTTTTAAATTTTATTAAAGGGGAGTAAGGTTGGTGGGGAGGGGCACCGACCCCACCCCAACCCATATGCTAATGTATGGGGTGGGGGTGGGATTGACGCCCCTCCCCCCAAACTAATTTCATTGATATTAATATAAACCACCCTCTTTGTTGTTTCAAGCGGCCAAGTAAATTGTGGCCTGAGCATTTTAATTGGTGGTCTTAGTATGGATTTGTAATATGCGGCTTTTGATGTTCTTTGCAACCTGCGTCTATATATATATATATATTATATATTTAAAACATTTTTAAATGTGTGTGTGTGTGTGTGTGTGTGTTGTGTCATATATTACATATGTATATAAATACTTTTATATATACCCTCACTTAAATGTCATATATATATATATATATATATATATATATATATATATATATATATATAAGCATATAACTAAAAATTTTAATATGGACAATAACAAAATGGGTAAATACCTACAACCCGAATAGGGTTGAAAAAAAAGGGGAGAGAATGAGATAATACAAATGATAAATAGATCTCATATAAGCCTTAGGAGAGGGATACACACAAATCCTTATCTTGTGTGTATCCATCATTGATCTTGGAACAATAATCCATGGCTTCATCTTCTCCTCCTCCTTCCCTTAACTTGCAAATCAAAACAAGAGAAAAATGAGAGAATAAGTTGAAGAAATGAATATATGGCATTCCATAAGGATATCTAGGGTTACTTTTGCCAAACCTAGATCTAAGGGTTGAGAAAGATTGTATCTAAAGGTGTAGGATGAACCCTACATCACTTAAGTGATGGGGTTTTTAGGTGGTAACATTTTAAATAAAAAGATGTGTATGTATTGTTAAATGGGGCCTAAGGGGTTAGACTAAGTTGTGCACCTTGCCCCTTTTACAATAATGAACTTATTATAAATTGCATGTATTTAACAATGCAAGATTATTATCCTAGTATGATTTAATTTACAATTGATTTTGTACCTTAAATAAAATTAATTTTAAAATGGATTAATTGAATTATGTTTTGAAAATCTAATGAATATTATTTAAATAAAATTTTGAGCCTTGTCAATGAAAGAATTAAAACATAATATTAATTTTGAAAATTGGGGCAATCTTAATTAGTCAATAACTATTTTTTCGGATGCCTTGTAATTGTTAATTTTTTTAATCCGGACTAGATTAAATCTCAGCTAATGCCTTATAACCTTAATTTTTTTTTATTCCATAATTTTTCCTTGTTGCTATCAGGTTTCATGGGGATTTATGTGGGAAAAATGCGAGCATTACAATACCTATTATAGTTGCAATGCTACGTGCAATATGTATTTTTAATGAATGCAATTTTATTTTGTTGTGGTTATCCACATAAATCTTTGTGGAAACAGATGAATACTATTTTCAAATTATTCATTTATACCTATGTCTAATCCAACATTTGTTCTACTTATCAATCACTTTCAATCATCAATTTTTGGATTCAAATCTCTGAGATTTGTGAGAAGTTGTCGAAACCATTTGTACTCTTTACTTTCTCCTTGTCTAAATACTTTATCCAATATAAGTATTTTAAATTATTCCTATAATAAATTTACACGTCTATCAAGTAACTATCATATGGTGGTCTATCAGTAACATGAGGTAGCTACCTCAAATATCCTACCAAAATCATATAAATGCCTCCAAAAATGACATATGTTTTTTAGTTGACAAAGTCAAGATTATATATTTTCTAGCAAACTTTGTCTAATGAAGCTTATTTCATCAATGAATATATATTTTATATGGTGGATCTCTTCTTGGAAATTTGTTATCCTTATTCCTTCTAATTCTACAAAATTTGCAATAGGCATTTAAAGTTATGAATGGATTGTAGAGGTGCCAATATTAAATGCTACAAATCCTATTGATGCAAGTAATAAAAGAGGATATTTTTATAGGAATGATGCATCTAAAATTACTTAATAAATGACACCAATCGAATATGCTTTTTCATATCCTATTATTCCCTGAATTATCATCATATTAATGGAAATACATTTTGATGTTGATGATAATGTGTCATTATTATATCAAGTGCTTGTTTTTATTTAGTACACCTAAGGTTTCATAATTAATAGTTGGAGCTAATTTTTTTATTAGTGGTAAAGAAGGGTTAAGGGGACCCTACCCATACAGCAAGTCGAGAAAAAGATAAGACATTGAGAAACAACACAAACCAGCCTCTACCAGTGGCACCGAAGATCAAAATAACAACAACATCAGACTAATAATAGAAAAACAAAAACCAACAACTATCTCAACAATGTGGATCCTTCCCTTTGGATATTCGCTGCATCTTTAGGGGGGAGATAGTCCCTTTTTTTTTTCTGAATCACAACTTTCTAGTCCTCTTCCATATTTGGATTTACATTTTCATTGTTATGGATTGGAATCAAAACTTCTATGTGCTCCACAAGGTCATAGGATCTTGATAAGGCATCCGTATCATTCTTACTAACTTGTTACACTTCCACCTCTTCAGGGTCAACCGATTTATTAGAATCCGAGTCAAATTCACAATCCAATGGTTCATTCATGATCATGTGACTAGGATTAGAGTTTTTTCACCAAGAGATTTTACCTTTATTAAGAGCTTTTACCTTTACCAAGAGCTTCTACCTTTAGATAGTAGGAGCTAATTCATTATATATAACCAACCCGTAATCTTTCACGATGCTTATGAATTTAATCACTTTATTTTTGTATTCTTCACATGATATTCATTATTCTATGGTTCTTTTCTATCAATATATCTTATTCCTAACATATATATTTCAGTTATTTGAAAAACTTGACCACACTAAAGCCTAGATATGATTTCTCATTCCTGCTCGATTGTATTTTGGTGAATAAGATGATCACTTTCATCTACAGAATCACTAATAATATCAACATATTCTATAATAGTCCTCTCGACATGCCAATAATTATAATTGAATGAATCCCATTCGATATTATTGCATCAAAATCAAGACTAACATCTCTTTTTATATCATAAAATGACTATTAAAATAATAACTCTGACCAACAAAAAATCAACCCATTTATGTGATTCACGCAAAGAGATGGAGGAAAACATTGGGAATACTCTCACACTAGTTTCCATAATCCTCACCTCCCATTTTTAATCTCATTTTCTCCTTAGATTAGATTTATAAGATATAGTAACATTGATAAGTGATACAATTTCCATGGAAAATGGCCTATTATTATACCCACCAATGATATATTTTGTATGTTCTTCATGGTAATCTTCATCAATTGTAGTTACTATTTTTAACACTTCATGTGAAACATTAAAATTGACAAATACCCTATTGTTCTCTACCAATGAAAGATCCAAAAAAATTGTGACATGTTTCTTGTGCCATAATGCCTCTTTCAATAATTTTTGAGTTAAAAGTCTCTTAAATGCTCTTGTTTCCAATTCATCAATTTTTTTAATGTTTGCAAGACACATCAAAATTTTATGATAAGTTTCAAAACTCTTCTCTAATTTTGCTTCATACTTTTAAATATAGTTGATTAAGGCATGTTTGGAAAGAACAAATTTCTAATCTATTTTTTTTCTCCATAATTGTAATACGTAGCGATTGTGTCTATTTATCCTATCATCAATTCTTGTAGGTTCAAAATTTTATTTTCCTATTTCTGATTATTGATATAACTTTGATCCCTCAAGACTCAATGGCCAATGTGAATTATACCTATAAACAATATCAACCCATTATAAGTTCTTACACACATATTATGTGTAATTTCAATATAATTATTTCAATGTTTGAACATTTCACCATAAACCATTCTTCCTCTTTTATTACATAGGAAGGCACCATTTCACACATTACATGTCATTCTATGTAGTTGATAATATTTTCATAGTCACGTTATATATCCACCTGTGTAATTTGACTTGTATTTTGAAGATGTTGGATCTTGTATAAAATTTGGTAGGCATAAAATTCATTTTAAGAATATATCATATACATTGAGAACTTTAAAATTCTATATACAACATAGAATTGAAGCCGATTGATATACCTATATGTGTCATTAGTGTGGGTCTTCCTAAGGATTCCATGCATGAAAAATAAAATGGAAGTATTTTTGTAGCATTTTCCATTAAAAATCGTTAGTCAAGTCAAGGTTTTCCATATTTGGTGATACTTTGAAATAGATAAATCCATACACATGAAGTGAAACTCTATGTTTCGATTGGTATTTAGACCAATACTATTTAACTGTTATTCCTTTCTGTAATATATCCTATAAAAAAATGTATTTTACATGTGTATGTACTATGCTAATGTATGCATATATTCAATAATATTCTTCCTTCACCAGTTTTGGGCTTCTCGTGGATTACATGGAATTTTCTAGGCATTAGTGCATGTAGATTAGTCTAATACATAGTAGCTACACTAAAAGTGAAAATAATGGTGGACGATCCAATTTGATGCAACATGTCAAACAATTCATAGTGACATTATTACCAATAAGACCTTGTACCCCTCAAAGATGCTCTAAACCACATCGAATAATTAACTAGATGTGAATGGGGGTATATATTCCATGTGATCATGTAACTCATTGATGGTGATTGACATATCTTGGAGGATTTTCTTCATAAACACTACAAATGAATTTTTTACATGATGTCTCATGATCATGTTCATCATGTAATATTTGAATCAAGGATGTTATCCAAACTAACGATCCTTGAATCAAAATAAATGATTTATAAATTCATGTATATGTACTCATTTTAACCATGGTTCTAGCCAACCATATCTTCCATTGGGAAATAATGTAGGGAATTCCATATCAAGTAATCATAGTGTGACATACTCATTAATAAAAGATGATCATATCCTTAACTAATTAATCAACACTCTAGGATCTGCATTGGGGTTATTTACCCATGGACAAATTAATTAATCTCCCTTGAGGAATTGGGTGGTTTGGAGGCCATTGATGTTGTGTGACTAATTTTTCCTTCATCTATCTCCACGATTGGACCTACAAATACAATTTCATTTACATCAGAATCAAAATCCATATAGACATAGTTCAACTAGTTGAATACAATTTAATTAGAATGGGGTAGAAGTTCATTAATAATATTTTCATAAAATTGAACATATTAATAGAAATTTCATGTTCTATTTTATAGGTGCATTATTAAATTTGTAATTTTTTTCATGTTGATCCCTCCTCCAACCAATAATCATTGTAAAATATTTTAATTGACATGACATAATATTATAAACTTATTTTACTTCTTGACAAAAAATTATTGTATGTTATTTATATTTATATATACATCTAGTTATATGTGTAACTTATAGAATTGGGTTGACACATGCTCTCAATATTTCCTCATATTGAGTTAAGTTTGCAAGTTCTTGTGGTTTTCACCTAGGATCCATATTGTTCGATGTTGAAAATAGGAGATAAATTTTTTGTTGTTAACATCTATTACACATAAGTCCCTGAGGTATTTGAGAAAAAATTTATTCCAAGGTAAAATTCTTTACAAATATAACACATGCTTGGTGAAGTAAGTTTATCAAGTCCATGTCAAAACGTATTTTGAAGGTATTCAAATCTCTCCCAAGAAATAAATTAGGATAACATATATTTCGTTCTTTCCCAATATGTGAATCTTACATTTATCTTCTTCTTCTCCTAGGTTATGATGTTGAACTCTCTTGTAAATAATTATTTTGCATTCTTCTTCTTCTTCTTATTCTTGGTTATAATGATGTATCCTCTTGCACACAATTATTCTCTACATTATTTCTAACACCAACATCCATTACATCTTGAGCTACATTTATTGGTGTTTCAAGAACAAAACCTACCAATATTGATCTTTCTTCCTCAGAATTACCTTCAACATTACCAAACAATCTATGGTAATACCTTTGAGATGCTTCATGGTTAAGATATTGTTTGTGTAGTATTACTTCCTGCAGGCTATTGATTTGAATGCATTTGTCATTGTAACCTTGTTCTTAATACATATGAATCATTGTGAGATGATCGTGCATAAATTGTTATCATCTTATTAACATGTAGTCTCCATTTTGATTCTAATTCTTCATTCATCAATTCACACCCACATTCTGTAAATATTTTTCTATCGTTATCATTTTTTATATTTTATTTATTCCTTTCTTTGTGCACCTGTAATTTCTTTTTGTCTTCTTCTTATTGTCTTTAATATTCTCTTATTTTATTTTCCTTTCCAAAATTTAATCTTTGTCGAGTCATACCTCTGAAGTATTTATAAACATTGTATAATTATTTAAATAATTAAAAATTCTACTTAGATGTTTGTTTTATTAGATGAGGTAATAAAGCATATTTTGAAGGGATAAGGAAACCCTGTACAAATGAAACATATACATTAAGGTTCACAAGAGAAACATTCAAGAACAAGGCCATATAGGCCCAAGATGAAGAAAAATGAAAGGCCTAAGAAACAAAAGTGGAAAAACACCAAAGAGAAAGGGCCCAACTGAGCCAGCCGGTCAAAGATACTTGACAAACAAATCAAGGAACACCTAACTACCTTGGTCTTCTCCCCCTATGAGATCTAAGGCTCATCTTAAAAGGCGAAACCAATATTTTCCTTTCTTTTTATTGATCAATTTTTTCGATCCATCCCCATTTACTAAATCTTCTGACTCTTTCCCATCATCAGACAATGAAATCCTCTCAAGGTCAACATACACCTCCACTTCATTATCATTATTCATTAACGAGTATTTTTTTTCCCAAACTGTTCGTCACTTTCCTCGGTTTGGGAACAACACACTAGAAAATTTGAAATCTTTTCCCTCCCATTGAATTGAATCTTCCGGTCCTCCACACCGTCTAAATTGGCAACATCCTCCCTTCCTCCTTCATTCCCATCTATGTCATTGCAAGTTGTGATCAGGGGCTCAACATATTCATAGTCATTTTAGGCACCAGATTCTTCCTTTGAGTGGTCCTTCATAACTGCTTACTGTAAGCCTGACTCCCCATCCTTGCAACAGATGTTTGGATCATTTCTAACTCTTCTACACTTTCTGCAGAAGATCCTTGAACTCTCCACAATAAAAAATGCATTCAAATCAATTGTTTGAGGAATTAATACTACACAAACAATAACTGAACCTGATACTAGTGGTTTAGAGCCATTACTATGGGGGGTTTAGAGGAAAAATTTAAAGAAGGTCAAAAATATCATGATGGATCCCTTCCAGTCATGGAGATGGAAAGTTTCATTCTAGCTACCCTAGTAGACGATTCTAGTGAATGGATAATTGTGTGTTAGAAGATACATCCATGATCATTAACTAATGTAATAAACATCATCAAAAAAATCTAACATAATCACAATGAAATGGGACTAAAATAATTCAACTCAACATAGCTATAGTTCGAATAACATAGCAGACCCATGGAACTCTTTCTTGTGACCCTGGAAAATATATGTATCAGCTCCACCAGAATATCTTGTTGTATTCCAAAATGTCTCTCTACCATATTGAGCCTATATTTTTCCTAGGCCACGCACATGAAGCCATATGTGGCTGGGGGCAAAGCGCATGTATGTAAAGTAGTAGCTGATATAATTTAGTAGGTTTACACACATCCAACCAAAGCAGATCCATTCACTGACGTCACAATTACATATTTTATCAAATAAAAAATTTATTAACTTAAATATAAATAAGAAATGACATCCACTATTTGTAAAAAAAAACTGTACGATCTAATGTTGATGGAACAGAAATGACAAGCGAGCTCACTTTGAGCCTGGGCTATACTAGATCTTGGGGTAAAGCCCTATATGACCGGCTACAGAGGGCTAAAAGAGCACTTTTATCTTGCTCATGTGCGCAGGCTATCCATCTCATTTATAATGTCTACCCATGATATATAATGACATCATTAGATAAACACAATATTTATCATCTTCCCATACCATCTATGCTTCCCTTTATGGATGTCAAGTGATATGATCATCTCCGAGCTCATCTATGACTCACATATAGTATACCATATCTCCTAAATGTGGTTGCAAAGTATCCACAGTTACTTCGCATATATATATAATCAGCTCATTCGGAGGCCATACTCATCACAACACCCCCATATGCGTCTCTATGATGATGTTTTCCCATGGTTAGATCTGGAGAAGTGAGTAAGGGCCTAGTCCAAGACCATCTTTATAGGTACACACATGCACACAAACACATATATACATATACATATATGTACACACACACACACACACGTATGTATATGTATATATGTACGCACATACATATATACATACATACATACACACACAACATACACACACACACACATACACACATATATACATTCATACATACATACATACATACATACATACATACATACATACATACATACACATACATACATACATACATACATACATACATGTATATATGTACACACACACACACACATATACATACAATGTATATATGTATATATATATATATATATATATATATATATATATATATATATATATATATATATATATATACAATATATATGTATACACACACACACATATACGTACATACACACATATATGTGTGTGTGTGTGTGTATACACATCATGATACATACATAAATATATATGTGTGTGTGTGTGTGTACATATATAAGTATATATATGCATATATAAGTGTATATATATGTGTACACACACATATATGCATAATGTATATGTGTGTGTGTGTGTGTGGGGCCAACACACATAGACCCTAAAAAAATATTATCTAATATTTCCACACGTATCTAATCACATTGGCCAAACCCATCATAAAAGACCATCCAGTCTTGTCATTTATTACTATGCTGCTAAAAGGAGCCACAAAAAACATAGGGATTAAATGACCAAGACCTAATAATAACATGCATCTACATCAATGATACCCTATCTGACTATTAAATTAGTGCATCCTATCATCCTCCAGATCACTATGCTCCTCCTTGTAGTATGCCAGTAAACCATATCTCCTCATAGTGGAAGGCACATTATCCTGAATACATCCTTGAGTGTCACTATGATCTCACCATTTGATAAGAGGAATGTGCTAGTTTTAGAGTACCATCTCTCTACCAATGATGTCAACCAATCCTTATTCATCATGATCTCAAGCATAACTGCAACATGATATAATTTGACCACATACAACATGTTGATCTCCTAGGACATCAAACATGACCAAAATGTTATAAATACCCATGGCCATCGCTCTTGCATCACCACTATATCCAAAACTTCATTTAAATAATCACATTAGACACACTTAGTTAGAAAACCCCTAAAATTCTCTATTCTAATAAATAACCCCCCCATGTGTTATTCTTTTCAAAAATGACATGCATCTTCCCCCTTCATTTTCAATGAAAACAACGTTCTCCCCATTATAATTTTAACAAAAAATGATGCGATTAAATGTGATTTTTCATGAAAATGACACCATTTTCACAAAAATGATTCCTTAATGTAACTAACCCCAACCTCCATTAAAAAATTCCATATACATGATTATAGTGTTATTGGTCATGAGAATTTTATCACGAGGGCATTGTTTTTGTGAGTTTAGCCTGACACACATTTATTACCCCTATTAATGACCTAACCACCCATTAATCTAAAAAGTCACTAATATAAATTAACTATTAGTAGTTTTCCTCTGTTGACCAACATGCAGTGCTCCCGAACTCTCTCACCTTAATGTTGATGGTATGGAATTGTTTTTTACATTAAAATTTTTAGGCTTAGAGCTCAAATTTGCTAAGTGGGAGGGTGAAAATGAAATGTTTTTACTCCCAATTCACTATTTACCCCCGTCATTTCACCTCATGCAACTCATTATCACTGTGAACCCTTCAATCCTTCATATAAAGCTAACCATTGGCCATAAAATTTCATATATCCTAATTAATTGACCAATTCAAAATATTAATCTTTTAATCACCAATCAAAATTAAATTAATCAATGAATCTTCTATAAAATCTAAATCCAATAAATAAATTCTTTTTAGTGAACATCTGTGGTTCACCCCTCACATATAAATTTAATTGGGACATGGCCAATATTACAATATTTAAACACATTTTGATCTCCCCCCTTCCATACATTGTTAGCTTGGGAAAATCCTAAATCTCAACAACTTCAATAAAATTTGATATGCTCGTATATATAGTTTCTTGGCGCATTGTACATCCATTCAAATCAATCTTTTGTAAATCAATCAAATCACTCACAATCCTTCCTATGCATATATTATTTCATGGGTATATTTAATCAGGCCTACTTCATTGCATGTCTGTTTTTTTGAGGAATCCTTCCAACCAATCAAAATCAACCCATTAATTAATAGATCAATCATCTCTTAACATAAATAAGTCTCCAACGTATACCAATTATCATATCCACTCCATTTTGTATCCCAATCCTAATATTCCATGTCCTCATCATCATTTTGAGTGGTCATCTATCTTGTTTCCTCTCCATCTAAACCCTTGAGGGGCATCAACCTCCCCAAATTTATTATTTTATTCTTTAAATAGTCATTACTTGATGTAATCACAATAAATATTCAAAGAGGGAAAAAATGTATACACAGAAAATTAGTCACTACTACTTCTGTTAATTATCCCCTCCTAATATTACTATCACACATTATAGACTCTAACATTACCATCTATCCCATATCCCTAACATTCCAATTAATCACCCACTTCATACTATTCAAATCCTCTCACATATTTTAGGAATTTAATATTCCTTAGCTACATACCCCTACCTACTAACCTAACCTCTCCTATTAACAACCCTACTAATCCCTCATTAACCATTAGTCACTTCTATAAATTTCTATGTTAATCCAAGAGAACTCTACCACCTTTCTAAAATTATCTGATTATAGATCCTTCAAATTCTACCATCTTTAGTGAAATTTTCATTCATGCAAATTCCTCTCTGTCTACAATATTCTACTCTCACATGTGTATCCTCCACCATTGATCTAATCTAACAAGGATTAATCTTGACCCTAATTTTTTTATAAACCTATCCAACACCCTCCATGAAAGCTAAGTTATAGAAGCATACCAATCCATTTCCACCTTGAGAACATTCAAACAAGCTATACCAAAATGTTATCGAATTTGGGAGCCAACGATAAGAAATAAAAAACTATCATCCAATAACATGGGGAAAATCCATTCCATCAAAGAAAAACATGAATTTAAGGTAAAGTGAGGTAAATTTTTAAATAAATATAAATATCTTGAGTACATTGTCTCTTTTTCCTAGTTTGAGGTGTGAAGATTAGTTCTAGGTGGAGAGTCTTGGTGAAGATTAGTTATAAAATCCTATTTCAGAACTATAAACACAATAGGAAATAAACTAAGGAATCCATGAGAAAAAATGTCTACTAATATAAGGAAGGGGACATCTGAATCCCTTTTTCATGTGTGAAGTCCTATGTTGGTGATGTTGATCAAATAATACCTGTCAAAGATGACACAAGGAGTCCACATGGGATAGAAGGCTCAGAACGAAGGGCACGGAAGGACAGGAAGGACCCACATGTGGAAGGAAAGTTTAGCTTTTAGGACTTAGCCGATTTTGAGCATAAAGACCTATTTTTGGAAGATGGCGTGTGGACCACATCAATGATGTAGAGATGTGTGTGCCATGCATTGTCTATATTTGGAGAAGCGGTTTGAAGCGGTTTGCATGGAGATAATTTGAGAATAGAATTAACACTTTAGTTAACTGTAAGAGGACTATAAATAGCGCACTTGCATGTATGCCTATGATTGAAAACAACATGTGGCTATCAATAGCATGCGGCCTATTTCTAGAATAGTTAAACGGTGAAGGGAAAGTCCCCACCCTATATATATGATGTTAGGTACATAATAGAGGTATTAGTATTATTACCGAGAGCTGGATGTATGTGTGTGTAATAGAAAATATAGGCATATGGCTGAATCATTATATCAGTTCCATACGCACATTGATATAGAATGACAATACTATAAGGAGATTCTATACTTAATAAAGATGGAAGATATTGGCTGAGTCTAAGCATCATTCTGTGTAATTGAGTAGTACATGTTATTAAGTCAATCATGATTACTATTTAAAGCTTATTCTATCATATATTTGAGGGTAGCAGGCATTATAGAATGATGGATTAGTTATGAATATATATGTTTCTTCCTTCATCATGTTAACATCTTGTTCCAACAACCCTAAAGAGGGACCTGGTACCTTTGCGCGCTTCGGGTGAGTGCTCAGTCTAGGCTGAGTGATGTGCCAGCATGACTAGGGTGTTATTTGGTAAATTCTAGGCTGCATCATTGGTTCTGTTGTTGGGACCTCTTTTTCAGTTGTTTTCAGGATGGTTCACGATGAAGATGTACCAATTAACTCTAGCAAGTATTGAGGAATGGATACATGATCTGGAGGAAGAATATGCATTATGGTTCAGTAGTGGATCTGAGTTTAATGCACGTAATTGGGTAGAACAAAATCTATATGACAGCTTATATGAGAGCTTTTTTGCTATCTTTCCATTAGAACTATACGAGTGGCTTACGACTTATGCATATCAGTGGAATTGGAGGTATCACACACTTGTCTAGATATAGGAATGATTTTAGACCCTTTATGATGCTGATCTAATATAGACTCGCGCGGTGGATATGTGGTTTCATGGTGTTATAAACAGTTATATTCTGGAATATTCAATTTTGATGTACTCTTTCCTAGAGATAGCTAAATTCCAATTTTTGAGGCATCCAAAAGGAACATATTTGCAAGGTATTCCGCTGGTGATCAAGATCTTAATGGTAACTTTGAACCTGGAGAGTAAACCGATGGCTAACTAAACTTCACCACTTGCGAGGGTAGGAACAGGTTTGGTATTAAGATGGCAGACCTAGCGATAAACAAGTAGAGAGAGGAAAGGTGGCTTAAGTATAATGAGGCACGTGAGAGGGAGATAGTGAAGAAGTGTTCCATTGCAGAAAGTATGGCATTGAGGAGAGAGATGGCTTGTGAAGGATTTACAAATCACGTAGAAGACGTGGAGCTAGAGCATAAGGAACTCCCCCATCTTGGAAAGCATGATAGAGATCCCTTCTTGGCCTCACACAGAAGTGTGCTAGCAGAGACTAATTGGGCCATAGGCGTGCATCTTAATCCGCCTAGTGACCTAGCCTTTGCACTTGGTTTTTCAGTATCTAGTACGATAAGTAACCAACAAACTAACTTGGGAAGTAGGAAAGCAGGAGTAAGTCAGGGATCAAGTACATCAATGGTAGGAAAAACAACTTCAATGCTATATAGAGGAGCATTCTTAGGTGCATTATCCACATAGAATATGAGTGTGAAGAATTTTGGATTCACCTCTGGAAGTGGAGCTACCTCACAAAATGTAGGGGTTCAGTATAGTACTACTGTCGAAGCACAAGGGAGTACATCTATAGGCTTGTTGGTGAGAAAATTTGTCTTGTGGAAAAATTGGTGGGTTTCAAGCCAATGTTATGGGAATCTAAGTCCCTCTACTTAAACGGTGCAAATTTCATATGTGCATGCATGAATAAGTGGATTTCAAAGTTGGACTTTTGACCAGAGATCCAACAGGGGCACTCCGCTGACCCTATGGCAAAGCTAGCAATTTCTCACTAGAGAAGATCTTTGTCTAAGAAGGGGAAAGGGAGTGAGAATAGAGGTGGGCAGAAACTAATGTTGTGAGTAGAATATCAGATGCTCACACACACATTAATTAGAAACTTCATTTACATGCATTTATAGTCAGAAGCAAGAAAAATCTGTAGGAGAAACTACAAGACCGAATGAAACTCATTGGTCGCAAAGTACCAATTAATTCCTCAATAAAAGAGGAAAAAATTCCTTCTTTTATTATTGAAGCTTGAGTAGAGTTTGTACATAGCTTGAGAATGGAAGAAATTCTAGGAAGAAGAGAAAATAGAAGAAAAATGGCATTTTCTATCTTTTCCAGGTACAGAGCACTCTGGTATTTTTTGAAATCAATCGCCCCTTTGGAATGACGTCGAGAATCCATTATATTCTTTGCAAGAAACTATTACAACTTTAAAAATCCTCAACGGCTTTTCAAATTCCTCTGTTGTGAAGAAAATTCTCATGGTGGGATAAAAAAACTAGATCTTGCAAAGCAACCATTACATTCGATTTTCCAGTTTAAATATAGACCATTAGATTTTCTCCTCTAACTCTTAAATCGGGTTGTCCATGTGGTAGGAAGAGATTGGAGAGGGTACGAGGGAAGCCCTTTGCATTTTGTGATTTTTTAGAGATTTGGAAATTTGGAACAAATTGGCCCACACTACCTCTTTGACTTTTCAACTTAGACATGTGGCTGCTTTTGATTGGAAATAGGTTCGTGGCCTTTTTCTCAGCATTTGGAAAAAGGCTCAGGCCTATTTTGGAGGAAAAGGCTCAAAACCTCATAGAAATTTCTCCATCAGCTCGCTCTCCCGCTTTGACTTTTCAACGGTAGGCTTCACCTTTGATTTTTTCCTTGCGGGCCTTAACTTTGACTTTTTCCTTGTGGGCCTCAACTTTGACTATTTTCCTTTATAGCCTGATCGGGGCTACGGATCATTTTTTAACTTTTCACCCTTTTTTACAAAAAGGCTCAAAAACACAAATTCCTTTTCCATCCCGCTCTTCCACTTTTGAATAGGACATGTGGCACCCTCTGATTGGAGATGAGATCAAGACCAATCTGGCACTATGATAATTCTTTACCGGGAACTCCTCGTGCTATGATTATTTACTAATGCACAACCTTTAGTTTGGTGGATGGAATTTGGAAACACAACAACAAACATAACACAAGAATAGCATCAGAAGACTAGTGAAAGAAGGTAAATTATAATATCGATGATAAGGTTACTAAATTCAATTGTGCAAGATGTAAGTGTAGGAGATTATAATATCAACTATTGAAATTGGTTACAAGGGAACACCCATGCAGGTACTTGAGAGTGTTACGATAGATTCAATGCAAATTTCCAACAATAACTATGGGAGATACTTCACAATGAAATTCTTTAACACACCTTCTAAATGATGGCTTCCTTTACACACTTACTCATACAATATTTCTCACTACTTCTCTCTATACTAAATGATGGGGGGTGGCCTCTTTATTTATAGGAATTCAGGCTTATCCACCCTATCTCTAAGATAGGATAGGAAATATCTTCTGGCCAATCATATTCCATGCCTAAATTTTGCCTTTACATGTAGGCTTATCTTCTAAGATAAGATAAACCTTATCATTTCACATGGGTTCCACCTTGGTGTTATGTGAACTAATGCTGACTTGAGATTCAATAAGGGGTATATCAACACTGAAAACAAGGAGGACATCAGGTTGTGTTACCTTATTATAGATGGGAAGTCTACACTATATGTCTGAACCTCTAAGTGAGGAGGATTTAAACAGAGTCTACTGTACGCATTACTTAGGACCCAAGGTCAATGAGCCATCAAAAGAAGGTATCCTACACTCGGAGGATTCTACATTCTATTAGTGATACTATAGTATTACTTGTGACAAATTGGGCTCATGGTACATTTGAATTAGTAGGATGCAAGGTAAAAATTGTATTGCGGTGCAAGAATGGACACCGTTCGATTCTTCGGATAGGTAGCAAAGTACCTTGGTATCAGGGACTTAGAAGATCATCCTACATTTTTGAAGGCCATGGAAACACATACATTAGATAAAATAAGAGAAAGATATGTTAGTATTTACACTATCGACGGGACAACAGAACGCTGGTGGGTACTCCACAAAGATAATATTTATACTTGGGAAGAAATTGGACTTGTCATTTTGTCTACTAGGTTTATAATGGAATAATGCACCTACCAAATATACACTTATCACGGTGATAAACCATTCAGCATCACATTCAGTAGTTTGAGAGATTCTAGACAGTAGGATAGGAAGCATTACCACCTTCACTTTGGGTGCATAGATTTTATTCTATGCTACAAGGATGTGCAAGTCACTTGGTATGTATATGAACTACATCGAGAAACTGGGAACTGGAAATATTTGACTACAGATATGATCCCTTTGACTTCATTTCTCTTCTTATAGCTCCGGTAGATGAGGCGTTAAAATATTTCCCTCATTTCCTCTAGCAGATAGTGTAAGATGCACCAACCTTTATTTTATCTGAATCATGATTCATCTGGATCCTTTCCTTGAGCCATAAGCACGATGGAGTCAGAAATAGGAAAAGGCTAGATCAGAAGGCATGGCATGACTAGAAACATAAGGGATAAGAAGTTTGAGATTGCCCTAAATGGTACTTCTTTATGACTACAAAGTTCTTATCCCATTAGGAAACCTCAAAGTACATTGGTTGGGGCACAAAATGTATGTTATCACTTCTATACTTGCATCAGGTGCTTGCCAGTTAGAAGCACTTGATGGAACACGGCTACCAGGTTACTTTAACGGGAGTAGGCTTCTAGCCCTACTATAAATAAGTCTTCTTGGTATTTGTAATAAGGCAATATTGCCATTTAGCCTAGGCAACCAATTCTGGTATTTCCTTAATGTATTTCCTTCATTGTCCATATGCTTTGTCAATTTAGTTGTTCAACCCACTTGTGTAATAATGCACTTGTGGCATGAAGCTAATTACTGTATGAAGAATTTTTATGTGTAAAGGAATGCACATAATTTTAGTGTGGGGTGGTTGTAGTTATCCAAGAAAAAGACTGTGGGAATTGAAAGGTGAAAGGAATAAGCTACTACGGGTGTGCTTTAAGTCAAAAGAAGATTGCTTCTCAAAAGTGACCAAGGATGGAGATGAATGAAAGAACAGTATAACACGAGGTAAGTGGAGACCATGATAGCTACCAGGAGAAGGTACAGTGATGAGGTACTCAGGCGCAGGAGTGTATACTGAAGAGAAGTATGTGACCAGAGGGTAGGAAGGCATGCTAGAAGGTTATAGCTGGGTGTGAAGATGTACCTGCGGAATGAATGGATTTGGTCAATGAATGAGTGGATATTTGGTAGGTGAAGGAGCAATAAATGCATCAAAATTTGAAAAATTTATATAAGGATGGGATGCGGATTCATTTTTATTGTTGCAACTAAGAGTATTTGAGAAAAGAGCCAAGTATGAAGAGCCGAGTGATCGAGTTAAGGTGTGAAGGGTGTGAAACCAAGCAGTGATAACCAGATCTATGTGACAAGAAGCTTGCGTCCCTAGTGGTGAAGGGTTTGAGTGAAGTAGGGAGATAGAAAAGAGTTAGGTTATGAAGTTTCCACCTAGGGCATAATTTAATTGAGCTAGGGTTTGATTCGCAGAGTTGTAGAGTTGAAGAGGAGACATTTGCAAGGTAAAAATGGCACCAAAGAAGGCATCTGCAGCAACAGTAAAAGGAAAGAAGAAGGTAGTTGTTGAGGAGGAAGAGATGGCACTCGAAAGACATTTTTCAGAGATGCAATATCCAGAAGGATTCATCGTCGGACAAGAATGGGATTCACCCATTAGAAAGAGAAAAGTAAGTGAATATAATCACAAGACTCTGGAGAACAAGAAGGATCTCGATTCCTTGCTCACTGCTAAAATGAACAAGCACACGGTGGATGACATGCTAGTGTATGAAGATGTGGGTGAGAATATTTTGAAGAGAATTGGGGTCTACCAGTTATATGAGCTTCCATATTTTTGGAAGTATGAGCCCTTGTATCAGTGGCTCATGAGCAGGGTACAGAAAGACTTCTTCTACTTTCCAAGACACAAAGTTAGAATTTCATCTGCACTTGTCTCATCAGTTACAGGTCTGAAGGCCACAGGAGAAGACATAAAAGGTGACCTTACAGATAAAGTCGTGATTTAAAGACTCAAATAGGAGTTGGGATACTTGAAGGGTCCGCATGCAGAATGGACATAGACAAATTGAAGAATTGTCCAGTTGTACAAGCTGCACACATACCTTGTTACCAAGTTGAATGATCAGGAGTGGTGGTCACAGGTAAATACTATGTGGTTACATGTGGCGCGTAAGATGTTAGAAGGGATAATCTAAAACATTGTAGGCTATATTACAGAGCAAATAGTTAAAGAAGTGCGCACAGGAGGGAAGATCAACTTTGGGGCTGTTCTACTATCACTGGTATTCATGGAGATCGGAGTACCAGACGGACCAAAGGAGAAAGGTATGGGAATACCCCATGGAGAACAAAGTCCCCAACTGAAAGATTCAACAAGTACCTATGCAAGGGGGCCATGACAGATGACGTAAAGAAAAGGGTGGAGAAGTGGTATGACAGGCTCCGCATGTGACATTTGGGGAAGAGTGGCGCATCCCAAAGGACCTACCAGCAGTGGTAGGGAAACAAGTTCAGTTTGTTGTATATCAGCATTTCTACATCGTGCACGCTTCCCAATGAAAGATGGAGTCTAGAGCCCTTGGTGTAAATTGCCTTACGCATTCACTGCAAGGTATTTCCAAGCATCTGTTCATAGATTTACAACACATGCACCGACTGGTCTTCAATGCAGATAAGGTAGACTGCGACTACCATACATTGAGGAAGAAGTATGTGTATCCTGGTAGAAGCACTTATACAAAGAGGATCATTTCAGAGGTCCTAGAATATCAAACCAATAAGTTTGGCTGTAGCAGATGTGGGGGCAGCATTGGTGTATCTCCAGTTGAAGCCAAAGATGGAGAATAACAAATATGTGGAAGGTGAGTTCGCACTTCCAACACCACCAAAGGGAAAGCATACAATGGAGAACATCCCAACGCCTAAGCCCACAAAGCCAATTGAAGTGAAGGATGAGGAGGAGTGCGAAGATAGTGGTGGTTTGGAGCATAGGGGTAGGAGACATCCTACAAATAAGGGTGAAGCTGAGCATGCACTATTACACCACCTTAGCCACAAGAGGGGGATGATGAGGACTTGAATGTAGTCCAAGGGGAGCACAGGTTTAAGAGGGTATTTAGGAGAACAAGGACCCAAGGTGCTACTCCTAACCACTATGTGCAAATCACCCAGACTCTCTCCAAAGAAGGAGGCAACCACGTAGAGAAGGAGGAAACTAAAGTTGAATGAGGAGGTGAAGAGTCAGAGGAAAGTGCACCTAATTCTCCTACACTTCCAGAGAACACAGAAGAACAGGGTGAGGCATCAAAGGAAAAAGAAAGAGGATGAGAAAAGACCAGAGGAGACAGTTGCAGAGGATGTTTAGGACATGGAGACATAAGTCCCAAATTTGGAGGCTAAAGTTCCTAAACAACAAAGGTCTAGAAGAACAAGTGGAGAGCACATTCCACCAGCCATGGGGTATGCAGAGGATGCAGGAAAAATTTTCCATACCCACTTCTAGAGCACGATAACACAGAAGGATTTATTTGAATAGGAGTTAATGGATGAGGATATGGCAACTGTGAACACTCGAAAGTAACTATCGTGGTCAATGCACACCCACATGGATGAGCCTGACTTTGATGTGTGTGAAGAGTCATGCATTTCGAGATGACTGAAGAAGGCACCTCAAGCTAGACACATGACAGTAAAGCCTACTTGTCGTGTCAGATGAGAAGGTCAACAATGCATTGGTGAAAGTTTCTATTGAGGTGGCTAGAAGAAACATGGACAAATTTGCCACAATCAGAGCATTGCGCGAGGAGTTGAAGACAAAGGATAGAGAGGTAGCACACATAATGCAGGAGAGGGACTTCACACAGAAGAAGAATGAGGTGTTTATCAGCATCGTAGAGGAGATTGGGGACAATGTAATCAGAGCAAGGCCACACTTGGAGGCCAAGGTACCACATACATTTCCTTCAGTGATACACTATGTAGGAAAGTTGGTGGACTTGGTACTTGAAGATGAAACTCTGTGTATGCAAGTTCCAGAAAGCTTAGAACAAGATGCCAAATGGGAGAAAGCATCAATGATGAGAAAAATTACATCTTATGAAGGGCTGTTACAAGCATTACAAAAGTATTGAAGAAATCAGACTAGGATTTAAACATATGCACAACTCCAGAGGTGCTTATCAACATCAAGACCCTAGAAGAGAACAACGAGGTCCAGAAAGTCAATGAAAGATGAGACATTGGGCCACACAGAAAGGTTTTCAATGGTTAAACAGAAGCACGAGGCCCTGACAGCAACACAAGATCCGTACAAGACTCGACTGGAAGAGTCTTGGAAAGCTAATTACACAGAAGATGGACCTTTTAGAAGGAAGAATGACATCAATGTCCAGTGTTGTGTTGGTTCTGCAAAATGAGAAGGGAGAGATTGCGAGGGATGAGTTGGAATCCATTGCTGTGGACATCCCAGAAAAAGTAGAGCAAGCACTCACTGAATGGCAAGTTTTGGAGGCCGAAATAAAGGAGGAGTATCCAGAGTTGATACTACAAACTGATACAGAGGAGGTTGCCTCATAACCTCATAGAAATTCTTTATTTATCTACATTATTTCATTCTTATTCTTTCCATTCTTGTATTCTTTCCTTCAATTTTTGGAGATACCCATTGTTGGGACGACAATGAGATTAGTGTGGGGTAATGTTGATCAAAGAATACCTGTCAAAGATCACACAAGGAGTCCACGCGGGATAGAAGGCTCGGAACCAAGGGCATGCGGAAGGATAGGAAGGACACACGTGTGGAAGGCAAGTTCAGCTTTCAAGACTTAGCCGATTTTGAGCATGAAGACCTATTTTTAGAAGATGGCGTGCGGAACACACCAATGATGCAGAGACATGCGTGCCATGCATTTTCTATCTTTGGAGAAGCGGATCAAAGTTTTTGCATGGAGACAAATTGAGAATAGAATTGACACTTCAGTTAACTGCAAGAGGACTATAGATAGCACACTTGCATGTGTGGCTATGCTTGTGAATGGCGTGTGGCTATCAATAGCATGCGGCCTATTTTTGGAATAGATAAGTGGTGAAGGGAAAGTCCCCACCCTATATATATGATGTTAGGTACTATAGTAGATGGATGTATGAATGTGTGAGGATGTATGTGTAATAGAGAATATACAGAGTGTGAAGTGTGTGTATACGCATATGACTGGATTACTGTATCAGATCCATACACGCATTGGTATAGATGGACAATACTGTAAGGAGCTTCTATATTTACTAATAAATGGAAGATATTGGTTGAATCTAAGTGTCATTTATGTGTGAAGTTGAGTAGTGCATATTATTAATTCAATCATGATTATTGTTTAAGCTTGTTCTTTCATAGATCTGAGGGTAGCATGCATTGTAGAATGATGGATTAGTTATGAATCTATATGTTTCTTCCTTCATCATGTTAACATCCTGTTACAACAACCCTAAAGAGGGGCCTGGTACCTTTGCATGCTTCGGGTGAGCACTCAATCAAGGCTGAGTGATGTGCCAGCGTGACTAGGGTGTTATCTAGATAAATTCTAGGCTACATCAAGTGAACTAGGTCATTTCCTCCAAACATGATTAAAATAGAACTGTAAGGATTTAGAGCATGCAAAAATTGGAATATATGCACTTGCGGAGCATGAAGACCAAACAATCCATTTGTAAGGAAAATACTAAATCAATTGCAATGGAAAAAAACTACATTTAATAAGATGAACTGTGAAGTTGTTTAAATTGAAAAGAATTCCAAATAACCTAAGTTGTGATGATGGTTAGAAGTTAAGTCATTCTTAGAAACCAAATTTGCATCAAATTTACATCTAATAGCCCTATACTTTACTTTCAATCACACATAAAAATTCCTCCCCAACTTAATAACACTATACCCGATTGGGCCATAAAATCATCTTTTTTTAATTTTTTGCTTTAAATAATATTAGTATTGTCTTCAAATTCCTATTTCAATCATTTCTTTGTAAGTGCTCTAGAGATCTCAATATTTCAATCTCCAAATCATAGTGAATGATGTTGATGGAAGCAGCAGAGATTGAAAAGGCCAAGGGATGGCTGGTAAAAATTATAAACTATCAAAATGGTTTGATTGGATGGATTCATACCCCAATCCATCACAAAAGGAGCATATAATGGCGATATCAAAATGAGGGGACCCCATGGTATCACTTTGTGCTAGGACATGTGATGCTAAACCAAATTTTCTTCCCTATCATTTGTAAAGGGTAAACATTAATTTTAACTAAAATAAGTAAATACTAAATAAATATACTAATTTCATTAAATTTGTCTTAAAAAGAGTCAAGAAATGACATAAAAGGAAAATCAAGATCAAATTTTCATCTTCTTACAGTTGTAAAAACTAAAATGCTCACAATGCAATTGGTTTATCTACTAACAATCACATGAGAAATGTGTAATGGGAATGCCAAAGGGGATGATATATTACATAAGTTAAATTGGAGGGAGTGTAACATCGAGGAAGGAAGAGTGCTGATGATGAAGGGGTTTGAGAGAAGAGAAGTCAAGGGATGGGGAAAATGTTGGGGGGAAACAATCCAAAACTCTTATTTCTTACGACCATGTATATATGAAATATGTATCATTTGTATCAATTGTTTAAAGGAGAAAGGAGGTTTGTTGTGTAGGTTGTCGAGGCAACACACTTTGGAGATAACTCAAAAAACACATTTCTTATGTTTTTCGATTTCATGCACATTCCAATACTCAATACGAGTGATTTCTAGGTACAAAAAATAATTAGCTTTACCTTTGCAAGCATGGTACATTGGAGCGGAACATGTTTTCTTGGCATGAAATCCTGTTTTAAGTAAGCTTAAGACATCAAAAATCATCATTTTCTTAATTGAATAACAATAACCAAAGCAAAATTTTTTTATTGTTATTTTCTTGAAACTCTTTTGGGTGTGGAGCTCAACATTAATAATAATACACTATAGGGTGTCTGTTTATTACAATATTTTTTGTGATAAGAGATGATGTGTGAACTTGCATAACACAACATTGGCATTATTCGAGAAAGTTAATAATGAAGTGGTTCATGAGATATCCATGTAGCACCAAATAGGAAATAATTTCCACACATTAGAAATATGAGATGGAAAACATAAACAAACTAAATGTGGGAAATGTATTGATGTTGGGCATCGCCTTTTTCATGGTAGCCATTGTTCTACTACAAAAGAGAAAAGATAGATAGGATGGCCTTTCCATGGTTTACAAAGGATTATTTATTTCCCAAGTAGAAGTTTGTGACTCTTTTTATTTCCAATGTATGATAAATAATGTTGCATATTGCGTAGAAACCAAGGATAATCTTTCGGGAGTAGTGCATGGATATGATGAAACAAGTATCGAGTTACATGAGTTAACTAAACCAAAAATAGTATTGAGATTAAGAATAACATTGTATTGCATCTATTTAAAGTGACATGGAGGGGTCGATGATTCAACATTCTTAACATGTTCATCATTTCGAGGGAGCCAACAATTGGGTGTTACACAACTGAAAGATATCATGAATGTGTGCCCTAGGAAGGCCATTTCGATTTTTTGTGTTGCACAATGGCGAGAGTGGTTTGTGGTTTTATGAGTTTACAACGTGGATGGTTGAGATCGTGTCGTCCGTCAATGACCACCCACGCCTAATCGCAGCCGTCTATTGACCGTCGCATGTTAGAGGTAGCCATGCTGATTCCAATTGGGAAAATGCCTTCGGCGTATTAATCACTGTTAGAGTTTATCAAGTAATTGTTTTATACATGGTGCTAAATGTTGTAATTGTTTCAATCTCTGAATTTGTTTGTGTTGTCAAAAGTCTTTAAAAATTCACAAGAGTCTCAATTCAGTGGGCAATAAACTCTGCTCATTTACTTGAAAACTAGCACAACTTTAGTAATGAAATGAACTATACTAAATTATTTTATGAATTATGTATGAACATCCAGATCCTTCCTTTTAGTATCAGTATCAATGTATCAAAAATGGACATTAAAGGGTATCCATCCTTCCAAACATATAATGAGAACGGGATACTTTTATTGACAGACTTTTTATTCTGTATATAGGACTTACTACTATTTACACATTAAGCAGCTCAATTGGGCCATAAAAGAATGGGATAAAAGAACGGGATCATATTTCTCTGGTTTGGTCCATAAAGAATTCTTCAAGATCCTCTTTCAATCATTTCTTTGTAGCGCTCCAGAGATCGCAGTCTTTCCATCTCCAAATCATGGTGAAATTTTGCTATGAATTCCTCTGCGGATTTATCAACATCATCATATTTCTTTTCTGTTTCCCGATTAATTTTATTACTGCTGGGTTGTTGCCGTTGGTCTTCTGGTTTGTTATCCTCTTTTCTAAATGTTTGATCAGGGGAAGACATAATTGATAAATGAAGATTCCTAAATCACTAAATGTAGAGGCAAATGTATATATAAACTCAATAATGTTAGGTCGGTTTAGAGAATGAATGCTTCTTTAAACGCGTTATTTTGCTTCATCTATACGTAAACGCGGTATGTTATGTCGGTTGAGACAAGGTCTTATACGACCACTATTGTGTCTCTATCACTGGTTTATGGAAAAAGAAATTGTGGGCGAAGTTTTCTACACGCCTTGCATACAAAGCTATTAATTCGGAGAAACCTGGAATTCCAGAAATCCAATGATCGCTATTATTGCATTTTACGAAAGGAAAACACTAATTTGGATTTGGTGTGTAGAAAGAGACGTTAAAAAGACATTTCAACCTTTGCCATAATTTAAAAGGGGAATGCTTTTCATTTCATTTATTAATTGTTTAAGGAAATGATTAATCTTCGTTTTCCATATCTTTATACGGTATTTATATTTTTTTTCAACACAAATTTAAATTGAAAACTATCATTACATTATATATGTTTTGATACATCAAATGATATAATCAGAATAGATATTAAAGACAATTCATGATATTATATAATTTCAAGAGTAACTTCAAGATTGTAACTCCAAGATTAAATAGTTGTGAAATGGTAGGCACGATTGCAATTCATCTATGATTTTTCAAGAGCAGAGTTGGATTAACAGTTGAGAGCATCTTAAGAAATGATTGGAATGGACGCCCTTCTCATAATTTTAGCTAAGAATTTTTTCCCATCAAGTAAATAGATAAAAGCTTCATGCATTATCATATTTTGTAATTTGCGTGAGGGTCATAACAAATCACAAATTTAGAGAAACTACCATACAAAAAGCATAAAAAAATCCTATAAAATTATCATAAAATGATGAGAAGTATTCCATGGATGGAGATAATCACTTGTAGGAGGTGATCAGAATGTAGCAAATACAATGTTTTATATAAGGCTGCTTGTAGGATTCAATTACTAATATCAAGTGAGTGATGAGACTTAAACCTAATAAGAACATCGTTATTTCGCAAAAATATTGAAAAAACTTATGTAGCTCCCATAGTTTTTTGAAGAGTGGTATTTGGACTAGGCCTATCAATTCCACCATAAAGATAGTAGAAATTTCCCCTGTAAAAATTAGGAATAGAGAATCAAATACTTCTTCCCTTCATTTATACTTGCATCTGTTGGCTACACCAATGACATTATTAAAAAATACATAAATTTTTTCCTAGGAAAATTACACACTTGTATAATGTAGAGTTACATTGGAGATTGGTTAACAATACCTACAAAATCGTATGAGCTTAGAAATATGCCATATTTTTTTAAGTTATTGGTAAAGGATGTTTTTTCGCAGGGACCCTAACCTATTACATCAAAAAGGCCATAATGCCCAGATACATCCATAAACACTGAAAAATCATAGAAAGACTATAACAACTACCCTGTCGAAAAATATAACAAAATATCATCTGAAATACAACAAAAAAACAAAATGACAATCAAGTGAAAAAAGACCTAAGAGACAGTTGCATTGGAGCCGAGTCCTTTCTAAAAGATACTAGTTTCCTATTTTGGACAACCGTCCACTCATCCTTCTTCCTATCATTATCTAGTTTAGGCCCACATGAAAGATAAAATTCTATAGAATTAATTAAATGAAACAAATTATTTAATGGAGAGGTAACTTATTCACTCTCCTTGATCACCCCAAGTGAATCTAGAGGATAAGTTGCTTTGAGTTGAGATTTGGGTTCCACATTTTCATCCATTTTTCTTTCAGGTACTATATTGACCAATTCATCCGAATGAGTAATTGGATTAGAATCATCTTCAGAGTTATCATTAACCACCAAGTGACACAGAAGGACATCCTTCCACCAAGTGGTTCTCCCATCCTTATGCCTCGATTTTTGACAATTCAGAGAAATATGACCCAAGGCAAAACACCTTTTGCATATGAAGGGAATACCTTTATAATCCATAGGCTGGGTCCAAGTTCTGTCTAGAAATTTAAGCTTGATATTAGCAAAAAGGTTCTTAGAGGTGTTTAAATCAACAAGGATGTGGGCATTATATGTTGTGTGGGTGTAGCCCACAATATTAGAATCAACAGTCAATAAACTACCCAGAGCATTGTTAATGGATACAAGGATTTTTAGATCCCAAAACTTCAGTGGAAGGTGGGGCATTCTAACCCAACTAGGCTTTAATGTAAAGGTTTCATTGAAAAATATGCCATCTTTTTTTTTACTTGGAAAATAATTATAATCCATTTTTATATTTATGTGTGCAATTTATGTTACTATATAACAATATCAATAAATAGGTCTATTAATATCTAATATTCAAGTAAATTATTCTAATACAAAATTCTTAAAATAACTAATAATAAGAAAAATCCTTAAATTTAGATCCCTTTAACTGCTAGCACCCTATGCAATTTCCTACTTTACCTAGGACTTAATCTGGCCTTGATCAAGAGATTTGACTACAAAACTTCATTTTATAAAGAAAGTAAAGATAATCATAAGACGAATAAATAAAGATAAAGACATGAAACAATTCAAAATGAAAACATATATTTGCTGCGCCACTAGGGCGATGCCCCCTGTAATGTTGCGCATGTGCCAATGTCCCCCTCTCGCCACTCCCCACTACGTGAAAATGCAAGCGACTGAAAACAAGGTGGTGGCAGTCGAAGCTGCTCCCAATGTCACTCGTTTAGCCATGCTCTCCACTCCCCTCATATCCAACCTCCTCAGAGGACCTTCTCTCCCCCGCCTTTAGATCTCCACTGAGGTTAGGATATCCCCCTGCCTTCTAGTCAACAAGGTTGTGGCTCACCGCATGCATCCAAGCCTCACACTCATGACAGGTGGATCCTTCCTCCACCAGTGGACAAGCTGCCAAGGATGGCTCCCACCAGCTAGCCCTCTCGGGTCCATGTTAAGATACTGAAGAAGAAAGCCATCATGGATCGAGTTGGGATGTGCCAAACTTCGGAAAATACCTTCTAGGCTCTGGTTGGCCCGATCAAGACCCGCCTCCTCCAGGTCAACAATTTGCATTAGCGGCTTAATATTCTTTGATTTTGATGTACTAATGATTTTTTCTCCCCCTCGATCATAGTCTTTTTTTCCTAGTTTGTTTAGTGGCTTTGTGGCGTGCTTTCATACTACCCATTTTTTTTTGTGAATTATCTTGTATCATTTTTATTGTTAAATTAATATAAGATCTCATTCATCAAAAAAACAAAAAGCAGATTTGTAGCAGTACTTGTTGGATTTCTTGGTTGGTATGGTTGATGCTATAACAATATAATGGACATGTTGTGTTGAATTGCTGGTGGCAGTGTCCCCTTTATTTCTAGCACATAGTAAAGAGAAAAAAGAAACTCAGTGCATTATATATGTGAATATTTTTGTTTGATGATACTTTGTGATAAATGTGGATAAATGCATGATTAAATTAGAATGATCATGCCAAGGATCATATAAAGTTATGAATATGGATCTTATTTTCCATATGAATAATGGAAGTTAAACAGTCATCTATACTATTTATATATGATTTAAATTGTTCCCTTGAATTGAAATATACAATATTTTTTTAATACCAACATGGAAGTCGATGAAAGAAAAATAGGTCAAGTATGTTGGCACACCTAGTTAACATCCAATTTGGCATAGGGTTCAATCTAGTTGATGGTTCTTTTTGAGCTGTGGTATAGGAAATTAAAGATCACATCAACATTAGTTTGTTTTGTGGTGGTTTATTTTGTATTCTAGTTTGTTAGAATGATATGGATTGTTATTCAAGTTGTACATGATTATGTGGTAGATAATGAACATGGATATATCACCTTATTCTTTCATGAATAATAAATTTCCATATGGATATGGATGTGAGATGGGAAAAAGGGAATTTGAGGCAGGGTTTCTTTGATCATTTTAGTTTAGATTTGGAAAAAAATATAAGATGTCATATTTACATGATTGAAATCAAAATGTAAACTCAAAATTAGATACTCTCATGACAAATTTTCAACAAGAATCAAGGCATAAACACCATTTGTGAACGAATAACCAAAGATCAACCATCCGAATTCAATATTGCGTAGCTTTTTCAATCTATATCTTATTTAAAGTAGCATGTCAAGTGTGAAATGTAAATGAAAATTTATCGATGTTTGAATTTTTTTAAAAAATAGCATGTTGCAACATTGCTCTTATGATCTTAAGAATAAGTAATAGCTTTCCAAAGCTACATTAAATTGATTGTTTGTCTAGGTTTGATATAGAGATAGAACAACTATTTTATTTATTTATATTTCTTTTTGTTTATATAAATAATATTATAGCAAATTGAGTGACAAATTCACGAGGAGAACGATTCCAATGGAGAGCGGGGTCCTGTTTCTTAGATCGATGAAAAGACAAAGAAAGAGCAGTCAAATGCGGGAGAAGAGGCAGTGTAAGCTGAAACCTATGTGGAAGCTCAGACCTACGTGGACAACGAGGAAGAGGAAGATCCAAATTTGAATGGCAATGTGGTAGATGGTGCGGTTTCAGATAAATGACTATTGACTGAGGATGGCGTGGATGTAGATAGCCTGGTGGTAGCAGTTAGGGAGACTGTTGGTGACTGTATCAATGACAGGTCAAGTGGCCACCGTGGGCGTGATATTTAAAATTCAAATTTCCAAGCCCGTTTTAATGCAGATGGGTCCACTGCCACGGCTAGAATTATATATATATATATATATATATATATATATATATATATATATATATATTAGTAGTGCACTCATTGGGCACTAGATTACATAGATTGTCAACATCTCTATTCATATTTTGGATGAAGTAACTAAATTAGTGATCACCTTCAGCCTACGCAGCTACGAGGAAGGGGCATTCACGTCATCAAAGTCACCCAGGGCATGATCTTGGCCTTAACCATTTTGACTCTCCGGGTTGGTATCAACAGGGCTTGTACTCAATAAGACTTGATTCTTGGTGGGCTATATCAAAGCCAAACAACTTCACCATTGAACCAAGGGCCCTTTGATTGGCTGGAATTTTGACGGATGGTCACACGAAGGGTCGGTTAGTGGTTTCCCTCGAGGTGAATAATGATTTATTAGGGGGAAGGTGGACCCCGGGGCTGTTGGGGGTGGATGGACTATGGTCCAACGCAAAAAATGTTCCCACACTGATCGTTTAACGTGGAGTTTCTATCATGGCACTTCAGGCATTGGCTCTTGATGAGCTGAGTGAAACTCTTTTGACTTGGCTTTTTTGTCTTCTAGTCATCCTTGGTTTCTTTGGTCCTATCCTTTCCTAGCCGGCCTTGTTGTTACTTATGTTTTCTCTTCTTGTCTACTTTTGCTGCTGGTAGAGGCGTCATCTTGTTTCTTCAATGGTTTATCTCTTCTCCTCTTGTACTGCTGGGTTTTTTGGTTCCCTCAAAACCAAATATTTACCTAATCTAAAAAAAATATTATAGCAAATTAAAATCTCGATTTACTTTTCATAGTGGAATACTTTTCTACAATTTTAACTTAAGATGATCACTCTTCTAGTGTTCTTTGTAATACAAATTCCCAATTTTAATTTGTATGAAAATCAAAATAAAATTTCTTATTTGTTTAGTGTTATTTATTATTCTGAATGTGTAGTTCCCCTCCTCTTCGACACTATTTCACTATGATTTTATTACTGTTGGATATATACATTGACATTTTGATTATTACATCTTGATCAGCAAGTGGTAGACTATACATAAATTTGGATTATTGATATGTTATTCGTATTTTGATTATGATATGCTAGACGACACTGGTGGACAATTCTATATATGTTGATTTACATTGTTTTGATTTTATATTGACACGTTATATTCATGATGCATTTCTTATGTTTGTATGTTTCGAATAGTATTGTGATTTCATGGATGTTAGTAAAATGATAGAATCAAATTATATTGATATGGTTGATAGATGATAGAATTTCTTAATTTGAATGACGACTATTGATTTATATGTATATGATTATTTCTCAATGTTATTTATGCGGTCGTGAGGCCAGAGAGGTATTTCTGTTTGTGATTGCAGGAAAATTATACCACTATACATCGAAAGGGGATAGAGGACCAACCCTAGAAGAATGTTGGGTTTTTTGCATCATGGCCAATTTGACAACTTGTGTCTTGTGTATATGTTGTGTAATTCCATGCTTAGTTAGGATGTCTCCCATGGGGGGGTGGCCTCATATGTGGCCATGGGGGTGTAATGTTCCTTTCTTTTAATTTTGTGTGTTTTATTTTGTTTTGCACGTATCTAATTATTTGGAAAACTTAGTCACTTTATTAACACTTGTTAATGTGTTTTAATTAGCTAATTTAATTTCATTTGTAAGCAAAAAGGAAGACGTGACAATTGGGTAATTAAGAGGGTAGATGGTCCTTGTTTTGTGTTTGACATGGAATGAACTAAATTGCATTTTGTTGAGTGTACTCTTCTTCTCTTCCCAAAATCGAATTTTTCCTTGTAGGCCACTTTTTGAGACTTGTGGGACAAGTCAACCTTGTCCCTTACATCTCAAACTCATATACCAACCATAATTATGAAGTATGAAGCTTATTTTGACCCTTTTAATGCATTTGTTGAGTGTAAAAGAGAAAATAAAGTCACTTTTCTTCTATTTATTGGATGAATTTGAATGATTTTGGGTTACTTGTCTTACTTTTTACTCTTACACTTTTGAAATTTGGTCTTGGGTTGCATGCTTGGAGCCTTTTTGGAGTTACATTTTGGATTGTGCTTGGTTTGAAGGTGTTGAAGCTTGTTGGAGTGAAGATTTTTGGAAGCTTAATGGAGAGGCATGATCTCCACTTTTGTTATTTATTTATTTATGAAAATATATGTGAAATTTGTGCTTGTTTGAGTAATTGTATGAGTGTTGTGGATGTGATATTTTGGGGTTGGGTAGCTTGCCTTAAGAAGGGTGTGGTAGATGGAAGTATGGGACCATTGGGGAGGGAAAAGGAAGTTGTGAGGCATGCATTTTGGAGGGAGTGTGATTAGGAGTTCCAGTTATGGGGAGTGAAAAGGGAAACATGAACATATTTTTACATATTTGCAAGGGGAGAGATAAGGATGTATTTGAGTGTTTTTGTGTTGTGCACATGAAGGATTTTGGGTGGAACTCCTATTTCATTTCGAGGCAAAAGAAGGTGGTTCCCATATTCCTTTCTCCTTTTGGCTTGATGTCAAACCTATGTGTTAGTTGGAAATTTTAAATCTTGTTGAGTATGTCTATTTGAATGTGTTGTATATTTGGTGGATTGTATGTTTTGTAGAAGCCATTTTTTTGTAAAAGTTGTCAAAGTTGGATAACACTCCCCATTGTTCTTTGGTTGGGGCTCGGGGGCTAATAAGGAGGATGTCTTCTCCTCTTATTATATTATAGGTTGGGTGGAGAGTGTCATCTACTCCCCTTTCATTGTATTGTGACACAAAATTGATAAGATAAGAGAAGTGAAAAGTTGAAGATTGGAGGAGTTATATCTTGTTGGACCCAAAAAAAAAGATCACCCTTGTGATGTTATCCTATTGTTGTAAAGTGAAAGTTGTAATCTTGTTAATTATTCCTTCTAATTGTTGGAAATAAGAGCTATTGTATTGTAAGTAAATGAACTTTGATTATTGTGAAAAGAGTGTATGGTTAGCTTATTGTAGGTTGCGTTATTGTAAAAGTATGAGTTTATTTCAAAGAAAGAAAAGAGGCACTTTCTCATTCTTATTGTAAAAAAATGAACACATTTGAAATATTGAAATAATTTAAAAGATTGTATTATGGACTCTCATTTTAAAAAGATGGCATTGTATTATGGAAAGTATATATTCATTTCCTTTTTGTAAAATTGGAAACTTGATTTGAAAGGAGAAGAAAGACTGTTTATAGATGGGTTTTCATTCTTGCTCTCCCTTTATAAAATTGTTCCCATAGTAACTTTTAGCAAGTTGTTGTCACATTTAGAAATAAATTACATATTGCAAACACTACAAATCCCTCACTTAAGAGATAAAATCACATCTCCTTTAGTTGGGAGATTTTCTTCAAAACTCCATTCTATCAAACATTTGTTTTTATATACCCCTATTTAACTAAGTTTGAATTTGATTGATTATTTAATGTAAGATAAAACAAATATATACGATTATAATTGTATATAATTATATAAAATTATTATATAAATTTATATATATTATAATTATATATATCTTTAAATCAAATAAAGTTATTGTATTAATTATAAAACAAAAAAATGATATAAAAGCCAAATGGATGAGTAGTTATAAACCAAGGTTTATATTATTAAAAAAATATGGTAATGGGCCTGCGCAACCCTTATTGGTGAAATAAATAAATAGTGGGCTGGGGGGAGGGGGGGGGGGAGGAGTAGGGGCTACACATAACACACACACACACACACACACACACACATAGACCCACACACACACATGCACAGATGCACACACGCACACACACATGCACACGCGCACGCACGCACACACGCACATGCACACGCACACACGCACGCACGCACGCACGCACGCACGCACACACTAGAAACAAAAGTGGGGCCAATATACACAAAACCCTAAATAGGGTAAACTCTTATCTTAACCCCAAATTAGAAGAGAAATTGTACACAATCTTGCAAGCCCTTGATGGATATGGAAAAACAAAAACAAAATAAAAAACCCATGAGTGTGGCCTCAAGCTTCCATGGCCTCCATAGCTCTCTCTCCCTCTTCCAAACTTGCAAAAGAACAAATGAAAAGGAAATTAGGGCAAATGGAAGTAAAATAAACTTATAAGGATATTTAGGGAAATCTAGATCCAATGCCCCAAATAGATCAAATATAATGGTTGAAAATAAACCCTACATCACTTAAGTGATGTTATTTTTGTGGGAATGAGTATGTACAAAATGTTATAAATCTATTTAACCAATAAGGCCACCTAGTGTACCTACACTTAGTGGGTTAGACTATGTTATGACCCCCTTCCTTCTACCTTAAATTAATAAATAAGTGGTATTTGAGTATAGAGGTTAAATAAATAATATTGTGCTTTCCTCATTGGGACGATGTTTTATTAAAATTAAAATTAGTATGTAATGCAAATTTGATCCAATAAAGGTAATTGACCATTCATAACTTATGAGGACTTTAAATAGGTAAGTAACTAGGTTGACCTAGTTAACATAATTAAATTTAACAAATGGAAACCTTAGAAGAATTTGAGTCCAAAATGGTTTTAGATTTAAATTAATAATATTTAATTATTAACTTAGTTTCGATTACCTTGAATGTGTAGGAACTTTTTTTAAACATAAAATTTATCGATCACAAGTAATGCTTATTACCCTTGAGACTTTGTTTTAAACAAAAAAAATTATCATGATTTTCCCAAGTAAATAATGAGTTTTGTATTGGTTTTTGTGCGTTGAAATTGTGGGCATTACAGAATGTCATATGATAATAGGTTCTTGCGTACTCCATTCATGTTTTTAGAGGAAAATGGAGATAATACCATACATATATATACATAAGTGCCTTTAATGTATTAGTAAATATAAAATTTTTACAATATTTTTATGTTTAATTTTTTTGTACAGTCCACACTTTATATTTTTATTTTTGGATTGTCTAGAAAATTAATAATGATTGATTAATATTGCAAGAATCCATTTAATCTCATGATCATTCAATCTATATTGTATTCTTATGTAGCATTTTCATTTTTGATAAAAGCAGTAAATAAGTGCTCATAATTATTCTATTTTCATGCTCGTTCTTTGCAAAGAAATTGAAAGCATACTAAAATTTGACCCAATAATATCCACTTTAAAAGTATTTTCCGTGTAAGAAAAATCCTCTTTCCTTCACTAATTCGAAAAAACCCCAAAATGGCCCAAGCAGTATTTATAAGCGAAAAAATGGGTTGGTGCGAACGATTAAATGAGAATTTTAGGGTCTTATAAGTCTATGATGAAATTGAATAACCATATAATAAATGACACATAGTTAGAATGACATTAAAAACATTTGGATGGTAGTAGATGAAAATAAATGACATCACAAGTGACTAGAAAGTTGACAACTCTATAATGCTAGTGGTAAACTCTAAATCACTTTATTTTACTAGCAATCGCATGTGTACAATGCAATGTGAACGCTAAACGATTATACGTTATTTATTTTAGAGGGATAATTATTACTTTTTTTAGTTGATGTTGATAAGGGGTGTGATTGATTTTGGTTGTGTAGAAACATAGATGAACCACTTCATTTAAATAGGGAAAAAATGAGGTCTAACCTTTAAAACAATTCAATATGAAAAAGTGATATTATTTACAAAGCTTTGGATGGAAACAACTATACATTGCATGGTTCTTTCTCGGAATTTGAAAACTATAGGTATTTGTATGAAGATATAATGAAGAAGACATTAAAAATGCATTGTTTTTGGTTTATATAAAGAAGTGAGCAATAGTAAAAAGGAAAATTTGAACATGTATGTTAAAAAAATTTATTTTATAAGTGTAGAAATATAGATGAACCACTTTTTTTAAAGGTATCATCTCTTCATTTCAAACTTGTTACAAATTCATACATATACAATTTCAAATCTTATATCATGAATGATAGCGTTTTGTGAACTATTTTATTTGAACTTAATATGATTACATGAAGGCTTCCGTGCATGTGTAGATTTTATATCATGAGTGGTAGCCGCTTGTGTCCATTTTTTTCACTTTAAACATGAATACATTTGATATTTTTTTCGATAGTTAATTACATTTATAGTTTATGTGGTTTGTATTTATTTCAGGGTAATTATGTTAGTGTTGCATTGGGTGTTTGGTTGTTCTTTTGTTGAAAAAACCTTTATTATACACTCGGTAAGGTGTGTGATCTTAGCAAGCTACATTGTTAACTCCAAATCACACTCAGGTATGTCTTTCAATGTAAAATTTGTCATATATATGCTTGCTTAAGAATCAACTTCCTATAAGGTTGGTGATAAGATTGACACTTTAAAGATTAGTACACAACCTTTTCACATTGCATATGATTTCATGATTTTTTACATCTGCCGAACTAGAGTGCAAGTGTTTGGTACATAGTGTAAACATGGAGAGGTTGACATATAGGTTCATGCATAAACATTGAGCTAATACGGGGTCATGGAGTTTTGAGATCCTACGTGGAAATGTATAAATTTGTAATATGTTGATTAAGGATGCAGAATCACCATATGAGGTTACGAGTATGTATAAAAAATCATGAAATCATATGCAATGTGAAAAGGTTGTGATCTAATCTTTAAAGTGTTACAAAGTAACATATCACTTCTCTTGGGCTAAATGTGAATGCACAATTTTACCCTCAATTTTTAACAAACATAAATTGTGTATCAATTCTTGAAAATTAAGGAGCTGTCATTAACGAAGTTTCACTAATTGCTCCAAAATCAAGGCCGAATTCAAATATATTTATAGTTAAAATGAATCAAATCTCCAAAATATTCCATTTAACACATGATATTTTCATTTTTGTTTTGTTTTAAGTCTTCAGTAAAAGAAAATAAAGCAGGAAGGCTTGGAATTTCACCTCTGCCGTGATTGTAAATCGAAATTATGTGACTATATGATATTTAAGGTCTAAAAAAATCAATGCGTTTTTTTTTTCAGATCAAGCCCTAATCAATCCAAATTGTTCAATGAAAATATTTACCAGCGGATCTAAACACTATCCAAATGTTATTCCCTGGCCACTGAGATTTTGACAGAGGGAACCGAGGTGGATGTGTAGAGCACTGTGGCAGTGAGTTAGTCAAGATATAGAGGATGAAAAGATTTGGGAGGCAGTGCAACATGAACCTCAGGAGGCGTCGACAGCCGGAACGATACTACAGATCCAAAATAATACGAACCAGTAACACCAAGTCTCAAGCTTTCAAAACCAAACCACTGAGACATCAAAATTTCCAAACCCAACCATGAAAAACATCAACTTAATTTTTCCAAAATAAAAGAATGAATTGAAAATATGAGCCAAAGATTTAGCTACCAACGCCATTCCAACAACCAGAAAGAAAAGAAACAAACAAACAAAAACCCTTAGACCACAGGTGTATTATATATGCATGCTTAATGTGCTTGACAGAAACCATTTCACAATCATCATATACATAATTGATCAGCAACACAAAATATATTCTGAAAGAACTTACAAATAAGTAAGGCTTCCAAAATTCTGAAAGGTTAAAATTTTTCCACGCCACAATTTTACAATTCACATGTAAAACTTACAGAGTTGTCAGTGGCTCTAATTTGGCCAGCCATGCTGGAGCTTCTGATTAGGTAAATGAATTGTTACTAAGATCTCTACAACAAAATTTATTAACACATGAGTTAATCGAGTTTGAGTTTATTTGAGTTAAATGCTCTGACAAAATAGATACACCATTATAAGGTATTTGGTGGCCAAAGAAGAGTATTTAGAAAGCTTATGTGGGGAGGAAATTGCAATAATTATCTTACAGAAAAGATAGATTTCCCAAATTACATTAATTATCTTACAGAAAACTCAGTTTTCACAAATTGCTTAACTCGTTGGGAATTGATCCCGTAAAAGCACATCTCACCAGGATACCCCCGATCCATAGATTGAAGCCTCTTGTGGTGATTAATAGCATATATTTTACATTGATTTTGTAACGGGATTGACAAAAACCCTAATCTTAAGGCAGGGAAAAAAACTGTTAAAACATGAAAACGTCCAGACGGTAGTCAAACTGTCAAATTTAACTCAGTTGCAGAAACATCCGCAAGGGCCTTTCCATATGGGGAACTCCTTTGGTGTAATTATGTTTAATATGTGTTATTTCCATCTAAAAATTGATTATCTAATTGTCCAAAGAACATAGTTATGTTCCATTACTAAATCCTCTCTAGTATGATAGATGTATTCTATAAAATGCTTAACATATAAAGTTGCTTCTCTTCATAGAAAATTAATATATCATAGTGAGAGTATATAGAATGCCTTTGAATATTGTAACATATTGTTTATAAATTTAAATTCTAACTGGCTATATTTTCTAGACTTTATGCATATTTTAAAGGTGGTTTGTAATGGCATTGTTTATTTATTTGTTATAATTTTTAAAATTTAGGGTTTCTAATGGTATTGTTTATTTATTTGTTATAATTTTTAAAATTTAGGGTGTTATTTATATGTTTCGTTTTAAATGATAGGTTACCATACAATTGAAAATTTTGAAAAAGGATGGTTATAATCATAACAAAAATAATAATATTAAGTTTATAATTATTTTATTGGTATATTAGAAATAAATAAATATAAAGATATTGTTACATAAGTGTTTGGTAGAACATGATGGATGTGAATGTAATCAGTTTTGAAAATGATTTGATAGTTCCAATTATCTGAAAATGTTAAATTATGATGATGGTTGGAAGTTCATTCTTGGAAACCAACCACATTGCTTTCAAAATGACTTGGCCGCTATTAATTCTCAATCTTTTGTGGAAATTGAGAATCATCTGTATAAATGATGGTTAGAATTTATGTCATTCTTGGAAACCAACCATATTGCTTTTAAAAATGACTTGATAGTTCTAATCATCTCAAATGACTTAGGTGATAGTATATCTCAATATTCTATGAATAGTGATAAGCATCCAAATAACATAAATTGTGACGATGTGTGGATTAAGTTTATTCATTCTTGGAAACTAACCACATTGCTTCCAAAATGACTTGATATTTTGAATTATCTCAAACGAGTTGGCCGATATTGGCTCTCAATATTTTGTGGAAATTGAGAAGCATCTAAATAACCTAAATCGTGATGATGGTTGGAAGCTAAGTCCTTCTTGGAAATGAACCACATTTCTTCCAAAACAAATTGATAGTTCTAATTATTTCATTTGACCTAGCCAATATTATCTCTCAATCTTCTATGGAAAACAAGAAGCATCTGAATAAGCTAAATCGTGATGATGGTCAACAATTAAGTTATTCTTGGAAACCAACAATATTGATTCCAAAATGACTTGATAGTTCCACCTATCTCAAATGATTTGGATGATATTATCTCTCTATCATATATGGAAATTGAGAAGCGTATGAATAATCTAAATCATGACAATGTTTGGAAGATAAGTAATTCATTGAAACCAACCGCATTGCTTCCAAAATGACTTAACAGATCTAACTATCTTAGATGGCTTGTCCTCTATTAGCTCTCAATCTTTGGTGGAAATTGTGAAGAATACAAATAATCTAAATCATATTGATGGTTGGAAGTCAAGTCTTTCTTTGAAACCAACCACATTCCTTCCAAAATAATCTAATAGTTATAATGATATAAAATGACTTGGTGCCTTCTGAAAATATACCTATTGTTTCATTTTAAGATGAAGTGCTTGAAGCTGAGACCTACTACTAGGATCATGCCCTGATTTGTAGATTCAATGGATTTTGGCCTAGTCTTCTATTCCTTCATAAATGGATAAAAAAACATTGGATTACTCTACTTGATGGCATGTTAGATCTTTATCCCTATGCTAAGGGAACATTTATTTTATTTTTTTCTTCAATAGATGATAAAGACACCATAGCTAGAAATATATAGACATGTCAATCACATCACCTTGTCATGAAACCCTTGTTACCCTCTTTTAACCTAACCAATAAATCTTTTTCTTACAAACCGGTTTGGATTAGAATTCCTCATTTACCTAGGAAATATTGGGACCCTACCTTTCTGATCTCCGTTGGCAATGTTTTGGGTAACATATTAAACATTGAATTTCAAACCACTAATTTTACACACACAACTTATGCCAGAATTCTAGTTGAGATTGGTAGCTCAAAGAACCTTCCTATAAATTTTGAGCTTAAATTTCAGAATAGAACATGGAACACAACCTCTAGAATATGAAGTTTTACCTCTAAGATGTAGAAGGTGTTTCATTTTAAGACATACTGCTACTAATTTTGGGATGGAAAATCATAAAAATGAGAAAGACAATTTGGTGGAAAAATTCCCTCCTAGAACATTCAGTCTTTGATACTAAGGGAGACTTAGATTTAAATAAAATTCAGAGGAAGTGGCCGAACCAGTCCTAGAAACTCCACTTGGAGAAATTCCACCTAAAGGAAAGAAGGGGAAATTAAATGGTGAAATCTAGACAAACAAAAATGTTGAACCAAATTCTTGTAAAATAGCTAAGGAAAATATCCCTCCTGAAGGAAAAAGAAAGAATGGAAAATTGATATAATGCCTTGATGAAATATTAATAATCAACAGATATTTATACAATGAGGATCGGTTTTAGGTAGAGATAACTGAATTTCCAGATAGGAAAACTAAAAAATGCCATAAAGACATAACTACATACAATAAACAATGTATTATTTTTTCCAACATCCCCCCCCCCCCCCCCCCCCCCCCCCTTAATACATTGTTTCTAACCATCATGTTTCCAGATAGTGGACCCCCCTTATTTCAAAAATTGTAAAAAGATTTTACAATCTCCGTGTATCCTTCTCACTTTTGAGGTGGCATGCCATCTTTCTGGCTTCTTGGTCTTGGTGACACCTTGGTTTTTCCCCATAGGATTACCACAAACCTGGAAGTGACATGAGTACAAATCTCTGCATACATCCTCGGTGGTTTTCAATTTCCTTAAATCACCACGAACCCCTATGGTTTTCCAACTGAAAATTACACCAAGAACTTGGAGGTGAAATGGTGTCTCAACTATACACTTCGGTGGTTTCTTGGATTTCCAAAAACCCTTTCCACAAGAACCAATCACTACTTTAGTTCTTCTGCTCCTTACAATGTCCTTCATTTAGGAGGTACCAAATTGGAAAAAACTCTGCATATTATTGAAAAATGCACTGCAAAAAACAAAAAATACCACACACAACAAAAAAACACTAACAAAAACATCACCAAAGAAATGATGCAACCCTGTCATAGGTGACTGATGAGAGAATGCCAATTATCCTCCAACCTCTATGTATTCTCCAGCCTCCAATAACATGCTACTTAATTAGTAGATATGGATTTGAGGCACATTATAATATTCCAATTGATTAATTTCCACAGATCACACCGATCGCCAATGTCTTCCTTGGTCTTTCTGAAATAACCCAGATGGTACATGCACAGATCAGGAGACTCTTCAAAATAGAGATCACATTGGTGGATCGATCAGGGGGCTCGACCTTAGATCTCATTCCCTAAATGTAACTCACCAATGCAATGGGAGTAGAGATCAATCAATCTTAGGGAGATTTCTAAAAATATTTTGATCCAAACTATCTACTAATAGGACATACCGTCTCTCAAATTATACCGGTGTGAGCAATTGGTCAAAGAAGATATGTCTTGGACATTCAAACAAAGATCTAAAAATTTCTTTCTTTTGGTTTATGCTTCACACCAAGCAGGTATCTGATCCATGCCAATGATTTCCATGCTGCTGTAGTCACAAAATCACAAACTTACTATTACATTTATACCATCGGGTATGTCAATTTATATATGGATCATGCATAATAAAAGTATTCACTAGTGACCCATTTCTAGGTATTGTGGTTAGTTAGTCAGGTGTCATTGTGTTTTGTCTGGTTCAGTCGTCATTTGTCTCTATAGTTTTGGCCATCTTTCAGGGTGTCTCAGATGTCATAATTTTTTCAGTTGTCATCTTTAGGCCTATAATGGTGTGCCCCAGTCGGAGATTTTAGTCGCGCATGTCATCATAATTTTTGGTCTTAATTTATTTGTTCAAGGTCAGTCCTAATGGTTACCCCATGTATTCCCCTAGGTCATAATCGGTAGTTTTGGGTCACTAGTGTCAAAATTTGAGAAAGATATTCCTATATAAACAAAGCATACTCACTACATTATGGACGAACATCTCACACATCAAGGGAAACTATCTACTATGGCAAGGGACTACATTTGGACATCTTCTACATCTGCATCACACAAGAATAGGGGGAAAGGGTTGAATTCTTTCCATTCCATCCACCATTTTTCATTTTACATATAGTTATTTCCCCCTACTACCGAGTCATTGGCAATAGGACATCCTAAACACAAAATTACACACACATGCACATAGAACTACATTGGGTCCGAAATGTAGTGCACCGCTCAGTCATAAGACCACTAGTTTGGGAGATGAGGTCAGTCCGACCTATCCATTAGCACTTTTATTTTTTAGGGATTGATGCTTTGGATAGGGTTTTACAGGTAGATCTTCATACAACAGTTGCAACAACATAGCTGACATTATTGTGACACCCATGCGATAGGAGAGAAAATAACACAGAGATACTACGACACTACCATTTTAAGGTTACAAGCATTTCCACAGTCTGCAGCACCTAGAACATAGACCAGGGTGCCTCAGGGCACCCCAATACACTCCCAGATGCATGTCGGTATAGGAAAACAATCAGCTCCTGCCCTTCCTGAAGTCATTCGGCCATAGCTTGCCTAGTCCGCACACTAGTCTGCTACAATCCAATACACAGTGAGGTAAGTCATTTATAGGTTAGTAACATATCCCTCTTATTTTCATTATTTCAATCCATTAAAATATTAAAAGTAAAAATATTTATATCTAGCACTCTAATATAACACTTAGTTTCTATTTAGATTAAATCATAAAACAACTATTCAAAATCTATTTTTAGTGAATCATTTTGGTGAACCCGTCATTTCAAACATTGTTTCTTTTTGATCATCTATCATTAGCATAGCTCTTCTTTTATTATCATGTCACATTTTAGTGTCAACCCTATTTATGATAAGGCTACCATCGCAAAACTTACAAGTTTATATAGTGCTCCCATGACCTTACGTGATGCCACTCAACAAATCCTCTTAGAAGGTCAAAAACATGTGCCAACTAATCATGCTGATTCTCCTATAGGAATATGCCTTGTTGATGACCTTGTTGCTTTTACTCATTGTACGCCATGCCATTCGGTGGCCTATGACCCTTCTTATTCTTCTTTTGATATGCCACCTGATGTTCTAGATCCTTCTATTATTGATTATTTATTAGGTATTGATTCCTGATTTGGTATGTCTCCTACCTCTCCTCTGGCCACTCCTATCGCTACTCCTATGTCTCCTACCACTTCTCATTGTGTTTCTCTGACCTCCCATTCTAGTTCATTAGCACATTATTATTACCTTGATGATCCTATTGATAGTAGTACTTCGGATGACATTGACCATATTAATCCGTCTCTCATTCTTACAAAGTCTCCTTCTTTCTTCACTGCTGAGAGTGCCTCACCTCTTCCATATTCCTCTTCTCCTGAGATTACTTCTACCATAGTGCATGATTCTCTACATTTTGTTGTTTCTTCTCATTCTACTCCTACCTTATCTAAACTTCCTTCTTCCACTTCACCCATACTGCATGTTCCTTCTAGTACTGTTAGTTAAACTTCCCCTTCATAATCTCATGTAGATCCTTCGACACACACTCCTCACACGTCTTTAGCTTCAGATCCTTCTATCTCACCTCTCGATATACCCATGATCACACACAATGGAAAGATTCAACCTCTTAATACATTATTTTCATCTTCTTCTATTCCATCACAAGAAATTTTATCTCTCATGCATACTGTAGGTCAAATATCAGTCTCAGGTTCACTCTCTTACCATAGAAAGTAGGGCTTACTATGCGTCTATAGATAAAAATTTCTTGCATGGTAATCCATCTCCCAAAAAAATCCATAACTCAACCTTTCCTAAGGATTTCATCATGCCCACATTTACATGCTTCGATGGTACCGGTGACCCTCATGCTCATATTGCAGATTATTGCATTCTTATGGCATCTTATTCCAATGATCGACTATTACTTAAGGCCTTTCGGTTTAGTCTAGTTGACAATGCACTTCAATGGTATACCCATCTCCCTTTTGGTTCTATTAGCACTTTCTATGACCTGGAGGATGCCTTCCTTCATAGGTTTCATTATCAATAATGGTCCTAGGGTCACATATGATCACATTCCTAATGTCCATTAGGGATCTTCCGAACCTATTCAGGATTACGTCTTATGCTTTAATGCATGCATACATCAACTTATCTTTTATCCTAATGACTTGGAAAAGAAGTTCCTCTTCTGTCATGGTCTTATTCCTCCTCTAAAGCAACTCTTACAATATGATACTTTTGATTATTTTATACTTTTGTGTTACAAGGTTATTGATCTAGCACAAGACCTTCTTTATTCTCATCTAATAGAGCCTTCCCATGTTCCTTCGATTACTATGCCCTCTGTTGTTCCACCTACACCTCCAGTTGTACATCCTCAACAACCTCCACCCTTAGCTAAAAATCAAACACAACGTGCTCCTCCTACTCCACCTCCTAGTTACAATCCAAAAAACCCTTATCTCAACCCAAAGTGCAAAGGAAACCACCTCATTCCCCTCCACCTCTTGCAAATGTCTCTCTAACTCCGCGACCCATTACTACTACTACCACTTCACCTCAGTAACATGAGCCTCTATGTTTTTCACCTAATGCTCGACCTCATGATATCTTTCCTATATTACTTAATGAGAGATTAATTTGGATTCCTTCCAATAAACACCACCCTCCTCACCATTTACAACGCTAACATGGTCAATATTACTGTAATTACCATCGTATTAGTGGCCATCATGATAATGACTGTCTTTCTTTATGTGAGAGGTTACAACATTTAGAGGACACTAGTGTCATATATTTTGTATCTTGTGAGCAATCATTATCTCCTTCACCATGACAATGTAGGCATACACCCCCTGAGTCTTCTCCACCTGGTACTCAGTTTGTTCATCATTCACCACCATCGCTTACACGCTATCCACCCCTTTCATTGCTTCCACCTCCATATTCATCACATCCACCTCACTCACACTACTCATCACATGCATCCCATGTGTTTCCACCATTCTCTGTATATCTCATGGTCACTCCATATGACACACACTTTGGTCCATACACTCATTCTCCATCCATTCATATGGATCCACCTCCACCCATCATTCTAGTCGTTGGTAGGTGATCATTATCACCCTACCCCCCAATGATGCACTTGTGTTCTTATGGCTCTTACATGACTATTGAGGGATTAGTTTTAAGAAACTTTCACCACGCGCTCCATATTTCATCCAGCGCACCTCAATCATTTCCTGATGATGCACTTGTGTTCTTACGGCTCTTACATGACTGTTGAGGGATTAGTTTTAAGAACCTTTCACCACACACTCCATCATTCATCTAGCACACCTAAATCATGTCCCAATGATGCACTCTTGTTTACGTGGCTCATACTTGACTGTTGAGGGGTCTTATTACATGATCCTATTCATCCATACGTTGTGGGGAATTGTTACTCTCCCCCCATCCTTTCTTTTTTCACCTTATCATACTACCATTATATTACATTTTCACATATTCATTATGATACACTTGTTTATGTTCACATTTATTCTATTATCACCATTACATTGCCTACGTGCTATATAATTTATTCATCCCATCAATCAAATTACATTAGCTATATACATCATCATTTACTATGTATATCTTATCTACCATTCCTAATATCATCATACAAATTTATACTCATCACATACACAATAATACATGTGCTAGAACAATAACCATACAACCATACGATATCCATTTCATCACAATGACAAAACATCTCAAATATTGATCTCATATATATCCAAAATAGGTGTCCATACATATAGCATTCATACCAATCATCATCACTAAATATGTTTCATCACTGGTGGGCAAGGCCACCTACATCATATACAATCATCACTATCAAACCTCATCATCACTATCATGCACATGTACCACGAGAGCCCTAGAACTAGATGCCTCACCACCAACATGATGCCACATTTTGTGGCCCCAAAACTTATCCACCTTCCTATGAAACATCACAATCTCCATATTCTTCTTCGAGAATTGACGCTGAAAATATACATATCAGGCAAACATATCTTGGGCCAAGGGACCACCACCTACCACCTCTTGGGAACATCGAGTCTCCTTATGTGCCTTATCTCTCTCACTAAGCAACACCATACATGTCACCATTTCTATGGCCACTGGCTCAAACAAATGGGCATGCTCTCCCACGATGTCATCCACATGCTCTAGTATCCCTCCGCATAGCACATTACTAGGCATATTCCATGTCAATGTGTAGATCGATGTGTCTACTATACAAAACCAATAGGCATCTCTTGCATACATCACATAAAACCTCCAGTTAGTCAACCACGTACAAAAAAAAAACATAAATAAACTCATTAACCACAACTTTAAGCATACACAAATACTTACGATCTTCCACCACCACCACTATAGGGTCAGGGACATCTCCCTCACCCACTCCTCCTATCGGTAACTCCATAGAACCTAAAAACATTGGATATAACAACACCCATCCGATGCACTACCCACCACGCTTGATAATCCTTCATACACCCTACATCATCGCCATCCACAACCACTATTGTTGGGTCTACCACATCTAACCCTAGTGGTACCAACTACTCCACTGTGGGCCTTGACCTAACACCTTCCCTCCTAGGGGCTCTGACAGATCGTAACCATATATATGGTTCTAGGGGCACATCATGTGCCATCTCAAACTACCATGATACCCTCTCCACCTGAAAAATATTCACTACACCTGGAAAGTGGTGCTCTAACCACATGGTCCTCTGAATACATCACAACTCTATCCCATCCTCAAGCCATCCCCCATAATCATGATATGGCCTCCATATCACTGACTCTGATCCCATCCTGTCTATCAGGGCCATGAAGCTATCTGTATCCATCTTCCTGCTGCGAATATCCACCCAACATCAAGAAAATATCTCTAGCCAAGCCCACTCCCCTCGTGGCTCTGCAACTGGTCTCAATACATATATATTCTCATATGCCCATACATGTAGCAGTGTGGTGTCCCCTATCCCCCCACCATGCTCATCTTGTCTAAACTAATATAAGTCCTTGTACATGTGGGCCAACACACACCCACCCATGCGTATCTCATCCCATTATCCTCTATCCATTGACAGATGTCATGCATCTTATACAAGATGTTGACACCTCCTCCCTCCACTGCTATACATGATGCTATCACCACTGCGATGAAATTTCACAACCATAGAACCCTAGACTGCAATATCTCATCCAAACTAATATGGGCCTCCGTAGGAACATGGGACCCATGTAAAATATCATCTAGCCAAGTGCATCTACCACTCCATATCCACTATTTCCATCACCTGTACTCTCTTCCCAACCACTAGAAACCACAATATGCGATATACATCCTCCAATTTCACTGTTGTCTCTCCCATAGGAAACCAAAATGTGCATGTGTCTGCACACTACCTCTCACACAATGCAATCAACATAGGCATATTATGGGGCACATACCCCATATGTGCTATATTTCATAGGTCAACACGGTCCAACACATCCCACTCATTATCCAACAAACCCAATCCCAGTAGTGTACTCAAGTTCCAACCACTGCGGAACTCCCTCGAGTGGATATCCCTTTGCACAACACACAACAACAAAAAACATAATGATTAGAAAACTTTACATGATCACAAACAACCACCCAACATATTAGAAATAAATTCCATAAGAGTATCCACCAAATCAACATTTTCTGGACCGAGGCTGCCCAACAACAGGACTGGGGTGACCCAAAGTAGGACACTAGCACCCAGATCTGGGTGTTCCAGTCCTAAGGGTAATTAGCCCCCTCATTGCTCTTGTTGAGGTCCCAAATGCCGAGAAAAATAAAAATATCAAAATTTCAAAAATTCAACTCAGCAGCCTATTACACCCTACATTTAAGAAAATATAGCGCACTTACCAACTCTGTAGTTGGACACAACGCTACCGTGGTCGCTACTCTCTCAAAATGGGTCAGACGTAATGGTCTAGCTTGAGGCATCCTCACTCACTCCATATACACTCTTACACTCCGCACCAACAAAAAATGAAGTGATAAGTTAACTTTTCACTTTACTATTTATAAGCACATTACAATTTCTACCTTTACTATGGTCTATATTTCACGCTTATCACCATAACTAATACATGCAACACCGTTTTGGTCATATCTTGAGCATTTTTACTCCAATTTACACCCTATTTTCAACATTATTTTCATAATTCCACCTACCACCATACTACACACATTTTCCCCATGTTATATACATTACCATAATTTTTTACTCCTTACAACCACGTTTTAACCTCTTACTGTTACTTTCGACTTAGAGTCCATTCCACTCACCACTCCTTCTTTCTCTGAAAGGGGGGGCATATCGGTTGGGGTCCCCATAAAATCCCCATTATGTCACCACACATCCCAAAATCATGAATCCAACACCTTGCAATTTATACCATGACATTTCACCATCAATCTCCCCTAATGACCTAATCTGGGGGCAACGATCGTTCAAACACCTTCACATATTGTAACTTATCAATTCACCTCCTAATGACCTAACTTTGGGGCAAAAAATGACTAAAAATAATTTTACGCGTCATCTCATCAATCTCTAGGAACTTTCCCCTAATGACCTAACCTGGGTGCAATTAGCTAAAAACCTCGCCATGAGTAACCAATCTAAAATAATAAATCAACCAACCAAAATAAACGCATTGAAATTAGACCATTCAAATCCAGGAGTAGTCTCCTAGATGGCCTAACTTGGGAGTTACATTCACCATTTCATTCCTAGATGACATAACTTGGGACTTTATTCTATACTCCGTGTTCACTTCCAGATGACCTAATATGGAAGCTATCTAATTTTCTATCGTGTTCGCTTCTAGATGACCTAACTTGGAACTCACCTCATTCTCTATCATGTTCGATTACTAATGACCTAACTCAAAAGCCTTTACATTGCGGTGACACCCGTGGAGTGGGGGCAAGAGTGCCTTTCCCCTTATCACTCTTATATTGGTCAACTATTTAACTGAAATCATCTGGATCCAAAATCACCACTTTTTGATCTGAGTCCATCTGTAACAGATAGATCTTGAGGATGTAGTTAAAGCCTTGAGAATAATACACTTTTCTCCCTACACTTTTCCTCTAGCGGCAGGATGCCCGAATCCTCCCATCATTCCATTCATATACAAGTGTTCAGGTTGGGAACTGATCACTCCCTACCCACCTATCCGATATTTAACCGCATTCAAAATCATCTAATCATCATTTTCATTTTCCACACTTCATCGCGACACTTACACTTTTACATTGCATGGATCAACTCCCGATGATCCATGGTTTGACACACTTTTATAGTTACATCAACACACTTCTACTACACATTTGTGTGTTCTTCTATAGCTTGGGATTCTCTAGATTTTCCTTAGGTACACATCTGTATCTACTTTATGTTACTGAGCTTTCGGCTCACCAACATAAAGTGGGGGAAAATATAGTCACAAAATTACATGCTTACTATTACATTTATACTGCCAGGTATGTTAATTTATATATGGATCTTACCTAATAAAAGTATTCACTAGTGACCCATTTCTAGGTCTTGTGGTCAGTTAGTTAGGTGTCATTATGTTTTTTTTGGTTCAGTCGTTAGTTGTCTCTACAATTTTGGCCATCTTTCAGGGTGTCTCAGATGTTGTAATTTGTTCAGTTGTTGTCTTTAGGTCTACACTGGGGTGCCTAGGGTTGCACTGGGGCGCCCCGGTCCATGATTTTAGGCACCCGTGTCATTGTAATTTGCGGTCTTAATTTCTTTGTTCACGGTCAGTCCTACCAGTGACCCTGTGTATTCCCCTAGGTCATAGTCGGTAGTTTTAGGTCACTATTGTCAAAAATTTAGCAAGAGATCCCTATATAAACAAAGCATACTCACTACATTACGGGTGGACATCTCATACATCAAGGGAAGCTATCTACTAAGGCAAGGGATTATACATTTGGGCTTCTTCTACATCTACATCACACAAGCATAGGGAAAAAGGGTTGTATTCTTTCCATTCCATTCACCATTTTTCATTTTACATCTAGTTATTTCCCCTACTACCACCTCATTGGTGCTAGGGCATCCTAGAGACAAAATTACACACACACACACATAGAACTACATTGGGTCCAAAATTTAGTGCATCGCTCAGTCGTAAGACCACTAGTTTGGAAGCTGAGGTCAGTCTGACCTATTCATATGCATTTTTCTTATTTAAAGATTTATGCTTTGGATAGGGTTTGGTAGGTATATCTTCATATAATGGTTGCAACGACATAGGACAACATTATTGCGACACCCGTATGACATGAGCGAAGATAACATAGAGATACTGTGACACTACTAATTTTAGGTTACGAGCATTTTCATAGTCTGCAACACCCAGAACATAGACCAGGGTGCCCCAGTACATTCCTAGATGCCTTAGTATAGAAAAAAGGTCAGCTCCTTCCCTTCCTAAAATCATTTGGCCATAGCCTATCCAGTCCGCACACCAGTCTGTTACAGTCCAATACATAGTGAGGCAAGTCATTTACAGGTTAGTAACATATCCCTCGTATTTCCATTATTTCAATCCATTCAAATATAAAAAGAAAAAATATTTAGATCTAGCATTCCAATATATCACTTAGTTTCTATTTAGATTAACTCATAAAATAGCTATTCAAAATCTATTTTTAGTTAATCAGCTGCAAGTCTCTTCACTGAGAAAATATAGGTTGAATGGAAAAAATAGTTAACAAATAGACATGTCTCCAAAACCACACATTTTAAATCCACGTACAATGCCAATGTTTTTATCTCTTGCACCAAATTCAATACTTATTCACCACGTTAATGATACGACAAGATTTTATCTCCAAACCACCAAGCCAAAGGTTGCTCCAGTGCCATGAATGACAAAGAAACAATGGTAGAATTTTTTTTCAGTGATGGGAAATTTTCTTCCACAAAACTCCACGCAGGAACATTTTCACTAGTTGCTAGGTTCACATACCAAAACAAAATAAAAACATGAAAGACAAACATGTCTTGCAACAATGCTTGTCTCTTCCTTCTGCGCAACATAAGACATGTCACTTCTACTAGATCCTCCTCCAGATCGCTCCGCTCTGGTACCAATGAAGGAAAAAGATAGAATGGAAAATTGATAGAATGCTTTGATGTAATATTGATAATTAAAAGATAATTATATAATGAGGATCAATTATATGTGGAGATAACCGATTTGCTAGATAGGAAAACTAAAAATGCCATGAAGGCATAACTACATACAATAAACAATGTATTATTTTTTCCAACACCTCCTCTCTCTCCTTTTAAAAAAATCACATACCTGTTGATATAATAACTTGAATTTATTCTTCCTAATGAGGAGGTTTCAAAAGGGTAGAAAACGGTACACAAAAAGAAAAAATCCATTCACAAGAAAACCATTTCTCCTTCCTAGTTGTCTCTTTTGCTGTTGGACAACTGTTTCTTTTTGTATCTTGGTGTGTTAATGAATTTATCTGGCATTTCAGGACTTTTATGTAATGGGTAGGGTCCATCTGTTCAAAAAACATTTACCCTTAATAAAATAAAATAAAATGACTTGGCCAATATTATCTCACAATTCTTTAACATGCCATTTAACGATATAGGTTGGAATAGATGCCAAAATGTAATGATTATTTCCAAATTCCATCTTGATACACTCTCCTTGAAACTTCTAAGCAAGAGTATTGTATTTGTAATTTTCCCCCATAGTATTCCATATAAAAAGATTATTATAAACATTGAAAGTGCCATAAAAATTCTATCGGTAAATTTAGCTGATGAAATAAGATAATATTGTTCCTTGGAGCTAAGAAAGGAGAATAATCTAAAGAGCAATATATTAATAGATGAAAAAATTGTAATGAAACGTATTAATAAAAATATATATTTTTGGTATACAAATTAGATAAGGGGAATTCCATGGCAGTCCTAAACACCAAAGATTATGTTAATGAAATTAAAGAGCACTATTCTAAAAGTGGGAGTTACATGCATGTAATGAAAAACCCTCTACATAACATTACAATATATGTCACAAAATTCATTTATAACTCTTCCCTCATTTTGGAGATCAAAAAACTATCGAACCCAGAAACGTAATATTTTCAAGGATTTATGAATTCTCTTCACAAGGTCACTATGGATCTCATATGGCATACATTTTTAAGTAGAGAATGCAAGAATTGGAAAATTTTCAACTGTGAAACACAAAGATGACGTAAAATACTCCATTTTCATGGAAAATACAAAATAAATCACAATGAAAAATAACTATATTAAAAAGATGGTCTGGGAAGATTTTTAAATTGATAAACATCTAAATAAAATAAATCGTGATGATGTTTGGAAGTTAATTTATTCTTGGAAACTAATTTTGCATAAAATTTGCACCCAATATTCCTATCCTTTACTTTATTTCTCACACAAAAATTCTTCCCCACCATTTTGGATTATTAAATACTTATTAAAATAATTAATTTATAAATCTCCCATTATTTATATAATCTCATTAATTAATTAATCAATTCCTACCCCGTGTATTCTCTTTAGTTGACATTTCTCACATCCAACACACATATATTCCCAATTTGACATATCTAGAATATGATTAAACTAAAATGGAATAATGGGGGCCCAATTTAGTTTAATTTAATAAAATGCACAACATTAACTAACAAATAAATGAATAAAGGAAGTGACCCAAGAAACTAAGTAAGTAGAAATGTAAAACCCTAATGAGCAAAGAGGGTTAAGAAGAGCTTAGTTGATTCGATGACTATTCAGAGACTATGTCACAGAATAAACTGGAAGAAAAAATGTAGATATGACCACACATGAAGCTTCAAAAGGTGCAGATCCAAGCTGTTTGGCTGAACTAGGGAACTTGGAGAGGGATGGGGGCACCTGGGGTGCCCTGGTTTGTGCAAGAGGTCTAGAGACCAAATTTGTAGAGTCGCTAAATGATGTGAAGCCCTCGCTTCCTGTGCATGTATATTGTAAAAATGCACTAAATGTCACTGGAAATTAGAGATGAAGAAGATACCTACAAAACCCCAAGCAAACCGTCAAAAAACTAAAAAATAAAGATGCACATGAAGGGTTCAGACTGTCGTCAGTGGCCACAATGGTCGACTTACTAACTGAGTCTTACACTACATTTCAGACCCAAATGTAGTTCTAGGTGTGTATGTGAAAATCGTTCTCTAGGTGCTCTTGTTCCAGTCACACTTTGTGAAGTAGCAAACAATAAATAATGTAGAAATGTAAATAGATGGGGAATGAAATAAAATAAACTCCCCTCGTATGAAGTGTGATGTAGATGAACCAACCTTGTCCCTTGTGATGGAGATAGATGGATGCAAATGGAGCTCTAGATGCCTTGGATGGATGTAACCTTAGGTGGTGATAGTAAGTGCCTAGTTCCTAATCCCTCATTATGGTCTCATAAATTTATATTTATATGGGTCTCTTGTTCTAATTTTGTAATTAACCCCGAAAAGGCTAACCACTAAAAATATGGAAACATCAAATAGCTAGAAAGTTCCCAAAAGATGGAAGCAAAGTACAAAGAGGATCAAGGCACCCCAAATGGGACCAGGGTGCCAGGGGTGCCTCAGTACTGGGCTGGGTACCCCATTCAAGAATAAGAATGATGCAAAGTGATAAAAGAGACTGGGAAAGTAAATGTGGAAGGTCGGAAGTGACGATAAAAAGAAAAGTAAAATGGCCAAAGGACATGGGCTAATTAGTACTTTCTTTACTCAAAAACCATATGAATAATAGTATGACATCAAGACTAAATAATTAACAAAGTGCATGATTTTATGTCTACATTTTCCCCTACTTTATGTTGGCGAGTGAAACACTAGGTAACATGAAGTAGATAGAGATGCGTACCTAATGTTCATGTAGAGTGATGGAGAAAACATGATGATGGACTAGACAAAGCGTGGAGTGACAAACAATAGGTGCATGGAGACTTAAAGATGCAAAAGAGTAAAAAGTGATGAGAGTGAACCTAGGGAGGAAACACATGTGAGGTACTTACATGTTAGTATGAGGTCCAAACTACTAAATGATGATTGTTGTTGGTGTTGTAATTGATGCCATTGTAGTGTGTTGTTGTTGTTGTTGAGTACTTGTTTCCCATACAAACGGACCTGATTTGCGATGAGAGAAAGGTTGTAGAAAGGATATCCTGTAGCTGTAAGTGGAGTGCAAGTTTTTTTGGGAGATCTCATGCCATTGTGGCCAAATAAGTGTAGGGAGAAAGATGTGTTATTATATAACACGTAAATTCTTCCCTGAGAATATGAAGAGATCTCTGTACTGCCTAGTGTTTTTTGGTTATCCTACGCTGCTGGCTGAAGTAGTGTAGGGAGGAAATTCCGTTGTATCCTCCAACATGTAACTTCTCCCTAGAATGCTAAGAACAACTTTTCCTCTAAAATCCATTGTATATGAAGTTATATAGACTATGGTCTGAACTCACTCACTGTATAACCCACTATGTTAAGGATGGAAAACTGAACTGAACTATACCTGTGTAGAGCGTTGTGTAGTGTGTAAACCCCAAATGATTCCCTTCTCTTTGGGGGTGCACATGTGACATCACAGATAGGAGGATGTAACCCCAAGAGAGGACCGAACACGTAAAATGTGCCTTGCACGGGAAGGGAATGTGCTTAGTCGAAACCAAGGTGCATAGAAACAAGTGGTTAGAAACAAGTGTTAGTATAAATAAGCATGCATGTAGAAAGTAAGTGTAAGCTACCAAACAATGTAGAAGAAAGTAAGCAAAATGATAATATAAACACCCAAGAAGACAATCATAGACCGTGAAAAGAGGGTTGGAAAACATGGGACATCACTCACGATTTTGCAAGATACTCAAGGACAGATAATGGCTGCACACAAAAAAAAAAGTGTGTACACCAAACAAAGAGAAATGCCCACATACAATAGCAAACAAGAGACAAGCAATAGTAGACAAACAGATAGATAGCCATGAAAGAAAAAAATCCTCCAAAACAAATGATGCACATGAAGCACCCGTTAGCATGTGAGAAAGATAACTAGTGTGTCAAAAGCATGTATAACCAATAAAGTAGTGTGCTAAGTACAAAATGAAACAATAACACCTGTAGTATATGAATGTGGATGCCCCTAGTAATCGTTGTGGTACTGGTAGTAGCCAAACATACATGTTGCATGTAATATACCTATATCCATGATCACAACTAGACAAGGACGTGAACATTCATGTGTGTATAGTAAAGGTGATGACATAGAAGAGATCTATCTAGCATGTGTAATCAAGCAAACATGAACAAGTAAATGCAAGAAAGAGTAAACACAACCAAGATATGTGACATGATGTGGATGGATGTAATGGAATGCAAGATGGATGATAAGAGCCACATGCCCCCCAATTGAATGGATTTGTATACAACGAGGTTCATTTTTTTCCCCCTCAGCAGTCAATAATGAACCGTAAATGAGAGTGCATCATCGGGAAATGGTCAAATCGTGTGTGTCGTGTATAGCTCACTATTATGAGTGCATATATGTGTTGATGATATGTGACCTAGAGATTAATGTGTGTGTGTGTGTGTGACCCTATATCCGAAGCGCATATCATGACTAGATGATCAAAGGAGTGATGACTTAGCCTAACACATATATCACTACAAGATGAATATAGGGAGTGTTAATGTAACCTAAAGCATATACCACTAACCTAGGAATGCCACATGATGAGAGATTGAATGATAACCGTGTGAGTATGATAATTTCCATTTGATTTGTAAATCCTTGACATTCAAGTATGGATTGAGGAAATAGAGTGTGTCATAGGGTAGTGAGTGCAACGCGTAGAAGAAGATATAGGACGATGATAAGAGATGACCATGTGATGAGAAAAATGTGCAAATATGTAATGTATAGAATGCAACCTGAGATGTGTAGATATCCTAATAATGTGAATTTCATGCTATGTAGTATGTAGAATGAGTAGTATGTAATAATATACACGTAGATAATATGAGTGTGGGACAGGTGTGTAGAATATGCTTACCATTTTCATCCTTTTCGCTCAGAGTACTTCCTAGTGCTTGCATTTGAGGCATAAGTATACATAATGAATGGCTTGCTCCAATCTGGATTCTGTAAAATAGGTGACAGACACAAAAAATTCATTTAGTTGCTCAAAAGCTTCATGCACCTTATTTCCTAGTTCATAAGTAACATCCTTCTTCAAGAACTAGTTTAGTGGCTATGAAATCTTTGAGAAATTCTTGATGAACCTTCTATAGTAACCCACGTGCCTAAAAATGATCTCAATCTCACTTCTATTCATAGGAAATAGTAACTCTTTGATTTTTGAAACTTTATCAGGATCAGTACCAATACCATCTCTGGATACAACATGCCCTAGACAAAACACATTTAGAACATACAAAGACACACTTTATAGGGTTTAGTGAGGCTTGTGCTTCATCTAACCTTTGAAATTCTATCTCCATCTAGTGCAGGTGCTCCATTTTTCTCCCATAGATGCAAAAATCATTCAGAAATACTCTTATGAAGCTTGCAATGTAGTGTTCAAACAACCTATTCATCAAGCATGCTGGAATGTTTCCGAAGCATTACACGACCTAAAAGGCATAACTCTATAAGTAAAAATTCTCCAAGGAGTGGTGAATGTAGTATTCAAATGATCTTTCTTCATAATATACAGAACTTGGTTGTATCCGTTATATCCTTCAACAAAAATATAGCACTCATGGCCAGCTACTTCATCCAATATCTGATCTGAGAATGGAAGAGGGTAATGATATTTCTTTGTTACCTTGTTGAGATTCCTGTAATCAACACAAATGTGTAGCTTCCCATTCTTTTTTATTGAGATCACAATGGAAGAAACCCATTCCAAATTCTCCACAGTAAATACGAATCCTACATCAAGCAACCTGTCTATTTCTTCTTTTATAGTCTTGGAGAAATTAGGATTTATTCTATATGACATTTTTTTTATGGGCTTAGTACCATATACAAGCTCAATAGAATGTTCTACCCAACTTACTTGATGAAATTCCTTGTAATCAGAAGTGAATAAGTGTATGTACCTTTGAAAGAGATAGAGGTAGGATTCTTTCTCACTCTCCATCACAACATCATCAATCTTTATTTGTTAGAGATGATGATCAATTTCTTCTTCAGATAATTTTATGGGTTCATGATTCGGTGTGACTAGAAGGATATCCATGACCGAACCATCAACCTCATATTTCTTCATCTTTTGTGTCCACTTCATGGTACTAGAGTAATTAGAGGATGTCCAATCATCAGTTTCATCAATTGAATCCATAGGTTATGCCTTATGATGCTGAAGGATCACGTTTATCTTCACCCTCTCTCTGCCACATCCAAGTGTCATGAAGCCTTTATTCCAGTAGTTTCTATGCATGAACTCTTCTTAGCCATGGCCTTCCTAACAATATTGGGTATGCAATGGTACCATTCTTCATCACCTATAAGTCTACCATACACATACAACATCGCATGACAGATATTACCACATTTGAAACGACACCTTCTGGTTTAGTTCTTCTCCCTTATTTAATGACCTTAACATAAGTATTGAGGGGTGATCAATTTTTAAATCCAACATATTTGTTACAGACTTCGGTCATTACATTAACTACAACACCTCCATCTACTAATACATCATGAATTGAAATACAATTACATAATACCTCAGCTTATGGAGTGTAGGGATCCACCTCTGCTTCCAAAATAGGGACCCTCAACCACCTTCCTTCATCAAGCATTGAGTAAACTTTGCAGCTCCCACTTCTTCTCAGAAAGACACAGCTAGAAGTTGACCATATGTAATATTTGTAGGCCTTTTGGATAGATCTTCTAAGATGGAGTATGGTCCTTGCTCCCTATGAAATCAAAATAATCTTGCACACCCAAATATCTTCTCCTATGTTTCTTACTAGTTTCTCTTTTCATCTTCTTAGGATCATTTACATATTTGTTTATCTTTTTCTTTATTTATTTTTGTTACAAACACATCTGCTTCATTATTTATGCTCCTATCTACTACATCAAAAGAATTCATAAGTGCTTTTCCTTTATCATTATCTCTTGTACTAGATGTAGAATCTCTATCTAGACAATTATACTTATAATTACCCTTTTTATGACAAACATAACATACAACTTTAAAAAGATTTATTGTTGGACCTCTATCTCCTCCCTGAGACCTAGATTCTTTTGCTTGAAGAATATTAATAGTTAACTAGCCCATCTTCCTTAGCAGATCTTAATACTAAGTAGATGTACTCAGGAGAAATATTTGCACTCATCGACAGTGGTTGTGGATTCTAGATCAAAGGTGTTGGTGTAGGGCTCTACCTTAGCAACAATTTCATCGAGATCTTCTTCCTTGCTTTCTTATTTCCTTCTGTGCAATCTCCTTTGCTTGTTCGAGGGTTTCTAGGTGGTCATACTTCACTCATTGTATGATCTTTGGCTTCATTCCAAGAATGAAATGCTTATAGAGGAAATTATCCATGGCATTCATAAACCCATCTGCTAATCCTTCCTTCTAGATTTAGGAATCGAGCTTCCCTCCTTATCTCTAGAACACGAGAATGATAATCCCTTATCTTCTCCTTCTCTCCTTGGGATAGCTTTATGATATCAATCATGAGATCTACATATTTCTTGTTGTTCACCAAATTCTTCAAGAAAACTTTCAGTTAATAAATCTCATTAGTTTTTCACATTATAATGTAGTGTTTCAAACCACCTAAGGATTGAACCATCCAAAAAGGTAGGAAAAAATTCATTCCATTGTTCCCTTCATATGAGGCCATTACAAATGTAAGTATCATTTAAACTCTTGAATGAAAGAGGAAGCATCTTCATTAGATTGGGTTGAAAAAATAGGAATCTTCCCTATTCTCAAAAGTAACCACAGTGAAATACCAACCCACAAGTACAATCACCAAGGCTTATGTGCACAAATAATTGGAATCACTATAATAGAAAGTGACTTTACAACTTTATACAGTAAAATAAGAATGACTACATGGTAAAATATGGTAAAAACTTGACTTACTGCGGTAAAGACTAGACTTTACTGTGGTAAACACTATTCACAATAAAAAGTGAAGTTAATGCAGTAATTACTATTCATGGTAAAAACTGAAGTTACTGTGGTAAATACTATTCATGGTAAAAAGTGAAGTTACCATGGTAACAAAATACTATGCACATGGTAAATACCATGATTTTACCATCCATAATGATTTCTGCACTAAAAATAAGGAATATCCCTCTAGAAAATCCACTAACGAGGAATGGTCCTAGACAATGGAACCAAAAATGTCATCACCCAATATGAAAATCTATGATAATATCTTCACCAGGAACTCCTCATGTTATGATTATTTTAGTAATGCATAGCTTTTGGTTTAGTTGGTGTAATCTAGAAACATAACTGACAAACATAACAAAAGAATACCACAGACTATGACATATGAAATAAAGATGACAAATTTGAAATACGACTGTAAAATATATATCTTAACATGAAATTGTTACAATCTCACCCATGAATTACTCCAAGTGTTATGCTAACTCCACTTGTTTTCCAACAATGACTATGGGAGAAACTTCACAATTACTCCTCTTGATGGCTTCCTTAACACACCTTCACAAATGATGGCTTCCTTCACATCATTTATTCATATAATAATTATCACCACTTTCTTCTATGATAAATGAGAGGGGGTGGCCTCTCTATTTATAGAAATTTCAATATTGTCCACAATATCTCTAAGATAGGATAGGAAATATACTTCTGGCCAATCATATTCCATACCTTAACTCTTACCTTTACATGTAGGCTTATCTTCTAAAATAATATAAACCTTATCCTCTCACATGGGTTCCACCTTTTAAGACTTTTCTTCAAATGAAATACACAAAATATTTATGACATCACTGCTTGTCCTTATTACTAATTATAATATTTCTAATTCCTAATCATGTAGACCCTACTTCTCTACATTACCCTCAACTTTGACATTTTAACATTACTGGACCACTTACGATAAATATTTACTTTTTACCACAACATTCCTATTGTAATTTGACTATTACTGTACTCTACTTTATTGGTGGCACCGTACTGAGCATCACCATTATCTTCTATCGGACGCTACTACTAATTATACTTAACAACATCCTATTCCTAAAAGAAACATTAATGAAATAAAAATTACAGAGGAAACTTTTTAGTGTTGACATCTTCTCAAATGAATTAGCTGCAATATGGAATGATCAGAGTAGGCGCATTCTGGTGCAAGTGAATGGAAGTTTAACTTGTCAATGAGTTGACTCATTTTCAATGTCCCATCAACAGTCAAGATATGAACCATTTAAATGCACAACTGCATCATTAGGTATGGCTGCATACATGTTCGAATGATTATCTAGCATGTTGTGATGAGTGTGTATATAGATTTAATGAAGAGGAAACATATAGAAAGGATGTGTGTGAACCCTATATATCCAAAGAGTATATCACAACTAGAGGAATGGATGATTGATTATTTATCCTAACCGTACATCAGTATACGATGAATGAATCAGTGATGAATTAGCACTAAGCGTATATCACTATACAGAATAAAGGATGAGTGATGATTTAACTCCAAGACTATATAACTATATGATGATTTGATGGTAAATAGTGGTGATGTAACCTAACATGTATACCACCACAAGATGACATAATGATGGTGGTGATCTAGCCTAAAGCATATACCACTACTAGATAGAAAGAGTGAGTGACGATTTATCCAAAAGCGTATGTCACTGGCCTAGGAATGTCATAGGATAAAATATTGCATGGTGAATGTAAGTTCCATATTATTTGTAAACCCTCGATAGTAAAGTATTGACCAAGGAACTAAAGTGTGTCATAGGGTGATTTTTGCAATGCATAGAAAACAATGTAGCATGTGTAATGATGAAATGACCATGTGGTGAGTTAGGTTTGTAAATGTGCAGTGTATGGAATGTGATGTTAAATGTGTAAAATGTGTAAAATGTAATATAACACTAGAATCATATGTGATGTAAACTAGCATAGTATGTAGAATAAGTGTGATGTACAAATACACAGTGTCCCCACATGTTGAAGTAAACTAGTAGTGTGGTACGTAGAATGAAATGTAATGCTAGACTCATATATAATGTAGGCTAGCATAGTATATATAATGTATGAGATATATATCTATATATATATGTGCAATGTATGGTGTGACTAGGTATAGGGTATACATAGATATCCTAATGGTGTATGTAATGGTTAAAATGAGTAGGGTATGATGGTAACACATGGGTGATATAAATGTGGTATATGTAAGATGAAGAATAGGATGATGTGGGATATGTAAATGTCAAAATTTTGTAGACTAAATCTATGAAATGCAATGTTTAATTCCTATAGCATGGTGTGTGGGGTTAAGTGTAATAGTAATCCCTCAATAGTCAAGTGTTAACCGAAGAACAAGATTGTGTCATCAGGTACTAATGAGTTTAAATCACATGATGAAAGTGTAAATACGATAGAGGTATAAATGATATAATGATCAATGGGGGGGATTGTATTAGTGTATTTCCCCCCCAATCATCTATAAAGGATTACAAGAATTAACCAATGAGGGTAAAGTATGAAGTTCCCTTAGCTGATACTTGTGATGATGAAAGCGTAGTATCATGCTCAAGTAATGGTAGTATAGTAGATAAGAGCTGCGTGGGGGAGTGATGTCTAGATGCGTGTGAGGGATAGATATAATATGGATATCACAGTGTAGTAAAATGTGTTGGCAATGGAGATATCATCGATGGAGTCTACGAAGGTTATGAGGACCCATGTGGAATAAAGTGAGGTGGATGATCGATGTTGAGAGGTATTAAATGTCCTATGGAATAGGCCTATGTCAATTTGTAGGATTAACGGAATGATTCAGTCATGTATATGGTACAAGAGTGGGTGAAACAGGATTAGAATTGACTTTTAATAGCATATAATGGGATGGGTTTGAAGGGTGAGAGTACACATGAGAAATTGTATGGGGAGATGATGATAGTGGAGGAGATGGAAGGAAACTATTGAAATGAAATGAATTGAGATTTAGTGAATGAATTTAAGTCTCAAGTGATTCATAGATATAATGTATTGAGAGTGACGAATCTAATTAAGACCTAAAATTATATCATATCCCTCGACTATGTTTCCAACAAGGAAAGGGACAAACATAATAGGATGGTCGAATGTGACATGTATCTTAACAACACCAAAGGGTTTATGGAAGGAATACTCAATTTTTGATGGATGGTAACTAATGGCCCTAAGGAAGGACATAGAACAAGTACTAATGGGATATGATGGGTGAAACTTAGTATTTTTGATGGAGGTTGATCCAATAAATGCATGGATTTGTAAATGATTCAACGTAAAAGTAGTGTGATAGTCAGAATTACAAAAATAAATGATTTTTGGTAATTCTTTAGCGTTAGAAACGAAGAAATTATGGTCTCCTTATTGAGGTGTAGCATAATTAACAATGTAATTAGTAATTTTTGTGTACATTTTTGGGTAACGGGTTGTTATAAATATGAAGATTATGATTTTCATTAGTAGGTGTGGATATTATAGATTCCATAAGTTAAGCTTGTAACCATTGTCAATAAGATCTTGGATGATTGTGCAGATCTTGAGACATCGATTTGTATAATGTCCCACACATTTGTGATATTCGCATCAAAATTTCTCATTTTAATTTCTACCTTTTGGTTACGATGGGTCTAATTCAAGTGGTGGAGGAAGCGTAATAAGATTTCTTTCAAGAATTTATTGCAATATAAGATGTGGGGCCATAGGAAAGTTAGTAAACGTGCACCGAGGTGACGGTGACTGAATCTCTTTATTAGTAGTGACCATATTGACAGTGGTTTTGGTGTCAGTTGGTTTAGTTGTAGATGGATTGAATGTTGTCTTGTTTTGAAAATGAGTGGAAGATGATGGTGGCTCCTAATACTTAAGATTTACTATGGATAGAAGTTTGATTTCAGGAAGCTTAAGAGTATGACAAAGTTTGTCGAATGAAGGATAGGTCACAAAGAGAACACTCTCTTGAAGTGGTGGTAAGAGATTCCGAATGAACAAGTCCTGAAGTTCAGAGTCTACGAGAACATTTGAAATCTTAGCTAAATTGTTCTTGTATCTTAAAACATAATTGGATAGATGTTCATTAGATCCTTGTTTAAGTTGTGCTAGTTTGGAATAAGAGATCTTAAAGTCGATATTGATAGAGAATTAAGTAAGAAAGGCATTGGATAGATGCATGAACGAAGTTACCGAATGAACAGGTAGGTCGTAAAATAGACGCATTGCGTAATCATGGAGACTATGAGAAAATATTTCAGAAAAATGATATGATCATCAAAAAAATAAAGACAAGCTACATGAAATGCTCTAAGGTGTTCCTGTGGATCACCATGCCCATTGAAAATGTGAAACTTAGGGGTGACAAAACTAGAAGGAAGTGGATAAGCAGAGATGGAAGGTGTTAATGGAGTATGCAATAACAAGGTGGAATCTAAAGATGGAGACACGTGAGAAGTAGCCTGTTGCAACTTAAGAATTTGTGCTTGAAGGCCCTAATAAAGAAAAGTTAAGTCTTGAGTACCAATGGATGAAACCTACCTTGTATGAGAAACTAAAGGTGGTGTGATTTTTTTGGTAGGAGTAGTGATAAACATGAGAATGGTAGAAATAGGTGGGAGAGTAGAAACAAGTGGGTGAGTGGTAACATAAGTTGGTATGGCCACAGAAGCGGTGAGCTCTGCCAGATTAGTAGCTTCCTCATGAGCAACATGTAAAAAAAATCTAAATATTGGGGATGTTTATCAATATGATCATCAATGGTCTTAAGATATGCATCAGTAAAATCATCATGAGAGAGAGATATGGCAGGAGAATAATAACCCTAGAATGATGGTGGAGTCAAACGACGGGTTCACCAAAATGATTAAACTAAAATGGAATAATGGGGGCCTAATTTAGTTTAATCTAATGTTATACACAACAGTTAATAACTAAATGACTGAAGGAAGTGATCCAAATAACTAAGTAGAAATGAAAAACCCTAATGAGTAAAGAGGGTTAATAAGATCTTAGCTAATTCGATGACTATTCGAGACTGTGTCGCATAATAAACTAGATGAAAAAATGTAGATACAACCTCACAGCAGCTCCAAAAAGTGTAGATCTGAGATGTATTGTTTTAATGGGGTTCTTAGAGAGGGATAAGGGCTCTTGGCGTGTCGTGGTCTATGTAGGAGGTCCAAAAATTTTTTTTGTAGAGTCGCTAAATGATGTGAATCCCTCCCTTCCTGTCACGTGTATATTGCTAAACTATATTGAATGTGGCCGGTAATCAGAGATAAAGAAGATACCTACAAAATACCAAGTGAAACATCAAAACCCTAAAAAATAAAGATACATATGAAGGGGTCAGATTATCCTTAGTGGCCAATATTGTGTACTTACTAACAAAGCATTGCGCTACATTTCAGACCCAAATGTAGTTCTAGGTGTGTGTGTGTAAAAATCATGCCCTAGGTGTTATTTTTCCATTCACAGTTTGTGAATTAGTGAGAAATAAATAGATGTAGAAATATAAATAGATGGGGGATGGAATAAAATAAACTCCCCTCCTATGAAGTTTGATGTAGATGAACTAGCCTCGTCCCTTGCGATGAAGCTAGATGGATGCAAATGGAGCTCTAGATGCCTTGGATGGATGAAACCTTGGGTGATGATAGTAAGTGCTTAATGCTTGGTCCCTTATTATGTTCTCATAAATTTATATTTATATGGGTCTCTTGTTCTAATTTCGTAATTAACCCCGAAAAGGCTGACCACTAAATATATACAAATCTGAAATGGATAGAAAGTTCCCAAAAGATGGAAGTGAAGTACAAAGAGGTTTACGGTGCCCCAAGTGGGACCATGGTTCTTAAGGCACCCTAGTACTGGGTTAGGAGCTCCAGTCAAGGATATGAGCGATGTAGAGTTATAAAAAAAACTGGGAAAGTAAATGTGGAAGGTTAGAAGTGAGAACAAAAAGTAAAGAAAAATGGCCAAAGGACATGGGTTAGTTAGTATTTTCTTCACTCAAAATCCATATGAATAATACTATGAAATTAAGACTAAATAATACCCAAAGTGCATAATTTTGTGTCTACAAAATATAATGGATTCTCAATCTATACTCAAGCATAAGATTAATATCCATAATGATGAGTTCCACATTGGACTTGAAACATTGGAAATAAAAGAATTTTTACGCAGTATATATAGAATTTCAATTCGGTGTGAAACTATGCTATAAATCTTAAAACTCTAATCTTATTTTAGATAGGTATAAATTGATAGTAAACTTCCATAATAAAACTATTTTTTTACTTAAAACATAGATCAATTTAGTTAAAGAAATATAATATTATAAGGATACTTTAATTTAAATATATAATGAAAACTTGATGTTTTATTGATGATAAAATTTCCATTTTTTTAATATAAGAGACATTTAAAAAATATATAAATATAAGATGTAAATACCCTACCCAACTTACGAGTATTATATCTAATTGGGCCATATAGTCATCTTTCTTTGATTTTTTTAGTAAAGAAAACTGGTAACATATTTAAGTTCATATTTCAATCATTTCTTTGTAGTGATCCATAGATCACATTATTTCAATCTACCAATCATAGTGAATGATGTCGATAGAAGTGCAGAGATTAAAAAGTACAAGCGATGACCCATCAAAATTATTAAATATCAGAATTGTTTGATTAGATAGATCCATACCCCAATCCATCAAAAATAGATCATATAATGGTGATATGGAAATGAGTGAATCACATTTCTAATTTCGTTCTATGACATATAGCATATAGTGTCAACCCAAATCATCTTCACTATCATTTGTAAAGGGTAAATTTTTTTGATGAAATAGATCTTATATAAAAATAATGGGTATTATGATACAAGGCTATTCATACAAATATAGGTTGTAAGGGAACATCCCTCAAAGACATGAGACAATCTAGGTGACATAAGTGCCTAAGGGTAGAAAATATTGAAGTAGGATGAGCTCAGGAAAAATGATCTATTACATCAAAAAAACAAATAGAACATTAAGTACCACCACAAACTGCTACACAATTGATGGTGGGTTATGGTCATCCCAACCAGGGCCTAGAAGGAATTTTTTAGTATTAGGTGTGTTCCAGAAAGATATTGAGACAACATGCTCTCCTTCTTAAGTAATATCCTCCACCTGCACATAAGATGGAGAAATGGCTAAGGCTAGTCGAGGGTATTTGTCCTAAGGTAGTGGAAGGCTTCACTCATCATTGATGGAGGTGATGTGGCACCCCACTTAATAGGTTATTGACATGTGGATTGAAGAACATAGTTGTGAGACTAGTTTTGGGAGAAAACTCTATAGTAACCACCTTACTGTTGGCTATCGCTGCGACCATGAGATCAAGAGTGATGATTTAGGGACTGTGGTACTTGAGCCACATTACAAAAGGAATCACCCTAATGATGGAAGAGTGTTTGGAGGTGTTCAACCTCAAGAGAAACCTTGTTTCCTTGAATTTGAATCTACTATAACAGATTGGATATGACAATGAATTTTATATATAAAGAAAAGTGCTGATCCCTAAAATTTAGAAAATAGAAATTTTTTTATTTTTGCCCATATCAAAAATAAAATATCCCCTTTTAAAGTATGCAAAATATGGGTGAAATTATATGGCATCACATGGGATTATCCCATACAATAACATATTTTCATGAGAAATTCTTAGTCCAAAAGGGTTGTGAAAAATTATGGATCCAATTCTAAACATTCTAATCCTTGGGAAAAAACTAGAAGAGGTGTAACAATGTTTCTAAATTACCAAAAAATGAGAAATTCAGGTTGTCCCCTCCAATTTGGACTAGTAGTTTCCCCACTGGTAGGCCCTGATGCATGATGATACATGCAAAGTGATAAATTTTGTGCTCAAAGAAAGCATCTCATATAGTGCAGAATATTTGTATCCATACCGAGGTGAGATATCAAATTACCCATCTAGAATTAAGCTTATCCACCATGTGGAGGTAGGGATAGATCCACTCATATATTTTTTTAGCTATGTAATTTTGAAATGGAGTATCAACATACCATTTTCAATATTTCCAATAAGGTCATGCAAAGGATATAGAAACTTTCTGTACCATGTGCATGGGCACCACAACAACGGTTTCATCAATCGATTCTTTATCCCAATAGGTTAGTGAACATTTATCTTTGATGATATTCCATGGTAGCCATGATTGTGATTGTTTGTAGAAAAAGGTATTTCATATTCTAAATCCCCCTAAAAATATTGAGTGTAGATAACTACGTCACCTTGCTAAGAAAACATTCCTGGAAATAAATGACTAGAGATCACCATATAGAATGATGGTTGAAGGAAATCCAATAATAGAAACCATTTCCATTCCACAAGAGCCAAGGCTTGAAATTTTCCCATGCTTTCCATATGAATTTGAAAAAAAAATGAGACAATAATTTTTATTGGAACTAGGAGAGTGAGGATGTTGGAAAATATTAGTCCTTTCTAAGAAGCATCACTGTGAGTTGAACCTTCAACAATGCAATGATGGAAAATAACTTTCCAAGATTATTTCCCTTCAATGGCTTAGATAGTCCACTCAGAACATATGGTATACCCATGTATATGGATATCAAAAATCCTCATTCCTCGATCTTCCTTGGAAATATAATAGTACTCCTACACAAATCTATGAAAGCCTTTACCTAGGGTGGGGTTAGCCCATAAGAAATTGTGAAGAAGTTTTTCTATATTTTCCATCGATTTCCTTGAAGGAACCTAGAATAAGGAGTAATAGACATGGATGTCTTCCAGTTCTTTGGAGAAAATTTATAATTTTCTAGTGAGAGAAAGCAACTTAGTATGATCTAATTTTTCAACATTGTGGTAACATGAAACACCAAACATTTGCCAAAGTTATGAAGGGGGTTTCCTAAAAAGTAAAGTGAATGTTCAAAATTTTAAATGTTTATGATATGCCAAATTCACCCCCCAGGAAAATTTGGTCAAGAAAACTCCTGTACATAAGAAAATTATGAAGGAAACGACTTAGACCCGCGTGCTCACATTTCAAGATGAGAAACTGGTTACAGAGGGACTCTACAATGGAATAGCGGGGCATGGGAAAGTTTAAAATACCTTGTGTGAGAATAAAGAGAAGAAACGATTGTGTCGTGTGAATCCATGTCTTAAATTTATTTGACAGAATTGAGCAGGCTCTAAAATAAAAAAGGGAAAAAGTTAGTGTTTGAGCCCGAGTCAAGCCAAAGCAGGGAGTCGGAGGAAAAGGTGAAAATTTTCCTTTTGAAAAAAGGCACAATGGAAAGAATTGAAACATATCTCCCTAGCCAACCAAAGGCTACCACATGTCCCATATCAAAAGGGGACCCATTTTTCAAGCTATTTTCCTGCCCTCCTATACGGACTAGATACAAACTTCGAAGGGGCATATATTTCGACTCAAGGTTTGAAATATTGTGAATTTGACACTGTTGGAAATGTCTCGACGTCCTTTACGCCATGAAAGGATTTAACAAAAACATTTTTTAGGCCCTAGTAGGTAAAAATGAAGAAAAGTATTCCAGGCCATTAACACAAAATCCAATCTCTTCAACTACTAGATCTGATTCGATTCAATCTACTGAGAAACCAGAAGCAACATATTGTGGGTGAATTTGTAGAAGGCATTGACATTCAGTGGTTGAGCTTTCAAGTTAGGATTCAATGCGTATCTCATGGTGGTTGGAGTAGGATCTGAATTTTTCCTCCTTCCCCTCTCTTATTTTTCTATATATTGTAACACTTCTCATTTTGGAAAAGGGAGACATCTGGGCATAGAGAAACTCTGTCAAATTTGTTTCTTGATGCCATTTTTGAGTAGAGAACCTTCTCCTATGCCTGGAAAATGTATTTGTGCCTCTATTCTATAAATTTAATGGTCTGTACACCTTTTAGAGCAATAAAAAACATGTTTTTGTGGTGTTCTTCAACCCTTTGCATCGTTTTTTTTGTTTCTCCATGCCGCTCCCTTCCAGATTTGTTTTTTTGTTCATGTATTTCACATTTGCAGGTGCAGGATGTTGTGTTTCATAGAGTTTAATGGTGAATGTGAAGATTTGGGTCATGTTAATTCTATCTAACCAACCTCATTTCCATTTTTTTCTGTTTCTTTCTCCCTCAACAAAATATCTCGCTTCCTTTGATGGTGTATCACTGTTTTAGTGTAGGTTCTATTTTTCCTTGTTTTATTTTTCTCCCTGTCTCCTTGGAAGTTAGATTAGGATTAGATTAGATTACCTACCCTAGAATAGCTCATGGCAGGTAGTTTAGGAAGAGGAACCAGCCTTCTCTGGAGAGATTTCCATTTTGTTAGGTCCCATGCCTTGGGGAAAGTTCAATGTTATGCAATCACACCAAATGACCTTGCCTTAGAAAAGTAGATCCATAACTCATTTGGGGGAGCTGTGATTTTACACTAACAGTTTTGGCACATCTGGTGGGACTAGAAATTTTCACTTTATTTCATCAAGTTAATGTGTTCTTGGTGGGATTCAGCCTTTTAAGGCACACGTAAGCACATCTGGGGACTCCATCTCGTCAAAAACTCATTCTCTAAGTTGCAGACCTTTTTCCATCTATTTCCACTCATTTTCGTCCATTTTCTTCTTCCATCTCTTTCATTTTCTCCCATTCCATGATGTTGTACAAATCATGAATTCATTCCCTTCATGGAACTCACACCTACAACAATACATTCCAACTCTAATGCTTTCTACAACTCATTCAAATCAGAATTTTGAGAAAATTTAAAATCAGCATGTTTACCCCTATGAGCAGCAATGCCAAATCAGTTTGGCTATTGAGATTTCCAAGAACAGGGATATGCATGCAATGAAGACAATCAAATGTAAGATGCTGATCTGCTGGAGAAAATTAAAAAAATGGAGACTGACATGGTTTTATCAAGGGAAACAACACAAATGAAGGCATTCAAGATTGGTTGCAGGGCACCTTATCCATGGGAAGGCCCTTTTCCAAGACATTACAACCCTCAAGAGAAGCTTTAATTTATGGTTTAAATGCTGCCCTAACTTGCACAATGGACTGAGGAGATCGGGGCTTATGAGTTGGAGTCAAGACAACCTTGTCAATGGGTAAGTCCAACATCTCATAGCTTTTCTTTTTCTCTTTCTCAAACAATACCATCTCAACCCAAGCTCTAATTTCCAAGCTTCCCAGTTGCTGCACCAAGCATTGATTCCATTCCTCCATTCCATAGTCTTCCACCCCATTTCATTTCTTCTCCCCTTTTCTTTCCCAAGCAGTCATTCCATCTAAAGAAACAAGAAATTTCATCTCCTCCCTCCACACCAAGAACAATTTCAAAACTAGTTGAACCCCAACTTGCCACTCCTCTTACTTTCCCAAGTCCATGTTGGGAAGATACTCAAGAATATAGTCAAGAACATCAAGAAGAGGAGTCCAATAGAAAAGAAATAATTGACAATCTGATGAGTTGGGCTGCTAGATTTGGGTCTACAAAGATCCCCTTGATGGTCAAGCCAATAAAGGAGGTCAAGTCGAAGAGCCAGTGGTGGCTGAGTTTGAATTTACTATAGAGGAGGAGGACCATACAATTTCAGAGGCCTAAAGTGTGGATCAGGCTACAGAAGAACCTTTAGTTCTTCCTCCCACTTCATCCCCTTCAATTTCTGATGTTGAAAAAGAGTTTGATCTTTCAAACTTCATGTTTGAGAGTGAAGGGAGCCATGGTGATCAAGTTATAGATCAGGAAGGCACCATGGAGGAGGTAGAGCACATGTAATAGGAAAACAAGGAGGCAGACTTCCTGTCAGACTTGGAAGATTGTGTTGGTGTCCATTTTGATCCTCTATGCTTTTGCCCTAATTTTCCTTTCACTATGCACTTCCTGAAACATTTTCTATAGTTTTAATGGGTGAAATGAAGTTGCTACCTCTTCTCCCATGCCTTAATTCATTTGAAAAATCATTTTCCATGCCTCATTTGTGAAGAAACACCCATGCATGCCTTGTTTGTGCCCTAATTTTTCCACATCTATGGGCTATGCTGTGTTTTCCCTCTTTCCTGATCGTGAAAAATCAAATTTGTTTGTTTCATGCATATATGCCTTTAAAAACCCTTCCCCATGGTCAAAACTTGCATAAAATTAACTTCCCCTTATTTTTTGAGCAAAAAATCCTTCACCCATGAAGAAAAAATCAATTTTAGAGGTCACTGACAAACTCTATGTTTTTTGATGGTCGTACGAGTGTCATTTGACCATCAAAATTAAGCTCAAAATTCTCCTCATATGTGGCCACTTCTGGTTGGACAAGGATCGGTGGGTTTCTTTGAAAAAATTAGTCGTTTTTGGGCTTTGGAAAAAAATTCAAAATTCCCCCTTCAACTTCGCGGGAGGACACATGTCATGTTCCTATGCAAAGGAGGAGTGGGAAGCCGGCGGGGAACTTAGGATTTTTTTTCCTTTTTGGCGAAGGGGAGAAAAGATGAGGAAAATCCCACGGGTCTGAGTTGGAGTAGGAGGTGGACATGTGGTGGCGCGGTGGCAAAGTGGGGAAGTACGGGCCACGGAAAGAAAAGGCAACATTTTCCCTTTTTTAGCAAAAAGAGTTAAGACAAAGAATTAAGCCATGGGCCCTTGAATGATCCACAGGCAGTTAAAATGAGAATTGAGCCCTCAGATTTTCGTGATAGAGAAAGCGACACATGGCAAGGGAGAAATCAGAGTCGGCGGCTCGATAGAAGGAAAATTGAAAATTTTCCCTTGGCAAAAAAGGGGGTCAAAACATGAAATAAACATGTAGAATTTCAGCGGTAGAAAGAATGACACGTGTCAAGGACAAAGGTGGAGATGCGGGCCTGCGGGGCAAAAGGTGAAATTTTTTCAATTTTCTAAAAAAGGTAAAATGCGTAAAATTGAAGCGTGATCCCAATAGGACCCACCATGTAACACGTGTCAACACTAAAATTCAAGGGCGGAGGGGCGGAGAAAAAATTCATTTTTTTCCATTTTTCTAAAAATGTCAAAAAGTCAAAAGGTGAGCCCAAATTGATTCCAAATCATATTTTGACACGTGGAGGGCCCAAATTGAAGGTGAAAAAACAGATCAAGGGTAACTGTACATCTTCATTTTTGGCTGCCATTTTTGCTCCAGGAAGCTTAGAATTGTGAATTTTGCATCGAATCTCATTAAATTTTTGGTGATTCCATGTCGTTTTTGCCTTCTAGGATCATTGGAACTGGTTTCATGACTCAATTTGTAGATTTGAGGTGTTTTTGAGATAAATTTTACTCATACCCATGTAAAACGTGAAATATCAAATTATAAAGTTGTAGAACCAAATTGGAAAAGGATAAGATGAAATGATGAAAGGATGAGGGGCTTGCATGCCTTGAGGATAAAAAATGTGCCTCCAAAAAGGATAATGATCCAAATTTTTGTAATGATTCAGTCTTTTTAAACACCTGGCAACTCTCGTTGCAAATTTGTTAAATGTCATTTTCAGTGAATCATGAGAAATTGTTGTAACAAACTTGATCCCTTGGCATATGCTTTTCTTGGAAAATAATGCTCCAATGTGGAAAGAGATATATAATGCATTTTTGAGAAATGTAAACTATTGAGAAGTTGAAAATCACGAGAAATTTTTGAGAGAAAGCTCATTTTATGAGAAACCCACCAAAGAACCAGGTTAATTTCTCCTATGTTGGATCTTCATGTATGTGAGTTGGTTACAAGTGTATAGCCATCACACAGCTCTGAGATTGTTCATGAATCTCTCCCCTGCTAATGAATCTAACAAGCTTTTGAGTTAATCTATGTTTTTCTAGGCAATATGATGTCTATTATCATTTTAAATGCCTACAAATAGTTTTCATAGTTCTTATTGCAATCTTACATTGAAAGTCTTTAGAAATCACACAGAATCTCTATTTCTTGTTGATAGTTTAGTGGCATTTACAATATCATATTCAAAAGAGCCTTCATCTGATAAAGAGATAAACAAATTTAAAATCACTTTACCTTCCTTGATTACAAAGGTTACTTGTAAGCCTTTGGGGGTACCTTAGGTGTTATTTGATCAAGGATTTTTGTGTTTAAGTGGGTTCTTTACTTCAAGGTTTTGTGGTGAGTTCTCAAATATTGTGTGAAGAGTGCAACCTGGGCTTCCATTTATGCATCTTCTGGTTGAAAGAATATCCTGATTATTTGAAGCAATTTATCTAATAGTTGTTCAAGTATTGTAGAGGTTGTCAAAGATCTAATATATCCAAGTTTGTCTTGTCAATTCCCCACCAAAAAATTCAGTCAAACAAACTAATCCTACCCATACTACCCCTGCATTACATTGTGTGTCAACAAAAGAATCTAACCCATCTACAAAAATGCACAAGGCAAATCAGGATCATACAATGTCTTTAGTAACCCTTGCCTTGCATTGAAAATATCTCCATAATCTGGGAGTGACAACTTGTGAAAGTTAGTTTGGAGTGTTGATCATATTTTCCCAAGGCCTTTTCATACTATTTGCATAAATTGAGGGGTGTCTTCATCTCCTTCACCATTTTGGGGTTACAATATAGGTTATCTTACCTTGGTTGAAAGGCATAACCTAAAATAGTGAGGGTCAGATCAAATCCTTTCAAAGTGCCATCCATCTCTCCAAAAATCTGAGTGCCAGCTAGATCACATCCCTGGCTACAAAACAACACACATCAAGATCTATCTACCTTCAAGCTTCATACCATATTTTTGATGCTGCTTAGACTAAGAAGGAGAAAAAATTTGGGTACCAAAAGATTGCTTTAATGAAGAGGATCCTGAGGAGATAACATCATTTTTCCCTCCATCTTCAACCGTCCAAGCACATGAACCTGCTGCCATGAAAGAGAACATACAAGTGCAACAACCTGGATTCTATAATGGACCTCTAGAACCAAGGTTGGAAGATCTTGATCTTCCATGTTCTTCAAAGGAGGAGGAAGAGAAAAGGCAGGGGGATGTCATCATCTCTCTCGCACCATCCACCCAAGAAGGTTCACAAGAAGACTCCATTTTTGGAGTTGAATTTCAGAGAAATGGGCACATCCAAAGGATCAGACCATGCCTAATCAAGTACTTGGCTTCATTGGAGCTAAAGGAGAAACCAAAACTAGTTATGCCTACTTCAGGGCATGAGGATGAGCATCAAAGTACCAAGGGTCACCATCAATACCTTCAGGAGTCCAATGCAGGTCAACTTGAGGAGGTATTTTCCATTAATGTTGATACCTTGATGATTTGGGTGGAGGAATGACTTATTGTCAGTTTTTCACTCCTACATGCAACTATATTTAGTGTCAAATCATTTGCTGTGCTGCCTCTATTGAGAAAGGGAAGCTACTTCTCCCTTCTTGTAGTAGAATTTGTTTAGCATTATTTCTCTTTGGTTAGTGTAGGAGTAGGAGTAGACTTTGTTTCCAGTGGAAGAAGTGCTTATGCACACTCTGCATGTATCATTCGAGGCATGTATGATTTGGTCTCTGTATATAAGTTTTGTTCGCATTGCTCCAAAGGTGCATAAAGCCAGGATCTTCAGTATTCATAGCATGGAAACTCATAGTTACCTGTAATAGTTGCCATGTTCAAAGAAAACAAATGCAAAGTGACTAAATTCATTTCAAAACAATCCATTTAAGGGACAGATGAAAGCCCCAGAGTTAAAACAATTTTCTACTCTCAGAAATTATATTTCCAAGATTTCCTTATGAAAATTGAGAGTGCAGATTTAGGGTCAGAAAAAACATAGAAAAGGCATATAGTCAGGCTCGCAGTGGCTCAGGGATCAAATATTCAAAAGTTCATATCAGTTTCTTATTTATTAGGTAGAATCCATGCCCAATGAATGCTTCAAGGCCACTGGTCTCTTCATCTAACAGACAGATGTCCTTGTGAGTCACCAAATTGTTATCCCAAATTCACCCCCTGGTAAATTTGGTCAAGACAACTCTTGCACATAAGGAAATTATGAAGGAAATGATTCAGACCCGCGAGCTCACATTTTAGGATGACAAACTAGTTGTAGAGGGACTCTATAATGGAATAGCGGGGCCTGCGAAATTTTAAACGACCATGTGCGAGAAGAAAGAGAAGAAATGACTCTGTCACACGAATCTGTGTCTTAAATCTATTTGATAGACTCGGGCAGGTTCTAAAATAAAAAAGGGAAAAAGTCAGTGTTTGAGCCTGAGTCAAGCCAAAGTGGGGAGTCGGAGGAAAAGGTGAAAATTTTCCTTTTGACAAAAGGCACAAAGGAAAGAATTAAAACGCATCTCCCTAGCCAACTAAAGGCTGCCATGTGTCCCATATCAAAAGGGGACCCATTTTTCAAGTTGTTTTCCCGCCCTCCTGTACGGACCCAATACAAACTTCGAAGGGGCATATCTTTCAACTTAGGGCTCAAAATATTACAAATATGACACCGTTGGAAATGTCTCGACATCCTCTACACCATGAAAGGATTTAAAAAAATCATTTTTCAGGCCCTGGTAGGTAAACATGAAGAAAAGTATTCCAGGCCATTAATGCAAAATCCAATCTCTTCAACTACCAGATTTGATTCGATTCAATCTATTAGGAAACTAGAAGTAACATATCATGGGTGAATTTGTAGAAGGCATTGATATTTAGTGGTTGAAATTTCAAGGTAGGATTCAATGCGTATCTCATGGTGGTTGGAGCAGGATCTGAATTTTCCCTCCTCCCCCTCTCTTATTCTTCTATATATTGTAACACTTCTCATTTTGGAAAAGGGAGACATTTTGGGCATAAAGAAACTCTGTCAAATTTGTTTCTCGATGCCATTTTTGAGCAGCGAACCTTCTCCCATGCTGGGAAAATGTATTTGTGCCTCTATTCCATAAATGTAATGGTCTGTGCACCTTCTAGAGAAATAAAAAACATATTTTTGTGGTGTTCTTCAACCCTTTGTCTTATGAATTAATAGAATCTAATGCAGAATAATTCCTCAGAATCACAATAATAAGAAGTATGAATAGAATTACAGAAATGAAAAATGCACAACACAAAGAAAATATTTAATGTGGTTCACCCAATGTGGGCTACATCCACTAAGAACACTTGCTCAGATTTTATTACAAGCCAAAAGTCTTCACAATTACAATATTCAGATCTTGTTTGGAGCTGCGCTCAACAAACCCTCCCGAATTCACACTTGAATTCACACACACTATTCACCTTCACAAAACACACTCATATCTAAATCCTATTGTATGTCCATCTATTTATAAGTACATCAATAGGTATCCAAAGAGGTAATTTTACAAAACAATGGGTACTGAAAAACCATGGGCCCAAAAAATAGCCCATAACGGTTACCCATTACCCATGGGTTAATAAACCACCCATGAAAATTTGCTTCTGGGGCTTCGACCCCAAGCCCCCATTGGGGGGGAGGGTTCACCCCCTTGAACCCTCTTGATCCACTCACTGGTGAGAGGGACTGCCGTAAAAATATCCGAGTGTAACACATGGAAGGTGTACCAAACTCTAACATGAAAACAAGTTCCAAAAACATAACAATCTCCCACTTGGAGATTGATTTCCACTGAGAAAGCTTCTCAACCCTTCATTGTCATCTGCGAAGGACAACCAAAGATGAACATAGCTTTAGTTTATCCCTTATGACCACCTTGGTCATCATGTTTGCAGGATTCTGACTGGTATGAATCTTCTCCAACTTCAACTTATCTTCCTCCAAAGTTGTCCTGATGAAGTGATATCTCAAATGTATATGCTTCATCCTAGAGTGGAAAGAAAAGTTCTTAGCTAGGTGTATAGAACTTTGACTATCACTATAAAACTTACATTCCTCCTACTTGTGCCCCAAATCTTTAAGAAATTGTTGTAACCAAATCATCTCTTTGCTTGCCTTTATGACAGCAACATACTCAGCCTTCGTGGTTGACAAAGCCACTAGCTTTTGCAGTCATGAAATCCAGCTCACTGCTGTCACACCTATAGTGTAAATATAACCTGTCATGCTCCTCCTATTGTCTACATCTCCAGTCATGTCTGAATCTACATAACCACGTAAAGTGGTGTCTGATCCACTGTAGCACAAAACTGTCCCCATGGTCCCTCTCAAATACCGAAGGATCCACTTTACTACTTGTCAATGCTCTTTACCTGGATCACTCATAAATCTACTCACAGCTCCCACTACATGGGCAATATCAGGCCTAGTGCACACCATAGCATACATCAAACTACCAACCGCTGATGAGTAAGGTACCTTGGACATCTGGTTTCTTTCCTTCTCTGTCTTGGGACACTGCTCCTTTGATAACTTAAAATGGCCTGCCAAAGGAGTCCCAACTGGTTTAGCATCCTACATGTTAAACCTATCCAATACCTTCTTAATGTACTCTTCCTGAGATAAAGTCAGCTTTCGTTCCTTCCTATCCTGAGTTATCCTCATACCAAGGATTTGTCTGGCTACCCCCAAATCCTTCATATCAAAGGATTCACTTAGCTGTTTCTTGAGTACTTTTATTTCCTGCATGTTTTTACCTGCAACCAACATGTCATCAACATACAAACACAGGATAATATAACTTCCATCCTCAAATTTCTTTATATACACGCAATGGTCAAGAATGACATCTAATATAACCTTGCTCCATCATGAAGCTATCAAAATTCTTATACCATTGACGTGGAGCTTGTTTCAGGCCATACAAGCTCTTCTTCAGTTTACACACCATCTCCTCTTTACCTTTGACTTCATATCCTTCTGACTGTTGCATATATAGCTCCTCCTCCAAATCACCATGGAGAAATGCAGTCTTTACATCTAACTGTTCTAAGTGCAAGTCTTCTGCTGCCACTATTCCAAGAATAGTTCTAATAGAAGTCATTTTTACTACAGGAGAAAAAATCTCATCAAAATCTATACCTTGTTTCTGTGCAAACCCCTTGACCAGCAACCAGGCATTATATCTTTTCTTTCCTCCTTATTCATCTTTAACTCTGTACACCCACTTGTTATGCAATGATCTTTTACCTTCCGGTAGCTTCACCAAATCCCAAGTCTAGTTCTCCATGAGAGACTTATGCTCCTCATCCATGGCTTGCTCCCACTTCTTACTGGCATCTACCTTCATTGCTTCATCAAAACTCTCTGGATCTCCACTATCAGTGAGTAATAAATAATAAAGAGAAGGAGAAAAAAATTCAGGTTCTTTTCTTACCCTAGAAGACCTCCTCACTGTAGGAGTTTGGGGTTCCTGTTGAGTAGGTTCTTGAACTGATCCATGGGTCACTGTCCCATCCGGAAGATCCTCTACCACTACATATTCTTTCTTGGATTCTTCCTTGTTTTCCTGCAACTGTTGCTTATACATGACTTTCTCATTAAAGACCACATCCCTAGACCGAATGATTTTCTTGTCCTTAATACTCCAACATTTAAATCCAAAGTCATCACCACCATAACTAATAAAAGTGCATTTTTTTGATTTAGCCTCTAGCTTGGTCCTATCATCCTTGTCAATATGAACAAACACCTCACATCCAAAGACTCTAAGAAATGAGTAATCAACTTTCTTACCGTACCAAGCCTCCTCAGGTATGCCTCCATCCAAGGCACTTGAGGGTCCTCTGTTTATCAAGTACATAGCTTGCTCACCGCTTCTACCCAAAAATAAAGAGGCAGTCCTGCATGTATCCTCATGCTCCTAGCACATTCCATTATTGTTCTATTCATCCTTTCTGACACCCCATTCTGTTGCGGGGTTCCTGGAACTGTCTTTTTCCTTGGATTCCATTCTTAGAACAGTAATCATCAAATTCATTGCTACAATACTCCCCTCCATTATCTGACCTGAGAAATTTTAACTTAAGACCTATTTCATTCTCTACCAAGGCTTTCATTTAACAAAAGTATCAAATACATCAGATTTGTTTCTAATACAATAAACCCAAACTTTCCTTGTTGCATCATCAATAAAAGTAACATAATAACTTGAACCCCCAAGAGTTGATACCTGAGCCGGCCCCTCACAGATCAAAATGTACTAGCTCTAACTTAATCTCTTTCTGTCATGTAGGTCCAACCTTGAGAAACCTTACTCACTTCTGTTTCCCATATATGCAGTTCTCATAGAAATCCAAACCTGTTTCTGTATATCCAGGAAAATTCTTCTTTATGATGTCTGTCGACACTAAAATTTTCCTCCGTAATTTCTATTTCATTAATGTATGTATTAGGAATAGGATGTTGTTAAGTATAATTAGTAGTAGCGTTTGATAGAAGATAACAACGCCGTCAGTACGGTGCCGCCAATAATGTGGAGTACGGTAACAGTCAAAGTACAATAGGAATGTTGTAAAAAGTAAATATTTGTCGTAAGTGGTTCGGTAATTAGAGAAGTAGGGTCTACATGATTAGGAATTAGAAATATTATATTGGTAAAAGACAAGGAGTGAGGTCATAAATATTTTGTGTATTTTATTTGTAAAAAGTCTAAAAATGTGGAACCCATGTAAAATGATAAGGTTTATCTTATCTTAACAGATAAGCTTACATGTACAAATAAGAGTTAAGGTATGGAATATGATTCGTCAGAGTGGATTTCTTATCCTATCTTAGAGATAAGATGGATAAGCCTGGAAGTTCTATAAATAGAGAGGCCACCCCCCTCATTTAGCATAGAAGGAAGTAGTGAGAAATATTGTAGGAAGTGTGCGAAGGAAGCCATCAGTTTAAAGGTGTGTTGAAGAAGCCATTAAGAGGTGTAATTGTAAAGTTTCTCCCATAGTCTTGGTGAAAGGCAAGTGAAGTCAATAACACTTGAAGTACCTCATGGGTGAGATTGTAACATTTTCATGTTAATATTATAATTTATTTTGATATTTCAGATTTGTCATCATTCCGTCTTATCATAGTTGATGGTATTCTTGTGTTATGTTGTTGTTTTGTTTCCAGATTACATCCACCAAACTAAAGGCTGTGCATTAGTAAATAATCATAGCACGAAGAGTTCCCGATGAAGAATTATCATAGTGCCGGATTGGTGATGACATTTTGGTTCCGTTGCCGGGACCATTCCTCGTTGGTGGATTTTCTGGAGAGTTATTCCCACTTAGTCAAAAATCAATTGGAGGGTAACCTTGTTTTTACTGTGCATAGTAGTTACCATGGTAAAGTCATTTTTACCATGAATAGTAGTTACCATGGTAAAGTCATTTTTGTTGTGAATAGTATTTATCACAGTAAAGTCACTTTTTACCGTGAATAGTATTTACCACAGTAACTTCACTTTTTACCGTGAATAGTGTTTACCACAGTAAAGTCAGTTTTTACCGCAGTAAGTCAAGTTTTACCATAGTTTACCGTGGTCATTTCTATTTTACTGTAGAAAGGTGTAAAGTCACTTTCTAGTATAGTGATTCCAATTATTTGTGCACATAAGTCTTGTTGATTGTACTTGTGGGTTGGTATTTCACGGTGGTTACTTTTGAAAATGGGAAAGATTCCTGTTTTTTCAGCTCAATCTAACGAAGATGCTTCTTCTTTCATTCAAGAGTTTAAATGATCTTGTATTTGTAATGGCCTTATAAGAAGGGAACAATGGACTGAATTTTTTCCTACTTTTTTGGATGGTTCAGCACTTAGGTGGTTTGAAACACTAGGTTATAATGTGAAAAATTCATGGGATTTATTAACTGAAAGTTTTCTTGAAGAATTTGGTGAACAACAGAAATATGCAGATCTCATGATCGAGATCACAAAGCTATCCCAAGGAGAGAAGGAGAAGATAAGGGATTATCATGCTCGTGTTCTAGAGCTAAGGAGGAAGCTCGATGCCCAGATTTGGAAGGAAGGATTAGTGGATGGGTTGATGAATGGCGTGGATAATCTCCTCTGTAAGCACTTCATTCTTGGGATGAAGCCAGAGATCAGACAATGAGTGAAGTATGACTACCCAGCTACCATTGAACAAGCAAAGGAGATTGTAAGAAGGCAAGAAGAAAGCATGGAAGAGGAGCCCAAAGAAATTGTTGCTAAAGTAGAGCCTACACCATCACCTTTGGTCCAGAATCCACAATCACTCCCGGTGAGCACAAATATTTCTCCTAGTACATCTACTGAGTATGAAGATCTGCTCAAAAAGATGGGTCAGTTAACTATTAATCTTCTTCAAGGAAAGGAATTTAGTTCTCAAGGAGGAGATAGAGGTCCAAAAAGAAATATTTCTGAAGTTGTTTGCTATGGTTGTTATAAAAAGGGTCATTATAAGTATAATTGTCTAGATAGAGCTTCTACATCTGGTAAAGGAGATAATGATAAAGGAAAAGCACCTGTGAATTCTTTTGATGTAGTAGATAAGAGCAGAAATAATGAAGTAGATGTGTTTGTAACAAAAATAAAGAAAGAAAAAGATAATCAAGATGGAAATGATCCTAAGAAGATGAAAGAAGAAGCTAGTAAGAAACATAGGAGAAGAAAGTTGGGTGTGCAGGATTTTCTAATTTCACAGGGGCAAGGACCATACCCCATCTTGGAAGATCTGTCCAAAAGGCCTGCAAATATTACATATGGTCAACTCTTGGCTATGTCTTCTGAGAAGAGGCGGGAGTTGCGAGGTGGACTCAATGCTCAAAGAAGGAAGGAGGTTGAGGTCCCTGTTTTGGAGGCAGAGATAGATCCCTATGCTCCACAAGCTGAGGTATTATGTAATGGTATTTCAATTCATGATGTCTTAGTTGATGGAGGTGCTGCAGTTAATATAATGACCGAGTCTGTAATGAATATGTTGGGTTTAAAAATTGATCGCCCTTCAACACTTATGTTAAGGTCATTAAATAAGGGAAAAACTCAACCAGAAGGTGTAGTTTCAAATGTGGCAATATCTGTTATGGGTGTGGTATGTGTGGTAGAATTTCAGGTGATGAAAAATGGTACTGTTGCGTACCCAATGCTGCTAGGAAGACCATGGCTAAGGAGAGTTCATGCAAGAAACTACTGGAATGAAGGTTTTATGACACTTGGACGTGGTAGAGAGAGGGTAAAAATAAACGTGATCCCTCGAAATCATAAAGCAGAACCTGTGGATTCAAGTGATGAAACTGATGATTGGACATCCTCTGATTACTCTAGTACCAGTGAAGTGGACACTGAAGATGAAGAAAGCGAGGTGGATGTTTCAGTCATGGATATCCTTCCAGTCACACCAACTCATGACCCCATAAAATTATCTGAAGAAGAAGTTGATGATCGTCTCCAACAAATAAAGATTGGTGATGCTGTGATGGAGAGTGAGAAGGAATCCTACCTCCAGCTCTTTCAAAGGTACATACAACTATTCACTTTTGATTACAAGGAACTCCGTCAAGTAAGTTGGGTAGAACATTGTATTGAGCTGGTAGATGGTGCTAAGCCCATAAAGCAAATGCCATATAGAATGAATCCTAATTTTTCCAAGACTGTAAAAGAAGAAATAGATAAGTTGCTTGATGCAGGATTCATATTTAGTGTGGAGAATTTAGAATGGGTTTCTCCCATTGTGATCTCAATAAAAAAGAATGGGAAGCTACGCATTTGTGTTGATTACAGGAAGCTCAATAAGGCAACAAAGAAGGATCATTACCCTCTTCCATTTTCAGATCAGATCTTGGACGAAGTAGCTGGCCAAGAGTGCTATAGTTTTGCTGATGGATATAGCGGCTACAACCAAGTTCGTATAGCAGAGAAAGATCAACTGAAGACCACGTTCACCACTCCTTGGGGAATGTTTGCTTATAGAGTTATGCCTTTTGGGTTGTGTAATGCTCCAACAACATTCCAGCGTTTGATGAATAGGGTGTTCGAACCCTACATTGGGACCTTCATCAGAGTATTTCTGGATGATTTTTGCATCTATGGGAGCAAGTTGGACCACCTACACCAAATGGAGACAACATTTCAAAGGTTAGATGAAGCACAAGCCTCACTAAACCCTACAAAGTGTGTCTTTGGATGTTCTAAAGGTGTTTTGTTAGGGCATGTTGTATCCAGAGATGGTATTGGTACTGATCCTGATAAAGTTTCAAAAATCAAAGATTTACCATTTCCTCTTAATAGAAGTAAGTTGAGATCATTTTTAGGCCATGTGGGTTACCATAGAAGGTTCATCAAGAATTTCTCAAAGATTGCACAGTCACTAACCCAGTTCTTGAAGAAGGATACTACTTATGAACCAGGAAATAAGGCGCATGAAGCTTTTGGACAATTGAAGGAAGCCCTGGTGTCTTCACCTGTTTTGAAGAACCCAGATTGGAGCAAGCCATTCATTGTGTACAATGATGCCTCAGATGCAGCACTAGGAAGTACTTTGAGACAAAAGGATGAAAATGGGAATGAACATCCAATTTACTTTGGGAGCAGACAAATGAGCAGTGCTGAGGTAAATTATACTGTAACTGAAAAAGAGGCTCTGGCTATCATTTTTGCTATAAAGAAGTTTAGAAATTACTTGCTAGGGTAAAAATTTCTAGTTGTAACAGATCATCAGGCTTTAAAATATATTGTAAATAAGCCTAACCCATCAAGGAGGATAGCAAGATGGATAATTTTGCTACAAGATTTTGAATTTGATATTATAGATAGGCCAGGAAAGAAGCATGTCAATACAGATGCACTCTCTCAAGCCTATGATGGTTTAGGATCATCTTGTGATGATGATGATTTCCCCGATGCAGCATTGTTATCCCTTGACACAATCCCTAGTGAATACATAGATATTTGGAATTATCTGAATGAATTCAAGTTTCCTGATGGTGCCAATACAAAGACTAAGAGAAAGATTACTCAAGCCAGTCGTCCATATTCTATTCTGCATGGAGTATTATTTCGAATAGGACCTGATGGATAGTACAAGAGGACAGTTGGACATGATCAAGGGAAGGAACTACTAGAAGAATTCTACAATGGTACATGTGGAGGGCACTTCTCTGGACAACTTACAGCAAGAAGAATCTTGGATGCAGGTTATCACTGGCCCACTCTTTTTAAAGATTGTTATAATTATTGTAAGACATGTGATATTTGTCAAACACATGGTAACCGTAAGACTTCATCAGCTCCATTTATGTCCTATTCTTCCCCTTGGTCCCTTTGAAAAGTGGGGAATAGACATTGTAGGTCCACTTCCAACTACATCACGCCAAAATAAGTATATTGTAGTTGCCACAGATTATTTAACCAAGTGGGTTGAATCTAGGCCATTGAAAACAACTTCCATGGATGAAGTGGCAAGGTTCATGTATGAACGCATTGTCACCAGATTTGGTTGCCCATTAGAAATTGTAACAGATCAAGGAAGCCACTTCATTAATGAGGTGGTAGAAGCCCTAGTCAATAAATTTTCTATTAAGCACAGGAAGGCAACAACATACAAGCCAAGTACAAATGGACAGGTGGAACGAACAAATTTTGTGTTGTGTCAAATTCTAGCAAAAGATGCAGCCTTACAGGTACATAAGTGGGATAAAAGGATTCATGCAGCATTGTGGGCATATAGGGAAACATCAAAGTCAGCAACAGGATACTCCCCATTTCAGTTGGCCTATGGCATTGATCCAGTTCTTCCTATTGAGTTTGATATTCCCACTGTGAGAGTTATGAAAAATGAAAGGATGGATGAAAGTGATTCAGTAAAAGAAATGTTGGTACATCTTCATTTGCTAGAGGAAATGAGGGAAATAGCAAAGGATACAAGCCATAAGAAGAAAATGAAGCAGAAGGAATACTTTGATCAAAAGATTTGGTGGTCTCCATTTCATGTGAATGACTTGGTTCTAGTATATGATTCCAGATACAAAAAAAGAAGACAGAAAATTTCTTCCAAAATGGATGGGGCCCTACAAAATAGTAGCTATGCATGAAAATAGTACGTACCGACTGGAGGAATTGGATGGCACTCCCATTACGAAATGGGTCAACCACGACAAGTTGAAGATTTTCCAAGCACCAGAATAGTCTACTCTGAGGACGGAGTAGAAGCTAGGAAGGGGGAAGATGTCAACACTAAAATTTTCCTCCGTAATTTCTATTTCATTAATGTATGTATTAGGAATAGGATGTTGTTAAGTATAATTAGTAGTAGCGTCTGATAGAAGATAACGGTGCCGTCAGTACAGTGCCGCCAATAATGTGGAGTACGGTAACAGTCAAAGTACAATAGGAATGTTGTAAAAAGTAAATATTTGTCGTAAGTGGTCCGGTAATGTTAAAATGTCAAAGTTTGGGTAATTAGAGAAGTAGGGTCTACATGATTAGGAATTAGAAATATTATATTGGTAAAAGACAAGGAGTGAGGTCATAAATATTTTGTGTATTTTATTTGTAAAAAGTCTAAAAATGTGGAACCCATGTAAAATGATAAGGTTTATCTTATCTTAACAGATAAGCTTACATGTACAGATAAGAGTTAAGGTATGGAATATGATTCGTCAGAGTGGATTTCTTATCCTATCTTAGAGATAAGATGGATAAGCCTGGAAGTTCTATAAATAGAGAGGCCACCCCCCTCATTTAGCATAGAAAGAAGTAGTGAGAAGTATTGTAGGAAGTGTGCGAAGGAAGCCATCAGTTTAAAGGTGTGTTGAAGAAGCCATTAAGAGGTGTAATTGTAAAGTTTCTCCCATAGTCTTGGTGAAAGGAAAGTGAAGTCAATAACACTTGAAGTACCTCATGGGTGAGATTGTAACAGTTTCATGTTAATATTATAATTTACTTTGATATTTCAGATTTTTCATCATTCCGTCTTATCATAGTCGATGGTATTCTTGTGTTATGTTGTTGTTTTGTTTCCAGATTACATCCACCAAACTAAAGGCTGTGCATTAGTAAATAATCATAGCACGAGGAGTTCCCGGTGAAGAATTATCATAGTGCTGGATCGGTGATGACATGTCCATGCCCTTATAGCTCATATGACCGAGGCTATAGTGCCATAATGTTGTATTTGCATCTCAAGCCATAAGATTACAATCATTAGTACTATTAGTGGATAAATACAAGGTTCCAACCTTCTTACCTCTTGCCACCACTAGAGCACCGTTGGTAACCTTCTAAGAGTCAGCCGTAAATATTACAGTACAACCATCACTTCCCAATTGCCCTACTGATATCAAATTTCTCCTTAATGTAGGCACATGTCTGACATCCTTTAATAGCCATGTATTCCCATTCTGCATCTTAACCTGAACAGAACATTTTCCAACTATACTGTAAGGCTCATCATCACCAAGAAAAGCATGCCCAAAATCCCCTTCAACATAATCAACAAAATAATGCCTATGTGGAGTAGCATGAAAAGAAGCCCCTGAATCTAAAACCCAAGATTCAGTAATATTATGCAAAGAAAGAATCAAAGCATCCTAGCATACATTACCCGATGCCACATTTACCTCCTTCTTTTCTTCCTGTTGTTTCTTCTTATCCTGAAGGTCTTAACAATCCTTCTTTGTGTGCCTAGACTTTCCACAATTCCAACATACAATCTTGCTCTTGGATTTTGACCTTGCCTGATCTTTCGATTTTCCACGGTTTCCTCTATTCTTCTGTCTCCCTCTAGTTTCCACTGTCAAAGAATTCCCTGAAGTAGAAGATTCCCCAAAGCTTTTTCTTTGCATTTCCTCACTTAGAATCACCCCTACAACATCCTCAAACTTCAACTTCGAGTTAGCTGGAACCGAGTTGCTTACCGCCATTACCAGGCTATTCCAACTTTCAGGTAAAGAGCACAAAATTAATAAAGCCCTACCTTCTTCATCAAATTATATTATAACCGAAGCTAGCATATTCACAACCATATTGAAATCATTTAAATGATTTGCTACTAAAATATTCTCAGATATCTTCATATTAAACAACTTTTTCATTAAAAATATCTTGTTAGAGGCAGAGGTTTTTTCATACAACTTCCCTAATGCATCCATTAGATCTTTTGTATTTTTTTCCTTAGCCGGATTGTCCCAAGTGCCTTCCTATCCAGCAAATCCCATTCCACATCTGTCATGCTCAAGGGTTTTTTCACCTTCTCAGGCAACGGAGTATAAAGATACTTCTGATAAAGGTAATCTTCCATTTGCATCTTCCAAAGACTGAAATTATTCCCGTTGAATTTATCAACCCTAGATCTTCCATCATCTGCCATAGCTCCCACTCAAGCTAAAAAACTTTCCCTGTGATTCAACACTTCAAAAAACCAAACCAAGCTTTGATACCAATTGTTAGGAATTAATATAATCTAATGCGAAATAATTCCTCAAAATCGTAATAATAAGAAGTATGAATAGAATTACAAAAATGAAAAATGCACAACATGAATACAATATTTAACGTGGTTCACCCAATGTGGGCTACATCCACCAAGAACACTGGCTCAAATTTTATTACAAGGCAACAATATTCACAATTACAATAATCAGATCTTGTTTGGAGCTGCGCTCAACAAACACTCCCGAATTCACACTTGAATTCACACACACTATTCACCTTCACAAAACACACTAATATCTAAATCCTATTGTATGTCCATCTATTTATAAATACATCAATAGGTAGCTAGAGAGGTGGTTTTACAAAACAATGGGCCCAAAAACATCCCATAACAGTTACCCATTACCCATGGGTTAATAAACCACCCATGAAAATTTACTTTGGGGGCTTTGCCCCCGAGCCCCCATGGGGGGGGGGGCTTCACCCCCCTGAACCCCCTTGACTCGCTCATTGGTGAGAAAGACCACCATAAAAATATCCGAGTGTAACACATGGAAGGTGTATCAAACTCTAACATGAAAACAAGCTCCACAAACATAACACTTTGCATCATTTTGTTGTTTCTCTATGCCTCTCCCTTCCAGATTTGTTTTTCTGTGCATGTATTTCACATTTGCAGGTGTAGGATGTAGTGTTTCATGGAGTTTAATGGAAAATTTGAATATCTGGGCCGTGTTAGTTCTGTCTAACCTCCCTCATCTCCATTTTTTCTATTTCTTTCTCTCTGAATAGAATATCTCGCTTCCTTTGCTGGTGTATCACCATTTTAGTGTAGGTTCTATTTTTCCTTATTTTATTCTCTCCCTGTCTCCTTGGAATTTAGATCCAGATTAGATTAGCTTACCTACACTAGAATAGCTTGTGGTAGGTAGTTTAGGAAGAGGAACCGACCTTCTCTGGAGAGCTTTCCCTTTAGCCAGGTCCCACACCTTGGGGAAAGTTCAATGTTATGCAATCACATCAAATGACCCTTCCTTAGAAAAGCATATCCATAAATAATTTGGGGGTGCTATGATTTCACACTAACAGTTTCTCCATGATGAAGAAATTTCTAGTGAGAATTCCTCAACCAAGGAGGTGGGGGAAGAAAGGATTGTTGGTAGAATTATATTTTATTTCATTGAATTGAAGAACTAGAGGCGAGGCATAAAAACATCTAAATAACTCATGGCATTAGAAATATTTTGTTCATCCTCAATCAGAGTGAGAAACGAGTCATTGAAAAAAATGTTCACTAAGGATTTCCAAGGTTTCATCAATAGGGAGAGATATGATCCAAACAAGACCTTCAAATTGCATATTAGCTAGAAAATAGCTTAATCCTTTAGTCACTAAAACATATAAGGTAGGGGCAATGAGGCATCCCTAAAAGATATATTTGATCAAACCATATTACTCCAAGCTATTTCCATTGATAGTGATATGAGAAGATGCATTATAAAATAACATTTGAACTGAATGAATGAAATTGGGGCCAAATGTCATGGCTTTAAGCATGGACAAAATGAAGAGCCATTCAATTTGATCATAAGATTTCTCAAAATCTATTTTGATGAACATGGGTTATTGATTAGATCACCTAGTCCATTCCACTCCCTCCTAGACAATAATGATGTTGTGATTTAAAAAAAAAAATAAAGCCCATTTTTATGGCCTAATTAAAGTGAGGAACAAATGGAAAAGACAAAGAACCAAGGCCTTGAAAATAGTCTTATAGGAGACATTAAGTAGATTAATTGGGTACCGGTTGAACTTTTTTCAGGGTATCGTTTCTTAGGGATGAATTTGAGGTTACCTCTATTGATAGATGGCCCTAAACTATGTGTGCAAAAACCCTCTAAATATAGCTCGTGGAGGTCAGGACCAACCAAATACCACAATTATTTGTAGAAACGTTTAGGAAATTTATCACACCCAGAGGCTTTATCATTACCCATTTGTAGCACCACTTCATGAATTTATTTAGTGGATAGTAATCTTCCATAATCAATTATTTAAGTAGGGGTAACCTTTTAAGGGAAAACTTCTAAACATTACTCCAACACATCTTGTTGATCTGTAAGAAGAGTATAGGCTTTGAAAACCTACTTGCAGTGCCTTACAAAGGTATGTAGTATATGCTTAGATTCATTGAAGTGCATTCCATTTTGATGGATGAATTTTATTTACTGTGAATAATTCTTAGATTTGAGAATTTAAAAGAATTATTTGGAGAATTTATCACCAATTTTGAGCTAGTGTAACTCAGATCAAATTTGGGCTGATCTAAAGAAATCTTCCCTAAATATGTTCCAACTAGTTTCAATGTGTAGAGATGGTTGAGAGATTTCTGAAGGTATATTGAATTATGAAAACATAGGTTATATACATAAGTTATTACACACTAAAATATTGTGACATCTAGCAAAAATAAGGGACTGCGTGTAGGTTTGAGATGACATGGATGCATGCACACTCACCATGTGGACCAATTAAACAATAAAAGTGGTAATGTGGTATTGAAAAAAAATATGTTTTACGCCTCTGGTCTTCAACAATCATTATCGTATGGGTGGGCCACACTATTTTCTAGCCAGGGGCCCTCAGCTAAATTCGACATGCACTCTTTTTGTGGAGGGGCACCTTTGCCTCTGTTTCTTCATATCACCATTATCTAGCTTTGGCATATGAATGCCTTTATTATTCACCCCAATATACATGTGGGATTATGTTCAAGAATTGTAAATCATTCTAAGCATTTTTTACCATGTATATTTACCATGTTGCTAACCCGCTAGCTCATCCTATTGAGTTAATCTAATAACTCAGATGAATTATCTAACTCTTATCGACTCCCGAGATAACTCATCACCTCATCCACACCACTCAATGGTCCCAACACTCAGTCTCACAACTAACTACACCTAACTCCCACCTACTCCAAAATTAACACCAAATACCAACTCATCGAGCTATACTTGGCTCACACTTAACCGAATAATGATCAAATTAGTCAACATCCACACATGTCACTACATATAAAATACCAAAAGTGGCCCATTCACACCAATGCAAATCACCAGTCGATCCAATAATAAACATAACTGATGTCTAGTACCTGATGAATGTGGGATTTATTCCCAACATAGTTAAACAAAGTGGTGGTGGAGGTTGGTGGGATTGATCCCCTAACCATGTGGATGCCAAAAATATATAGTGTAGTTTCGATACAAGTGGTGAACATGTTACAAAAGGAGGGAGTATCTCTATGTGGAAAATAATTTCCAGGTACGTGTAAGCTTAGATGGCTTTTGTTAGAGCTTGGGACATTTTTGTGGGAAAATTCCAAAGGATACTAGGGTTGTTTTTGTAGGTAGAATTTTGTGACAATTGAGGAAGATCATTAATTTCCTTGTACACCAAAATTGTAAGTGTTTGAATGTTATTTTAATAGATCGGTCCCATTATTATGAACATGGAGATGTACGATTCATACCAAACTATGTTATCAATGGATTGTATCATTTGTTCTCTAAATTTTTCTAGTTTTTCTAATTTCCACATTCATCTTGTAGTTTTTATTAATTAATTAAGTTACAGAAAATCATAATATTAAAATTCAATCCAAAAAATCATATTTTAAAGTAATTTTTCAAGGTGCATTTTAAATTTTCTTTTTAATTACAGATTAATTAGTATCTATTGATGCATAATCACAGCACCCCTAAATATATGCAACTCGATGGATTGAAACTCTCAGTGTGATTACATAGCATGGAGCTTCTCCCAAAGTGTGAGAATTTGAAATCGAGAGAGATCTCTAGATGAAGGCCGGTTCCTATTCCTCTATTTAGATGCACACATTCAAATTGTAGAGGATCTACTCTAAAAACTACTCTAACTTGACAAGGAGACAAAGTTAAGAAGATGCAAGAAAATAAACCTAAACTAACAGAGGTGATGCACTAAAGGAATGTTGAACACTTGCTTTGCCATTAAACACAAACCATTAAAAATGTGATACAATATACATGCACAGATAACCAAAATTGCAAAGAGAGATCAAGAAGATGCAATGAACATAAGAGAGGGTTGAAATCATCCACAAAATTATTTTATTGCTCCAAAGATTTGATACAGTCCATTATAATGGCCAAGAGAAAAATTTGCATTACAGTTTGAAAGGGAGTTTTGAACTCCACAAACTCACTTTTAGACAAGAGAATAAGGGAGTGTGCAAAGCAAAACTATCCAACCTTTAGAAAAATGTCCCTCCTTACAATATATAGGAAGAATGTGAAAGAAAGGAGAGAGGAGAAATCTGAAATCCTACTCCAACCACCCAAGAAATGTATTGAATTCACCTATAAAAATTATGGGTTCCATGAAAAAACCCATGCCTCTATGTAATGTTTCTTTTTGGGAAAGAAAGGAAGCCCATACCTCATTATGGTGGTCGGTGAGAAACTTGGAACACCCTTTAAAAATGGTGGATTGTATTTCTTCATTTTTAATAACTTAGTCTCACTAATTTAAAGATATCTAGTTGTGGTTGAGTAGAAAACATTGAGAGCTTTTCAAAAAGTCCTTGCACAAATCCGAGCTCCCAGTAAAAAGTTATGGCCATATGAAGGTCAAGGTGTCATTCTACAAAAAATGGCGAACTGGTGATCTATCTTTTACGGAGTCCGAAATGCATGCAACCTCCAAAATCCCAAAATTAGGACTTTCAAAACTTTCCTTTTTGGAAGTTGAAACACAGTTCATCGCTCAAAATGACCTGAGAGTTCCAAAAGTCCAAAACCTAAAAACCTGAAAGTCTGAAATTTTGGACTTTCAGAATTCAGAATTTCAGACATTGAATTTTATTTTTCCATCTTTGCTCACCAAAGAATTTGAAGTCTGAAAATGTCACCCTGTTGACCTCTAAAATCTGAACCCTTTCGGGATTCAGAATTTCAGGATTTCACACATTTCCATTCATTTTTTTGATTTTGTCTGAGACTTCTGAAACCTTGAATCTCGCACCTACGAAACTCCAAAACCCAAAATTCTAAAATTTTGGACTTTCAGAATTTCAAATTTTAGGATTTTTTCTCTCACCAAGATCCCTGAAACCCCAAAACCCAAACGTTTGAAATTTCATACTTTCAGAGTTTCGGATTTCGGAACTTTTCCTTTCATTTTCTAACTTCGCGCTCTGAGATCTCCAAAAGCTCAAAACCTGAAACTTTGAAATTTAGAAATTTAGAAGTTTCAGACATTTTTCTTTGCCAAGATCTCTGAAAATCTCCACCTCCAAAGTCTGAAATTTGGACTTCAGACTTCTTTTTGATTCTTTGAAATAGCTCGAGCTCTTGTTTGTTCAATTTTTCCCGAGGGGAAAAATTTGATAACAATATCAGATCCAATCTATTATCAATTCAACTAATGCTTTGGATTGCAATTTTATGGTGTATGTTGAGAAGGTCCCATTCCATAAAAGGTGAAGGAACATTATCAAGTTTGGATCTAGAAATTGGGACGAGGTGGTCACAAAGTGTTGATATGGCCTAGGAAAAAACAAATGAATTTCATCAATCCTTCATGCAAATGAAAGAAATGGTGGAGTAATTGTACTAAGATAGGAGAAGATAGATGGATAAAGAAGCCAAGATAATTATAAAAAATAAGAGTAATCTTCTTCATAAAAATCTAGTTCTCCATCTTCAAAAATTGGTAAATGAAATTATGATTTTGTTCCTTGATTAAAACTAGATATTAAGTTTGAATTACTAATGTATAATGGAGATATTAATGCAGATTGGTGGTGAAAATTAACTTGAAAAAATTAGTATGTTGTTCACTAATACATAGTCAATTATTCATCAAACCTAGGGATGTAAAATTTTAGAACTTCCAGTGCTGTATTAACAGTTACAAGTGCTTAAGAGGTATAAAATAAAATATTTCGGTAACCACAATTGGAAAATAAAATTTTCGAAATAAACTAAATTACAAATGAAAGTAGATGCTACAACTAATTAATAAAGTAGGTAAAAGCATAACACAAGTAAAGGAATGAACTAGTGCAATTCTAATCTATTCATTCAAGGAACTAAAACAACAAACAAAAAGGAAAGGGGGGTTCAACAAACCACAAGTGGGCCCTGTCTTGGGTGCTAACCCTTCCTAAGGCTTATGTCTATTGCAAGATGATAGAGCTCAGATTTTATTTATCAACATGAAGATTACAGAATGAAACTTACAACAATTTCTTAAGTATGGATCAATTCCTCTAACAATCTTGACATTCTCATTATATTTAGTAGAGACGTGAAGAGACTGATTCAAACTAACAATTACAATTTGATTAAGTACAAGATCATTACCAAGAAATTTGTAGATTCTTATGCATGTAAAATAAATGAGAAAAGGTGTTCTAATACAACAACATAACTAACTATTCAATCTAACAATCAAGTTAAATCAACTAGTCCCATAGTAGTTGTAGAGCAAAATCATGTATTGACATGATATCTTCTTGTTGTTTTCATAACTACTTCTTTATTGACATGCACAAAATCATGTGAAGTATCCCACATTGATCAAACTTCCCAAAATCATGGTCTTATATATGCGTGTGTTCTCCTTTGGCTGCAAGTGCTTTGCTACGGATGAGTCCCAGTTACTGCATGTCAGTTCCTGTGGACGAGTCCCTTTACATTGTGACAGAGTTTCTTTGGTTGCATGTTAGTGGCTACATATTACAACTTCTTGAAAACAAGTATGACATTTAGATAAAGCACTATTAATCATTTCATTGTATCCAACAAAGTAACATGCACATTAAAAATCCCCAGAATAGAGTAACTTAGTAATAGTTATATTAATTAATATAATTACCATAAGTTCAAGTTCAGGTGGAAATGTCTGGTAGGAAAAATGGGATAAAAATTTTCAAGGGTATAAAAAATATGACAACATACAACAAATGAGATAATTAAAAAAGTAATTAAAGAGTCTCATCACAGAGAAATTGGATAACTAGATCAAGAAAATTGAAGTATACTGTAGGGTTCAAAAAATTATTGATGATGCAAAAATTCATTTAGTGACTCTTCAAATGGGTGGTATAAGACTCATCTGGTGGGAGAGTAATCTTCAAGATATTCATGAGAAAAAAGGTAAAACAATCTATTCTTGGAATGAATTTGTTTTTGATTTAAGACAATAATATATCCTTTGGGTTATATGAAACAAGCTACGATAGATTGGAAAATTTTGAGGCAAAATAAGGAAAAGAGTTTTTCAGGATTATGCATAGTAATTTAGAAAGATGGCTCTCATTTGGGGTATTTATCTCCATACACAAGAAACACTGCTGAAATATATTGGTGGGTTACATAGCTATTTGAGACATATGATTCTCATGCTTAATCCTACTAACCTTTATACAGTGTGTATGTAAGCTAATCATTTAGAAGAAGAGGGGAATATGAACAAAGAGTCATCTTTGAAAAACATGAACAAGCAAGGTGAAGGTAAGGAGTAAAGTTTGAAAGAACAAGGTAAAGTAAAGGGTAAGAAAAATACTAATTCTACTATTAAGAAAGAAGATTAAGAAATTTTGTAATCATTGCAAAAATAATCATGATGAATCTAAGTATGAAATTACATCCAAAGCTAAATCCTAAATGGTTCAAGAATAAAAAACTATAGGAAAGAAGACCAACACTATGATAAAATAGGATCTTGGATCTCGGATCTCATTCCAGTGATGAGACAAAGATCACAGCCATGGGTTTACAAAGTTATAATTTTCACTCTTCTTCTAGAACCAGTACATCTAATGTTTCATCTTCTTCTAAACAACAATATATGCATGATGAGAAGCAAATAAATGATCTTTTCCACCTTAGAGTTGTTTCTAAACATACTAAAATAGACACCCTATTTGATAGTGGATCTCAACTTGATATGATTTCAGAGGAGGTTGTGAATAAATTGGGACTCCAAAATAAACCACATCCTAAGCTTTATCCTTTGGGTTGGGTTTGTGATGATGCATAATTGTAGGTAACAAAAACTTGTAGATTCATATTTTTCATTAATGACAAGTTTCTTGATGAGGTTGATTTGAACATTGTTTCATTCGACATTTGTGGTTTTGGAGGGATGGAGGAGAGTTACAGAGAGCCAACACATAAAAACATTATGAATAAAAATTAATTCAAACATATTTTCATGATCAATTTACATATTGCAATACTTACATATATATAGGAATATAATTCTATATTTTAGGATGTAGGTATAACTACTCCTCCATGAATATCTCTCCCAAACTCTATACACATGAGAGGTTAAAATCACACAACAATATTTGTTATAGTTGTTTAATATAACAATTTATAACACATATTTACTAATTTACCATTTACATAATAATTACTAATGCAATTATTATTTACTAACATATTTACTACCACAAATTAAGATGATACTAATGACTCCCATAATTATTATTTACACACACATATATGTGTAGCAGTAACCATAGATTTCCTAACATTCTCCCCTCGTGTGAACATGGGGAAAACATGCCTTTATACTTGCACCAACTTTTATGATTTGATCACTTTTTTTAGGATGATCACAAACCCGATGTTTGGTTTTCAAATGGTTAACCACGAAGTCTGAAAATGGTGGTTTTACAATTGGAGTACCACAAACCAAAAATGAATGGTTTCAAGCGGTTTACCTGCAACCACATCATGATGTGCCAAGTAATATTATCAGGCCTCATAAATGTATCACTATAGGGAATAACTTGAGAACCAGAGCTCTGATTTGTAAATTTTTAAATGCGTCAGAAATCTTGTTTCTATAGATTTGTAAAGGTAATAATTTTATTTGATTTCATTACATATTCTGAAAGTTGTTCTTGACTGTGTTTGATGCCCAAACAAACTTAAAAATAATGCATTCTTTTCTTCTGATAACTGCAAGAATTTAAAGATGGCAGAAACCTTCTCTTGACTGCAGGAGAATTTACATAAATAGATGATAAGAAGATATATACTCTCACGTAGATACATATAAACAAAAAATAAGATCTGCACTATTATATTAAATCACAAACATAGACAAAAGGTATTTTTATTGCATACTCAGGAGAAAGTACAACACTGCTCCCATGGCTACTCTCATAAATACATCACAAAGAGAAGATAAGGACACACTAATACCAAATGTGGAGGAGCGGAGGAGAGTTGTAGAGATGCAATACAGAAAAATATTATGAATAAAAATTAATTCAAGCTTAACTCCTTTTCTGAAAAGATGCATAACCTTAAACTGAAATAGGTTTTTCTGGTGATTATTTGCATAAAATTGGTGTTCATACGTAGTGCCCGTGGTGGTTTGACTAGCATTAGACCGCTGCCACCCCCTTTAGAAATTACAAACCTTGAGTGGGCTACAAGCTTCTTGCTCATAAGCAGCTCCCTTTTAATAAGCTCAATGCTCGTTGGAGCTTGAATTCCACCCATTTTGGTTGGAAGAAATGATTTCAAGTTGTTTGGGCCATTCCTATAGAGCCCAAAGTTGCTCACTTCCTTTAGTTTATTCTCCACCAAGGGCTTCCTATGGGAAAACATCTCATTCCTATGTGAGCTCCTTCATTGTGCTGCCATTTTTGCAACCACATTAAGACTCTTCTTCATCTCTTTTGGTTTTGCCCCCATGCTCAGTCTGCCTAGTGCTGGATTCGTACCCTTTTTCAACATTTTTTGCCCACGTTCTTTATATGGAAAATAGTTCTTCTGGGGGACTCGGCCTTTGTTTCTGCCAAATTTTACAACATTTGGCATTCTTTTAGAGCTACTATTTTATATCACATCTGGAAAACTAGAAATTCAGATATTTTTAACAAGGAGACAATGGATAGAACTTTTGTTATTTCTAACAAACTTGCTGTTATCTCTAATGTCTCGCTTCAGATCCAAGTTCAAGTGGAGAAAGTCTGCATTGAGGTGGAACACCTGCAGACCCTGCTATATCACTGGGGGATCACCCCCTACGCTGTTAGTCATGTTCGGCCTGATTCTCCTCATCGCCGCTCCTGCTCACAAGGTCGCTGCTCCTATTCCTGTGGGCGACACAATTTTGATCGGGGTCTAGCTTATGGGCGGTGGAGTGCCTCCCCTCATCAATGGGGTCCTTCTCTGCCTCCATCTTGGGCTCCTCCCACACCAGGGGTGTTTGGCCAGCTGGGTGGTGGTGGTTCTGGGTGGTACGCGCCTGATCACTCCAAGTTTCCTTGGCTGTCCTTAGCCATTTCACCCAACCAGCGGGGGCATTGAGGAGGAGCAACCGTAGACTGACGGATGGGAGATGACTACTGACACCCCCATCAACCATCTTGGTGGGTGGGGTGACCGTCTGAAGATCCCCCCGCAATCACCTCCTGCCTCCATGTTCGCCGCCACTACCTAGCTCCATGCCTGGTTTTTTCTGCTGGTTTCTACAAATTCTGCTCCAACTTTTTTTGATTGATAAGCTTAAATATTGATATAATTATTTAATTTGTGCCACTCATAGCCTTTTAATGGCTAATTTCTCTTTGCATGTGGGGTGTGATCTTTTCCACCCGATTTTGTATGATTAGCATTGTACATTTCATCATTATTATATGGATATTATTTTCAATCAAAAAGAAATTAATTCAAACTTATTCTCATTATCAATTTACATATTTAAATACTTACATATATATATGAATATAATTCCTATATTTTAGGATGTAGGTATAACTACACCTCCACGAATATATCTCCCAAAATCTAGACATGTGAGAGGTTAAAATCACACAACAATATTTTTTATAGTTGTTTAATAAAACAAATTATAGCAAATATTTAATAACTTACAATTTACAAAATAATTACCAATGTAATTATTATTTATTGAAATATTTAATACCACAAACTAAGATGATAACAATTACTCTCATAATTATTATTTTCACACACATATACATGTGTAACACTAATGATGGATTTCCTAAGAGTGGTGTGGTTTTGGGAAGTCCATATATTTAAGATAGGAAAGAAATATTCTATAGGGAAGAGAATAAATACTTTCTTGTTAAAGATGGGATTGAATACATTGTTAGAGCTTGTCATGTGAAAACAAGTCTTTGTTTGGTTTCTGTAGGATAGATGAAAAGGATTGTAAATTCAAGAAATAATTGTGAGCTCATGGTGATCAAAGATAAAGAGAAAGAACATTATGAGGCTTTTGAGGATTGTGATCCTAAACATCGTAATGAATTAATTAAGATTGTTTCTAACTATGATGATGTGTTTCAAGATACACAAGGTATACCTCTTGAAAGAGGGATTCAACATGAGATACAGTTGTTGCAGGATGCACCTCTTCCTAACACTGGTATGTAAAGATTATATGTGGTTAAGAAAAAGGAAATAAAAAAACAAGTGATGGAATTGTTGGCAAAAGGAGCTATCCATCGAGATTCATCTCCTTGTGATTCACCTATTAATTTGGTACCTAAGAAAGATGACGCATGGAAGATGTGTGTTGATTTTTCATGCTTTGAACAAGATCATGGTACAAAATCATTACCTTCTTCCTCACATTGATGATTTATTGGATCAGTTTAAATTTTTTGTTTATTTCACTAAGTTAGACTTAAGAAGTGGTTATCACCAGGTTAGAATCAGTGAAGATGATGTTTTGAAAACTACTTTTGAAACAAAACAAGGTTTTTTTGAATGGATTGTTATGCCTTATAGATTGTGCAATGCACTGGATACATTCATGCATGTGATGAATGATGTTTTTATGCCATTCATAGATGATTTTGTGATAGTATACTTCGATAATATTCTGATTTTCAGTAAATAATAAGATGATCATGTAATTCATATTCAGAAAGTCTTGGATCATTCATTAAGAATGGAGAAATTATATCTAAATATGTCTAAATGTGAATTTTGTAAAACATCTTTGATTTATTTGGGTTATGTTGTGGGACATGGTAAATTGACAATTGATCCTATAAAAGTTGAGGTCATTGTGAACTAACCTAAACCCAATAATGTAACTGAGGTTAGGAGATTTTTGGGTGAAGTTCAGTACTAGAGAAAGTTTATTACTGAATTATCATTTATTGCATCTCATTTTCATTCTTTGAATAACATTAAACATGTCTTTTAGTGGGGAGGTGTAGTGCCCACATTAAAATAAATACATAAATAATTTAAATTAAATGTAGTGGTTGAATGAGGAGTGGTGTGTGCTGGAAATGTCATGTGGAAGGAGTTCTGGAAAGGTATGGGAGGATTTTTAGACATGTCATTTTCCCTACATAATATTACATGTAATTTATGTGAGATCCAAAGGCATTTAACACGCTCAAAACCAATTCAATGCTACAGGGGTAACAATAATTAGATAGTTACAGCGAGTGCAAACACCAGTTGTAAATTTTAAGAAAAAACAAATATGGTTCTTTTCTAAAACATGTTAAGTTTTGGATGAGTAATCCATCAAAGAATGATTTATGCACCTGTTAGATCTTTGACTTTTCTAGTAGTTCTAAATGCCTTGTGAAAGACGTGTGGGAGGTGGAGGCTTTCTAAGATTTTTGCAAAGTATTTCTTTGTTTATTTATGATCTTGTTGTGGTAGGGAACTTGACTAGGAGAGATGTTTGGACACCTCTGTTGGTGTAAGAGAGGTTAGAGTGTGAGGGAGAACACATGTGCATGTTTGATGGCATGGATGGGGTGCTTAAATATTTATTTTGCTGGAAAACATGGAAGAACTATAATCTCCTTCCATGAGTGTTGGACCATTGGGGGTGGACAATTTATCTATGTTTCCAACCTCTTAATAGGACTATGGGTGCGACTAGTTGGGGAAGCTCTCTCCCTTGCTAAATAAAATGGGATTCCCTTGTTTTGTAACCTCTACACCAATGCCTTATCTCTTCCTACCTTTGGCCAGTGATGGAAGCTTTGATGTTGTGTTGCAGTGCCCTATTTTTCTCTCACATGTATAGCTGTGCAAGTTGTCTCTTCCACTATTTCCCCTATGCTAAAAGGAGATGTGAGGACGTCCCAACCATTGTTAAAATAAGATCTTAGACCTACATCCACCAATGCATTATGGAGAAGGGGGAGGTGGTATGTCATATGTTTTAGTATAAGTGCCTTGGTAGATATGTCTGGAGAATGTGGAAGCATGTGTAACACATGTGAACTATTCACCAAAATGTTTGAAATAAACGTGGGCATCCTCATGACTATTGAAACTATTTCACTAAATTTACACCATCAGAACATAAAGATAGAAAGGAAATTTTGTTTGATGTGGATGTTAAGCCATTTTGTATGGACCGTGGATAATGCCCCAACAAATTTGTGTTAAGGTATTACGGGGAAAATTTAAGTGCTTAGCACCATGTGGTAATGAGTAGGTTGGAGGGATAATTTTGGTGAACAAAGTTGTTGGAGAGATAAGGGGTTTGTGTGGAAAGTTTATCATTGTGGAATTTGTTAAAGCTATTTGGTGGGCAATTAGAATATTATTACAATGGGTTATATGGTTTGACCGACCAATGTTGGAAATAGAATTTTGTATTTGATAAAAGGATAATAGAAAAGGCTATTTTACAGCTTCAGAGTAGTGGGTGTATACCCTATTCCATGTTGGTGAAAGAAACCTGAGTTGCTGAGTGTGAATCTGAGTTAAGTGCCACAGGAAAGTATAAGATGGTGATGGGAAACCACTACTAGAAAGGATTCTTGATATGCCTTAGGAATAATATTTGAATAAAATGCAATGGTGGAATGGTGGATGCGTGCAACTATTTGATGAAATGCCTAAGTAAGATGCTGAAATGAATCCCATGAATTTGATCTGGCTTCATTCCTCTAGGCATGGTTCATCTCACCTTATCCTTCATAATTCTCGTATTTTATTTTTACATTTGTAACTAAATAAATTTAAAACCTTAGAGTATCTCACATTCAATTATTTTATATAATCTTATTTTGCAAAACAATAAAATGAAATTTGGAACTTATGTAATCCAAATAACACTTGGTAAAAGGCATAAACTTAAACCCCTCCATCAGACACAATTTAGTAAATTTTGTAACCAGTCTCTTAGCGTGAAACAACAAAACTCCTCCTTAAGATTTACTTTTCTGACTTGTAATTTGATCTTTATTCATGGTTACGACCACAACCTTATGCACTATTAGACCTAGGGTATCAAAATTTGGTGCTCATTCCTGTTGGTGTTGGCGAGAGCTAGATGATTCATCAACTAAAACAACCTTTTTGTTTACCTTATAAGTTAGAAAAATGCAATTTCCAGAGACTTGAAAAACAACACTCTGAACCCTGTACATGAGAGGTCAAGTGTCGTATGTTTTCATTGTTAGGTAGAGGAGTCACGTAAAGTATTAGCTCAACCTCATTTGAATTTTTTCGCTCTCTTCACCAATTCTCTAGGATCCTTATCACTCCATTTTACAGTTTTGAGGAGCTGTTAAAACTGAAAAGTTATCTTTCCTTTTGACCCATGTTTGAACCTTAGCAACAAAATGCCTATCAGCCTTTACAAACCTCTAGAATTTTTACTAGATAATATCCTGGAACCTTCGGTTCGAGAAAATCAAATTTCTGGTTAGTTTGGCTAATAGATTTTTTTAGGCCTCTGGTCTAGTTTGACTAGGTCAAACTAGACCAATTATGACCGGTGGCTCAAGAAAACTTGTTGTCATTTGAGAACCACTTTCTAGTTCTTTGTCCCATCGACTCTGGTGAATTATCCATATATAGGGGAACTTGTAGGAAGTTTTCTTGTATGCACGTTCATCCATCGAATGTCAGGTTTAGATGTGGTTTTTTGAGCCTCGAGATAACTTTTGATTATTTGCAACTAGGCCAATTATGACCAATAGCCTCAGAAAACTAGCCACCAATCGTAAACCGTTTGTCCAGTTCTAAATTCCGTCAGTTCCTATGAACTTTTGGTATATAGGTGGACATGTATAAATTTATCCGTGGTGTGTTTTCTCATCAGAAGACAACGTTTGAAAGTGGTTTCTTAGCCTCTGAGCCTGATTTGAACATTTTTATAGCTAACAGGAATATGTAAAAAGAAATGTTGTAGGACCCTTGTTGGGTTTTCAAACCATTATGGAATTTTTTTGACACTATAAATAAATGCTTAAAACTCTACAGTGTGACTTGTTGTGTGAAATTAAACTTTTGGTGAAATAGTGTTTCTCTCTCTTCCCTATTTCTTTCTCTCTCCTTGGTTACGAAATGAAGTGAAATAAAATGAAATGAATACATGTATTTAACCCTTTTCCTTTCCAATGCAAATTATTAATGTTATTATGTAAATGGGAAAATAAAGATGTTAATTATGTTAGGTTAGGGTGGATGTCATGCCAACTGATTTATCGCTGATTTCATGCTCACATGGTTTTGCAGGATGCAAGAAAGATGGTGAAAAGGTGTTGTGCAATTCATTATTTATTATTGTAATTTATATAGGTCATTGTAAAATGTATATATGTATAATGTAGTCCCATGTTACAGAAAATTTGTATTTGAAATTTTCTAATATGTATGAGATGCTAGTTTTAGGGATACCTTGGGAAATGTGCATTTGATCATAGGTGCAATTTTGATTCATAGTTACGTATGGTAAAAAGGATTGATATATATATATATATATATATATATATATATATATATATATATATATATATATATAATTAAATGAATTTGAATATAATATCTTGTAGTGCATTTCTAGTGTTCAATAGATGATTAATTAATTAGTATGTTGCGTATTCTTACCTTGTAAATGTAATAAATAAATCTAAACAAAACACTCAACCCTAATATAGGACTCTATGTATAACTACCTTTCATGTGTGAATCCTTTTAGTGTAGAAAACTAAAACCTTAGGATAAAATTCAATCTCTACACTCGATGTCATCCTTCTCGCATGATATTTCTTAGCCCAAAAGAAATTGAAACCATAAAATGAACTTAATCTTTTGTGCTCGATGGAACCTCCTAGCTTAGGTAAATAAGACCCCTAGTTTGTGTTATCGTCATGGTCAGTATGTTTAGCATTATCGTCATGAACCCGATGGTTAGGAGTGAATTGGACAAGACTTTATCTAGAACTAAGTAGAACTAACACCTTCTTAGTATCCTAGTTCATCTACCAAGTCTTACGAAGTTAGATCTAGGAATTTTCTTCATCATCGAATGAATTCCTTGTGGGATCCAGACGACACAAATGGACCTAGTGAAATAGTTTGTACTATGACTTAAACTCTTGTTAATGATCTCTTTAGTTCCTCACTAGCTAAATGTGTTACTTTGGCTAGTGACATTATAACACCTTGATCTTTTACGAAGGTTTTATAGGGTAAATATGTTTTCACACCTTAATCTGATCTATAGTTAGGGTGTAGAGCCTTGAGTGAAAATTAGAATTAAACTAAACCTTGGTTGATTAGGAGGTTAACTTGTGGGTATAAAATGGTAAGTAACTCCTTGCATATGAAATTGATTTGAAAGATGTTGACTTTAGAGAACCCAGGAAACTAAAATCTTGGTCCCATAATCCCTTGTTATGTCCCTTTTAACATTAAGAATAGAATAAATTTCACATGTGAAATCGTGAGATGACAGAAACATGGGATCTTACCTTGAACACAAATCACTTATAGTTCATGTGTAGTTTATAATGCTTCCAATCATATACTTCTTCAAGATGTTAGACAAGTACTTTTGTAACTCTTTTGTTATAAAGTGATGCCAATAATGAGACCATAGTGCAATGTAAGAGTAAAGGATATAAGAGTAAAACAAGATTTGAGGTTAGGAATAATGTCACTCTTGGAGTCCTTATAATTCAATTAAACATTTTCATGTGTTACAAAGAATATGAATTGCCCTTGGTGTGATCAAACTTCGAGAAAACAAAAGGTATATATAAATCTAAATACAATTTCTTGATGTGGAAATGTTGAATGGATTCAACAAGTTATTGAACTATATTAACTATGGTAGGGAAATAAAGATACCATGATCAAAGAATGTTTATGGGAAAATGTATCTTGAATCTAAATCTCCCTTAATCCTAAGATTTCTTTCTGACATCACTTCAAATTCAATTGTGTAGAAAGGGTAAAATTTATAACATTGAATAAACGTTTGAGAAGCATAATATGAACATAAGAATGAGCTATTTAAGAACTTTGTATGAAATTTGAAATATGGAAAATAATTATGTAAGTTATGGAGATTTTCGTAAGGGATAAAGAGCCAACTTAAATGGTCAAACTGTAAGTTTAATGTGAAATGAATTTAAGAATCTCTAGGTGGAAAAAGGATAAAATTATCCTTGCATAATAATTTTCTTGGAATGTTAATCGTAACTAAGATGTAATGAATGGTAATGATGTGTTGTGGGTTGCCAATCCTTGAGTCCCTTTTCTTGTTGGTTGGGTCATTGCTAGCATTCGTTCATTGGGGAAAGTGTGGCATAGACATTTATATGGTGTTGTCATGTGTCTATGTGAGTCGATGAATTATGTAAGTGTCTTATGCATTGTTGAGTTTCTCTACTTAGAAGCCTTGTGGTGTTGTGTAGTGAGCAATGTAAGTCAAAAAAAATATTATCCTAGGTATTTTACTATTGTATTTGTGTGTGTAAAATGTGGGCGTTACATTTGGTATTAGAGCATCGGAGGTTCATCTCTCTTGAACCTCTGGGAAATATTGGAGTTGTGATGATGTTGCATGATGGTGGTGGATATTGGAAGAGTAATGTGATATATGTTGTAATGTGAACAATGTTGTAATTGTGATATTATGAATGCACATGTTTTGCATGTCACTTAGTGCATATTTTTATCATGTTGATGTGCTTGTGATGAGAGTATTCACTTCCTCCTTTTTTTGGATTCAATGAAGAATTCGTGTGTGATGTATCACCTTGTTGTGTGTGAAAGGAATGTTATTGTTGATTATGGAGTTTTGGAGTATTTTGACATTTTTTTGATATGTAGGTGTGTTGATATGTTGTATGCCAATATTGGTGTATAGTGAACTAGATTGTATCGTGATGTCGTCACTGATATTGTGATGAATCATGTGCATCACCGTGTTGTATTGCAATTGACTATATGTTGTAATGTTAGACATTGTGTTCCTCATACATATAATTCATGTAATATGTGAAGGTTCATGTCATGATTTAGGGGCATATGGTGAGTGTATGATCCCTATTGTACAGTGATTACACTTTGGGTGTAGAATGTGGTAATGTGATGTATCGTAACCCGTGAAAGTAATGATTGTGTTATACCCTGTATATATACCATGTGTAAGATGTTATGGTTAATTTGTGTGAATCACCATTGTGTTAGTGATGTAGTTATGTGTTATGTTGTGAACCCTACACTATTTACCCTAAGGGAAATCGGTAAAAGGTATATGTTTGGAGTGAGAAAATGTGTACCATTGACCAGTCACTCGAGCCAAGTATGAGATAGGAAGTGGAGTCTTACATAGGATGAAAACCCACTTTTGTTCATTTGGTATGTATGGTACTTGATCAATGGGTGTCATGCATATTGTGTTTTGCAGACACCTTAGGCTCAGTAGATGGTGACTTGTACTCCTTTCTCTCTCCCGATATGGTTATTGTATGGATTCAACCTATGTGATTTTGACTATGTTGAGCCTTTTTGAAGTGGTGGGGAGATGATTCCGATAGAGATGATGATAGTTGTATTATTTGATATGATATTTTATGAGCTGAGGCTCAATGTACGAGTGTCAGCAACTCGTTGAGTACCCTTTTGGTGGCCATATAAGGCCACATAGTTATTGTAATGTCTTATCTCCATATACGTATTTTATTCATAAATTGAACATTTTTTTTCTTTTCTTGTAAGAACCAACAATTTTCTTGATTGAAATTTTCTTATATTTTGGGAATTTATTTGGTTGTTGCACTAACATGCATATTTTTTCACTAACTATGGCTAATTAGCCATTTACTTTTCTTAATCTTAAATTTGCGTATCAAATTTAAACGTTTTATAGCCTAGCCCAAGGCTTGAGATTTTTTCCACTTGGCATTTGAAATGGATTGTTATGTTGGTTCTAATGTCGTAATGTGTTGGAATAGGGTCATGGGATTCACCATGGAGTGGTGGAACCTATGGACCCACTTCATTGTATAGGGGTACACCCCAAGGAGTTACACATAACTAGCGGGTTGTTGAACCACGAGTTATTATGCCACTTGGGTTAGAGGTATTTGGACTCTACATGCATAGGGCCATAGGGTGACCGGACCTCTTTCGGGGATTGAAAAGGAAAATTTATCTTTATTTTAGTTGCTTGAGGGATGCATAAGAGACTTGATGGAGACATAAGAAACTTGAGGGAGGCATAAGAGATTTGTGTGGATTTGTGATTGATGCTTTGGGAGGTATATGGATTTTTTCTATGATTCTTGGGAGGTATATTTATTTGTTTTGTTATGCTTTAGGAGATATATGGACATTGTTTTGTGATGTTTTGTGAGGTGTGTGGTAGTTGGTGTTATAAGTTTATGTGTAATTTTGTGAGTCTAGGCTATGTCTTGTGATGTTTCTTCCATATTAACACTATGTAGCTATAAAAAAAAATGGTTTGGAGTTTGCGTAAAACCTATCCTATATGTACTTTTTAGGAATTCCATGTTTTTATAGTCTGCTTATGTTACAAGTACTATTTGTGTTGGGGGCATGTGTGAATAAGTACTATGTTGTGTGGATTGTGTATGTTCCTTCCATGGTTTTGTTAAGTTCTTGTGTTGTGATACAGTCATAGAAGTATGTAGCAAGATATGTCTTGTGAACAGTTAGTGTTGTGTTTGCTTCCTGTGGTCACATCATGATGTCAGTTATGTTGGTCTCCCACAAAAATAAGAAAACCAAAATATTAAACAATGAAAGTATTGAGATTAATAAGTTAAAGGTTAATAAATACTCATAAAGAAAATGTGTAATTAATTTATAATGTGAACTGAAAATGGATAACTTTCTTCACTGTGGAACATTAAATTTATAATGACATTGTCACCTTCTTCCTTGTGGTCTCAATTTATTTTAGTTTATGTTGCATAAATATGGAGTAAAAATCTTATAAGGTGTTGAGGGAAATTTCAGACATTGAACTTGCAAAAGAACTAGTTAAACAAGATAAAACAAACTACAAAATTTTGGAGATGTAGTGCCTAGTGTTAGAGTGTAGAAAGTCTATCCTATTTGTGATTCTGATAGTTATATTTTGAAGATCACACCTATGTGGTGAGTATTTATGTTGGATAAATGATGAGTTGTGTTTCTAATGACATAGTTGTTGCACAAGATGCAATAAGTGAGAAGGATTTAAAGGTTTTCGATAGTTACAAAACATGATAAAAAAACCGCATTAGATTAAAGGATTTAAAGGTTTTCATAAAGGTTTTGTGGATCTCTTCCTTTTCTAGTAGTTCTGAATGCCTTGTGAAAGACATTTGGGAGGTGGAGGCTTTCTCAAAATTTTTGTAAAGTATTTCTTTGTTTCTTTCTGATCTTGTTGTGGTAGGGAACTTGACTAGGAGAGATGTTTAGACACCTGCGTTGGGTGTAGGAGAGGTTAGAGTGTGAGGGATAACACATGTGCATGTTTGATGGCATGGATAGGGTGCTTAAAGATTTATTTTTCTAGAAAACATGGAATAACTGCAATCTCCTTCCATGAGTGTTGGACCATTGGGGGTGGACAGTTTATCTATGTTTCCAACCTCTTAATAAGAATATGGGTGCGTCCAGTTGGGGAATCTCTCTCCCTTACTAAATAAAATGGGATTCCCTTTTGTTACAACCTCTACACTAGTACCTTATCTCTTCCTACCTTTGGGTAGTGATGGAAGCTTTGATGTTGTGTTGCAGTTCCCTGTTCTGCTGTCCCACATATAGATGTGCAAGTTTTGTCTCTTCCTCTATTTCCCCCTACGCTCAAAGAAGATGTGAAGATGTCCCAACCACTGTTAAAATAGGATCTTGGACCTGCATCCACCAATGCATTATGGAGAAGGGGGAGGTGGTTTGTTAGATGTTTTAGTATAAGTGCCCTGGTAGATATGTCTGGAGAATGTGGAAGCATTTGTAAGGCATGTGAACTATTTTCCAAAATGCTTGAAAGAAATGTGGGCATCCTCATGACTATTGAAACTATTTCACTAAATGTACACCATCAAAACATAAAGATAGAAAGGAAGCTTTGTTTGATGTGGATATTAAGCCATTTTATATGGACCGTGGACAATGCCCCACCAAATTTGTGCTAAGGTATTATGGGGAAAATTTAAGCGCTTAGCACCATGTGGTAATGAGTAGGTTGGAGGGATAATGTTGGAAAACAAAGTTGTTGGAGAGATAAGGGGTTTACGTGGCAAGTTTATCATTGTGTGGCATTTATTAAAGGTATTCGATGGGAAGTTAGAATATTATTGCAATGGGTTATATGGTTTGACCGACCAATGTTGGAAATATAATTTTGTGTTAGATAAAAGGATAATGGAAAAAGGCTATTTTACAGCTCTGCAGCAGTGGGTGTATACCCTATTCCATGTTGGTGAAAGAAACCTGAGTTTGTGAGTGTGAATCTGAGTTAGGTGGCATGGGAAAGTATAAGATGGTGATGGGAGACTGCTACCAGAAAGGATTCTTGATATTCCTTAGGCATAATATTTGAATAAAATGTAATGGTGGAATCATGGATGCATGTAACTATTTGACGAAATGCCTAAGTGAGATGTTGAAATGAATCCCACAAATTTGATAAGCTTCGTTCTTCCAAGCATGGTTCATCTTATCTTATCCTTCATAATTATCGTATTTTAGTTTTACATTTGTAACTAAATAAATCTAAAACCTTAGAGTATCTCACATTCGATTATTTTATATAATCTTATTTTTCAAAACAATAAAACAAAATTTGGAACTTATGTAATCTAAATAACACTTGGTAAAAGGCATAAAATTAAACCCCTCCTCCGGACATAATTTAATAAATTTTGTAACCAGTCTCTTAGCTCGAAACAACAAAAATTATCCTTAAGATTTAATTTTCTAACTTGTAATTTGATCGTCATTCGTGAAAGTGTTTACAAGAATCGAATCAGAAATGTTGCACTTAAACAAAATCGTGATAGCTCTAGCGTAATCGCAAGGATCGATTAACAATGGAAAATTTTCTCAACAGAAACAAAGCTTATTGATAGAGGAAAGATAGTGGAGTGTCTTGGCATGCTCATAAATGTCAAATGAAAGGGTACATATAGGGTGCTAAGTAACTCTAGTGAATGACACACAAGAAAATCCTAAACCTAACCCATGTGAGATGACCCTCCATATGTGATTGGAGGACACATAGGATCCCACACACCAATACCCCCCCTTCATCGAAGCTAGGGTAGCAGCTTTGATGAGTCAGACATAACAAGAAGACACTAGTAAAAAACTAAGAAATATGTGTCAATGGGGCCTGAAAACTAAAGTCCTGATAAGGTGCCCGTATACAAACAACATCTTCCTATAAGAAGAGGAAGAAGAGAAATGGGTCCTGACACAAAGCCCGATGAGGTACCCATGCATGAAAAGAAGTCCCAAGCATTGAAGGAAACCCTAGTGGGAAAAATATCCACCATAAGAGAACAAAACACTCTCAAATCTAAGAAATATGCCAAAGATGGGTCCTGGCCATACACTAGCCTGAAAAAGGTACCCATGTACAAAAGGGAAATATCTTGGAAAGATGAAGGAGAGAGAAGAAGAGGGAGTCAAGATGGATGCAGAATATTTCATGGATGGATCTGAACTCTACAACTCTAAGAAGACTCCCAGAAGAATGTCGACGATGAGATCCTCTACCTCTAGACTGAAGAAGAGCCATCCACACCAAACTATGTGTCTTCCCTTAGGAAGGACATAAATGATGTGCTGGAATTCTACCCACTCTACTAAGGAAACTAAAGGAAGTAGCACAAAGAAGTCTAAGTCTGGTCCATGAAAGTGTGACATAGGTCTAGCAAGTGAGTGCGAAGGAACCGAAGGTAATGTCACGAGGGTAGAACTGTCAGATTATAAAGGGTGAACACGTGTAGAATGGATGTCCAACTAATGTGAAGGCAACAAAACATCCCCCATAATAGAAAATGGATTCAAAAGTAAGGGTGGATCAGTGAAAGTCTTTGGAACAATGGAAGTGGTAAGAGCCCAAGAAGGGGCACTCCCAATAACGGAGATGATGAAATCCTCTGAAATACCTGTAGATGGATGAGGAACCTGTAGTACATCACAATTATACTCTACGAAAAGATGACTAAGGTCAGGTAGATACTCATCCTAATGAGGGGGATCAAGAAATAGAAGAGTGATGTCTGATAGGTATGAGTCATCCATTGAAGGTAGAGGAGTGAAAGGGGCCTCACACACTGAAGGTGGAAAAGAGGTGGGTATGATGGCTGTATGATACTATGTAGGAGACTACTCAATATCTGATGAGATGTGGGATGTGTCAACACTCTTTGGAATAGTGAGAGAAGGAGGAGAAGAGTCCTTTATAGTACTCTCAACATCAGAACTGGGTGCACAATCCTCATCATCAGAAATAGAACCAAAAAAGTATGTGTCAGTGGAACTGTTATCACACAAAGAAATAGAGGAGACAACTGAATCAACAACAACAATGGTGGTAGTATGTGAAGGGTCTCCATAGAGGGATTAAAGAATGATCCAGACATGGTGGGGTAGTTATGAGTCTACCACATGAAACCATTGAGATGGAGAGACATCCATCATCATGTGACCAAAAACAAAGTAACAATTATTGAGAAAAAAATTAAGATGACGATGATCAGTGGGTGCAGGAATTGGCCCAAGTAAGAAGTGTGAAATACCCTTGTAGGTGAAGTAACATTCCATACAAGCATGCCAAGCTAAATATTTCTCTCTCCCAGTAAGAAGTGGCAGAGGTTGTAAGGTGATCCTATGATGCTCAAGTCTGGAAAGAGCACCCTCGATGATGCGGAGTAAAAAGTGCAAGGTGCACAAATGCAAGATGCCAGACTCGACCGATAATGCATTTGCATGTAATCTAACACCCAAGAGTAATAGTGAAGAGAAACATAATCACCCAGGAAAATATAGAAACACCTTGATTTTGGCACTTTATAGTTTAGTATGTTAAATACAATTAGGTGTGAATGTGCATTGTGAAACACTTGGTCGCTCACCTTGCAATCAACGTAATACACAAATAAGTTTCGTAGATCACAACACACCGTCACCGTAAACAAGCACAACTTGTAAAAAACATAGAAAGGGTTGAAATAAAATCTTGGTTGTGAGAAAATGTGTCTCATGTCGCAATGGATACCTCCTTACTGCAGATTGTTGTGAATGCTCTCACTAGTCGCAACTAATAATAAGGATAAATACAAGGTGAAAATGGACAAAAGAAGGGTCCAGATGATCGCTAGAATGTCAGAAGAGCACTTAGAAGGAAAATAGGTGCTCAGAGTGTCACTGCACACTTGACTGCATTATTAGTAAAAAAATCAACCATAACGCCTAAAGTTTATCATTTTGAAATGTCAAGTTTAGCTAATTTTAAAGCTATTTGGACTAAAAAATGACAATAAACGTTAATTAAAAGATGATTTTTAATTACTACTAATCATAATGAAATATATAATTAAGGAGTTTTTGGAATTAATTAAATTCTTAACTATTTAAAAAATAACTCCTAAATTTAATTTTTAACACCCGTCAAAACAACCCACTTGAGACCCAAGAACAACCTAGGATTAGTTAGGAAAAATTATGGAACAAATTTTTTTTTTATTAAAAGAATCTACAATGATGTTACACAGGCAATAGTTGTCCCTAATAGGTTCTGGAGCAATTCAAATCTACTAGAGTTTATTTTACTTTTATTAATAATTATTAGAGGTCACAAGGTCATAAATTTAGGGTTAGAAGTTTCAATTAGGTTCAGAGGGAAATTCCTCACCACACCCACTCTCTAACAGGCTTAAAGTTTCAACTTGATTTTTATCAAACATAATGCATTAAAATTTTTCCTAAATCACTCCCATTGGATATGAAATTTCCTCACCTTTCCAGTGATATAAAGAAGTCCTCCTAACTCCTCATTATTTTCAAGTTATGGGTCGGCGCGCCTTGGGGCGAAAATTTTCCCCAAGAGCGGGCCTATGGGCCCAGGGGTGAAAAATTTTCTCAAAGGGTGGGTTGGCAGGCCATGGGGAGACCTTGGGAAATTTTTTTACCGCATTGGGAAAAATTCACATTTGCGTCCATGCTCCCATGGGTCCACAAAGGACACATGGCACTCCCCTAAGGCAGTATAGGGAAAAACGAGGAAAGGTGGGGCAGTGGGAGACCTTTGCAAATTTTCCTGCGCAGGGTGAAAAGTCATCTTTGAGCTTGTGCTCCCGCAAGACCGCAAAGGAAATATGTCATCTCCTAAGCCAATGTGGAGAAGGTGGGGTGGCGGGGAGAAAAATGTCTTAACACCCTGAAGGGCTAAGAGGGTATAGAGACCCACGCCTTCACCGGCAGCTCGCGATAACACGTGACAGCCCCTGATTGGATGTGGGCCGGCGGAGCAGAGGAGATAACTTGGAAAATTTTATAAAAATTTTCCAAGACGTGAAGGACAAAAGGAACCTGTTCCTCCACCAATGCCTCATGACACCATGTGGCATCACCTGGTTGGTTACGGGCCGGTGGGAAAACTTGGAAAATTTTCCCAAAATTTTCTGAAAGTGCTAAGTTAAAAAGGGGATCCATCCCACTGCTGGACCTCATGGTGCTATGTGTGTTAGCATAATTTAGTATAGGCATATTTATTGCATTTTATTGCATTGTCTTTTATTTAATAATGTGCAACATGTGCATTCTAGTCTAATGACTTGCATTCAATATTGTTATGTTGGATAACATTCAATATTGGTATTAGTAGTAATTACATGTGCATGTGAGATGGGTCTTATCATCTCATAGTTGGTGTTTGCTAGGGTGTCATGTCTATCCATATGAGGCTGTCTAATATCTATAAATATTACAGCTCTTGCATTGTTATGTAATCTGATTTCATGATCAATAATATTTGTGAGGCTTCCGTCCCTCTTTGGTCATTGCAATCTTATTCTATTCTATCATTTGGTATCTAAGCTATACCATTATTATCATTTGGTATCAGAGCAGGTTCTATTCAAGCAAGGTTGAAGAGGAGCACTATTGGAGAGGATCCATTGGAGAAGAAGATCTACATCAAAGGAGAGCCATTGAAGCATCCCGCAGCCTCCATTCCTTCCAAGTATCCCTCAACTAAAATTTGACCTATCCACTTATTTGGAAGGTAATTGTTTTAAATTAGTCATTGGCTTAGCCAATTGATCTAACATATTGGTGGAATATTTTAGATTTGGAGATCTTTAAAAAAAAAATCTTGAAAAAAAAAAGAAAAGATTTGTGATAGATCTTAAAAAAAAGAAAAAGGAGAAAGATCTTGAAAAAAACATTGCAGATCTTAAAAAAAAAAGATCAGATCTAAAAAAAAATCAGATCTAAAAGTGGAGGTGTGTAGAATTCGGGAGCAAAGGTTGAAGCAGTCCCGTCAACAAAATTCCAGCAGATAACTCTTAGAAAAAAAGACGTAACTTTTCCATACAATATTGGATTGATGTGAAGTTTTTTTTTTTGGAAAGATAAAAAGGAGACGCACAACTTTACAGTTTACATCATCTTCAGATTCGGCCTCTACATATGACGAAAAGTCTGTATAAGTTGGATCATTTTTTTCTAAAAAAAATAAGATCTAGCTGGTAATTTGGTAATATCTCAAAAACAAAGATTCTGATTCTTCCGAAATTTTTTGGGTTTCAAGAAAAATATTGTATGATGCTTCTGTTAAAATTTTATAAAAACCTAGATCACGGTTTATGAGAAAATCTGAAAACAATATTCAGATTGTTTGTTTGGATCTTGGGAACAAACAGGGCAGCGGTTCAATTCCCACTCTATCACACGAGATATTTGATCTCATAGTAGCGTTCGGTATATACGGTGCCTCTGGGAAGTGCTTATGGGTGATGCCGTCGTGACTACTACTACACTTAATGCCTAACACAGCTACCTAAACGTCATCTGGGCATCGACCCTATAAAATCAACGGGGAGTAATAAGGACACAATACACACACATTTGAGCCCTCCCATCCATTTGTGCTTGCACAAACCCCTCTCCGTACTGTCTAAGTACCACGTACTAAATTCTTTCATGTGCGTTAACACCCCTTTCCGTACTGATGGGTATATTGAAAGGGTGATCTTCTTCCACGTACCGATAGGTATTTTAGAAGGGAGTGTATATAGAAAGGTTTGGTATATCAGCCTGATGGTATATTAAGAGGGAGACCATAAACCTGGAGTGATAAGAGCCTTACCCTTTGTCAGAAATTCAAAGTTTCAGAAATTCAGATTGCAGAAATGGGTGCACAAGCACCAAAGTTCTTCTTGCCAGATTCACAACTGCTTAGAGGAGACAACTATGCTGCATGGAAACCGAAGATCAAGATGTTACTTGAGTTTGAAGACCTATGGACAGTTGTAGATGGAGAAACAACAAGATCACTTGATGATGAAAGACAACAAGTTCAATTTGACAGGGCTAATCAAAAGGCCAAGTTGATCATCTTGTTTAGCGTAACAGACGATGTGCAACCCCACATTAGAGATGCCACATCGGCCAAGGATGCATGGGATAAGTTGAGCACAGTCTATGAGGCAAAGAATAAGAATGCCATCCTCAACCTACTATCACAACTGCATACTCTCAAGTTCAAGCACAATGAGAAGGTTGAAGTTTTTTTAAGATGAGTTGCTACTTTGAGGGCATCTCTATTGGCATTACGAAAAGAAATAAGTGATGAAGACCTCGTACCAATTTTGTTGCGAACACTTCCTCCTTCCTATAGAATATTTGTGACAACTATCAATATGAGTGAACACACAGTCACCTTTGAGAAGTTGGTCAATCTACTCCAATAAGAAGAGGCAATGAACAACAAAGATCATGAAGATGAGAAAGCACTATCTTCCAATCATAAAGGAAAGGGGAAATTTCAGTCCAATCACAAGAAGTCCCAACAAAACCAAAGTCAACGAGACAACACCAAGAAGTGTCCCATTTGCAATAGAGGGGGACATGACATCAAATATTGTTGGTACAATTCCTATAAAAAGGGCTCATCAAGCAATTCAAAACCCAATAACCATCAGGGTAACAATAATTCAAATAAAGGGAAGTCCAACAACAACAATAATCAAGGGCAGAAAAATGGTAATTGGCAAAGAAAACCCAAACAACAAGGGTACATTGCCGAACATGAGGACAATTCAAATGAAGGACACCACATGTATTCTACTCAATTTGATGAAGAAACCAAGTCCACACAAGATATCTGGTATGTTGACTCGGGTGCAACTCGACACATGAATGTACGCAAGGATTGGTTCTACCCACTACGTGACTCACCTAACAAGAACCATGTGTCATAAGGTGATGACTCATCATACAGTGTCAAGGGGATTGGAAACATTTCACTACCTCTTGGAAAGCATGACTGCAAAATCAAAAATGTATTGTATGTACCTGGGTTGACCAAGAATTTACTATCAGTTAGTCAACTCCTTGATCACAACTTGAAGTTGGATTTTGACAGTAATAATGGAGAAAAAGTGTGCTTGATAAGAGATAAGTCAAGAGGTTCCAAGATTGTAGCAAGAGCCTCCAATGTGGGACGCATGTTCCAACTTGATTTTGTCCACAAGGATGATCAAGCTCTAGTGGCCAAAGACACACAATCTGCAGAACTATGGCATCGCAGATATGGTCACATCAGTTTTGGCTATCTCCAAACACTTCAAAAGGGAAACATGGTGAAAGGATTACCTACACTCAAGCACAACACTAACAAGTGTCACAATTGCCTAGCTGGAAAGCAACATAGAGTACCCTTCCAAAAGAACACATATAGAGCTAAGGGAAAGCTTGATTTGGTGTACACCGATCTTTGCGGGCCCATGCAACCAAGTCATTATAGATGTCAATACTTCATGATTTGTGTTGATGACTACTCAAGAAAGATGTGGATATATTGTCTAAGAAACAAGAGTCAAGCCTTTGAGACATTTTAGAAGTTCAAAGCGCTTGTTGAGAATGAAGTTGGTCGTAAGATCAAAACTCTCTGCTCAGATTGAGGGGGGGAATTCACAAGCAATGAGTTCAAGACTTACCTGGAATCTCATGGGATTCATCGACAAATGCCTCCTGCTCACACACCACAGCAGAATGGTATAGTTGAGAGAAGGAATCATACTATCATGGAAATGGTGTGATGTATGATTGACGACTCAGGTTTAGCAAAGACATTTTGGGCAGAAGCTGCAAGAACTGCAATCTATTTGTTGAATAGAGTGCCCACAGTAGCTCTTGAAGGAGTGACACCTCAAGAAGCTTGGTCAAATCAGAAACCATCAATTTCACACCTAAGAGTATTTGGGTGTAAAGCTAGCATGCACATACCCAAGAACAGGAACAAGTTGGATATGAAAGCTGATAAACTGATATTCATTGGATACAGTGAAGAAGCACTTGGGTACAGATTATGGGATCCGAAAGAAAAGAAAGTATACAAAAGTAGGGATGTTGAGTTCTTTGAGAAGAAACAAGCAAATGCTCCACTCAACGACTCAACAAACATGCAGAATACACCTGTTGTGAAGACAAAATTTGATGTTCCCACTGAAGATCATAGTGATGAATTGGATGATGGTGAAAACATGGATCCACCACAAGCCAATGGAATAGCTAAGAAGTTACCTAAATGGTATACTCAATTAATAAGAGATACAAATTTGGATGAAGCACCTAGCACATCATCCAATCCTAGACCTAGAACTCGCAGTCAAGCTCGTGAAGAGGTCAATTATGCCCTAATGAGCAGAGTTGTTGAAATAGTTGAGCCATCTATAGTTTAGGAAGCCCTACAATCAAAAGCTTAGAAAGATGCCATGGATTCAGAGTATCAGTCAGTGATGAAGAACAACACATGGCAACTTGTTGACCTTCCACCAGAGAAGAAACCCATTGGATGCAGATGGATATTCAAGACTAAGTACAAATCAGATGGGAATATTGAAAAGTATAAAGAAAGGCTTGTAGCAAAGGGGTATACACAACAAGAAGGCATTGATTATGAGGAGACATTTGCTCCCACAGCCAAGATCAAGACAATTAGGATGATCTTTGCTCTAGCTGCACAATTTGGTTGGAAAATCCACCAAATGGATGTGAAAAGTGCCTTTCTTAATGGAGATTTGCAAGAAGAAGTCTATATGACTCAGCCAGAGGGTTATGTAATACCAGGAAAAGAGATGATGGTATGTAGACTCATAAAATCTCTATATGGCCTAAAACAGGCACCCCGGGCATGGTACATCAAAATTGATGAGCATATCATAAGTCATGGATTCAAAAGGAATCCTTATGACCCCACTCTCTACCTCAAAAAGAAAGGGGGGGATATTTTCATTGTGGTTGTTTATGTCAACGATCTAGTCATTACAGGAAGTTATGTGGAGATGATCGATGCAATAAAGAAGGATTTTAATCGATCGTTCGACATGACAGATCTCGGGCTCATGCACTATTGTCTTGGGTTGGAAGTATGGAAAAAAGAGAATCATATCTTTGTGTCGTAGTTGAAATACACCAAGAAAACGCTCGAGAAATTTAGGATGATATACTGTACTCCTATTGCTACACCTATGGAAGCGAGACTTCAGTTATCTTGTTCCGATCCATCACCACCGGTGAATGCAACTCTCTATTGGTAGTTGATCGAGAGTCTCATTTACCTGACATATACTAGACCAGATATCAGCTTTGCAGTTAGCTATTTATCACGCTTCATGCAAGAACCAAAAATATGTCATTGGAAAGCAGTAAAGAGAATACTAAGATATCTAAAGGGTACAGTTGACCTTGGTCTAGAGTACAAGAAGAACGACAACTTCTTCTTGATAGGATATTTAGATTTAGATCATGAAGGAAACATGGATGATAGGAAGTCAACATCAGGCTTCATATTTTTTATGGGATCTGGACCGATATCATGGGGAAGCAAGAAACAATTTTTTTTTTCTCACTCTTCTACAGAAGCAGAGTATCGAGCTGTAGGTGAAGCTATTTTTGAAGCAATATGGCTACGCTGAATACTGGAAGGAATTGGTCTACCACAACAGAAATCTACTCCAGTATATGTTGATAATGAAGGAGTTCTGAAGCTTGTTCGCAATCCAGTATTTCATGAGAGAACCAAGCATATTGAAGTACAGGTTCATTTCATACACGAGCATGTCTTGAAGCACAACATACAGCTCCATTTCTGTCCTACAGCTGAACAGAAGGCATATGTTTTCACTAAATCACTTGCACGTGACAAATTCACACTGTTTAGAGAGTTCCTCTCCACTTCATTGGAAACTATGAAAAATTAAGGGGGGGAATGTTAGCATAATTTAGCATAGGCATATTTATTTTATTTTATTGCATTGTCTTTTATTTAATAATGTGCAACATGTGCACTCTAGTCTAGTGACTTGCATTCAATATTGTTATGTTGGATAACATTCAATATTGGTATTAGTAGTAATTACATGTGCATGTGACATGGGTTTTATCATCTCGTAGTTGGTGTCTACTACGGTGTCATGTCTATCCATATGAGGCTGTTTAATATCTATAAATATTATAGCTCTTGCATTGTTATGTAATATGATTTCATGATCAATAATATTTGTGAGGCTTCCGTCCCTCTTTGGTCATTGCAATCTTATTCTATTCTATCATTTGGTATCTAAGCTATACCATTATTATCAATGTGGTAGACTTTGATTGGCTATGGGCTGGTGGATAAAATTTTGAAAATTTTCCCCAAAATTTTCCTAAGTCCCAAAGGAAAAATTCTGGCCACGGGCCCACCAAGGAAATTTTTCCCAAAAATTTCAACGACAAGGAAGAAAACTTCAAAAGGCCATAAATTTTGATAGAGATCTCAGTTTTGGGAAAACAAGGACTTTATGGAAACATCTTGGTGTCCTTTTTGCACTGAGCTTATTAATTTTTAGTTTTAACAAATTTTAAGGGGACAATTTTAAGAAAATGGCCCGCAGGCTTTTATAGTGCGAACTGGTAAATTTTAACATCTTAGATTTATTCAATTTGATCTTCCTCCTCTCTCAACATGTCAAATAGACATGGAGGATTGTTCCTAAATGGATTTAAGGGAGGATTCCAGGCTCAAATTGTCTGATTGACTTGAAAATTTGAGCATTTCTGTTTCTTGACAGAAAACATCTACAAAACGGTTTGAGCCCAATTTTGCTAAGTTTTAAAATATTTCATTAAGTGTGATTATTTATTTGAACTTTTTTTGGGCCTAATACTTCAATTCAATCATTTAATTTGTCATTTTATTTTTGCACATTTAAACTGTGCATTTTTTGTTTAATTAATTACCAGTTTTAAAATTATAAATAACAGGGATCAAATCTTAATGTGTCTATTTGCCATTTCTTCTTCCAAGTATTTAGATTACGTTTCAATTCTAATCTAACACATTTGGTTGATTAAAAAAAAACCATTAAAGATCAAAATGCAATACCGATTTCAATTTTCACATTTGAAAGACAAAGTTCTGCACTATCCTTCATAAATATTTTCTTCTTTCAAGTAGAGATTCCAATACATTGAAATAATTAGATTCAAATACAACAATGCAATTTGAGAGAAGCATTACATTCATTTATTGATTCCAAAAGATAACTTTACAACTTCTTTCTTTTAATCCTTCTAAAATCATTTATTGAACACTGGGCAGAATATTACATTTTCTTTTCACATGTTCCAGTTTACCATTTGTCAAACAAAGATTTCATAGATCATGCAAAACAAAGACTTCCCATGGAATAACATCATATGCAAAAGACAGACCAATTCCATTAATTCAAATGAACTCTTACAACTTCCTTTCCATTTGATTACAAAATGTAGTATACCAAACACGTATCATTCTTTCAAATTCTTCCTAAACATAATACATAGTATAACTCTTTTACATTTCTAATTTCCACTTGCAGTCAGTATAACATCTTTCCATTACAAAAATTTACAAGGTAATCCACTTCAAGTGGGAAAGGTTACAATGAGATTTCATTTCATAAGGGATTGTCAAACTGTCTTTTCTCAGCTCCAGAACAGCAATATGCATTCTTCTCTTTCTTCCAATTTTGATCAGAACAAAGGCAGGGGAAAGGCAACGCTCTCCACCCAACCAAGACATCTAATGAAAGGAGAAGCCATCCTTCTTCATTGGCCCTCGAGCCCCAACCACAATGTAATAAAAGATGTGATCCAACTCATGGCAACAACAGGCTTCCATAAAACATACACACAACATTTTCATAATAAAACATAGTCCAAAATAGAATGTAGTATTTACAACTACAATAACACATGACAAGCAATACTAAGGCATCACCAAGCAAGCCGAAGGAGAAATAACTATCGGGGATTCTTTTTATGCCTCCCAAATGGGGAAATGGGTATCACCACCTGAGTTACAAACCATAAAAAGATAGTATATCAAGCCCTGACATTCCTTATGCCTCCCCCAAGTACCCCTTATTCCTCACATTTCCTTATGTCCCCCCGACCGTTTATGGTACCCCATAACGAGTAAAGAAATGCAATCTATTTCTTTGTAAGGTGGAACCAAAATCCCAACTCCCTCCACCCTTATACCTCCCTAAAACACACTTGTGCCTCCCACAAAATAAACCCCATAGTCTTATCCTACACCATTCCTAGGCCATCTACCCATAGCCCACAACAATAACAAACATATCAGTATTTACATATTCATAAAAGGTAAAAGAAGAGTATTTCCAAGAACCAAGCACTTACCTCTCCATGATGGAGTTTGTTCCAAGTTCAAAACAACAAGCTCCTTCCAATGCAAGCAATCCAAAAATCAACCCAATAAAAGCATGAAACAATCTTCCAAAATCTTCTCCAAGCAAGAGCTCCCAAAACAACAAGAAAATTCACCCAAAATAAGTCTCCCAAAAGTGAAGCAATCCCAAAACAAGACAAAGAATTCAAATTTTATAGAGGAGGGAAGAGAAGAGGATGAGGTGGATCCATTTAGGATGCCACATCACACATCCTCAACCCCAAACACAAAGTCAACTTCATTCTCCAATGCATAATAAATAGGTGGGTGAATAATATGATAGATTTACTTACACACTCAAATAAGTCCATACCCCATAAAGACTGAAATTAAATTATGTAAGAAAAGTGCAATTACAACCTAGAACTTGACTTGCCAAAATGCATTATAAAAGTTTAAATTTAACCCTCCAACCATAGGCAAGGTTGGTATGTAAATTTAAGAGGTATGGGACAAGTTTAACTTGTCCCACAAGCCTCCAAAATCAGCCTCCAAGGACAAATTCAAATTTCCAAGAAGGTGGAGTGTTTCACACTCAAAAGTTAACTTACACATCACTTACATATTACTTGCGCATTACTTACACATTCTTACAAAACTTTAATTCAAGGCCAACAACTCTGTTAATTACATTCTTATGACATATTTTAATTAATTAACTAAACAATAAGATTACTCACAATATTTACACACCATTAATTAAATAAAGGAAGGGGTAAGTTCCCACAACATAAAAACATGCAAAAATTAAACAAAAGGGACAAAAAATAAAAGAAATACATAAAATCCCTTGGTCACATTTAAAGGTGATCCCTCCCTATGGGAATCCCTAACACTAAAAAACACACATACAAACAAAACTAGTTGCCATGGTGACCTTGTTGAATTCGTATAGAAGTCTGATGTGGTTGGTCTCTAATCCCCTGATGTTTGTCGTGATATTTTAAACCTGTAGAAATACAAATAGCTCCTTCGGCCTCATGGCTGCATCAGAACATCCAAATGAATGTAATATACTTCCAAATTCATCAAAATGTATGTGAATCAAAACAATCATCAAGACAATCAATAACGACACTTAAAATTTCATCAACAACTATATCATCATCAATTTTAATTCAATTTTCATTTTCTAGGTCTACTCAAAATATCCAATTATCACAAGTCCAAACAGCATTTATAATATATCCATCTCAAATAGTATATCAACATCAATATATAAAAATGTCTCTAATGATCATCATGCATCATATATGAATTAGAGTCAGCAATAATCCATGCTCTAACATCTAATTATCATACTAAATCAAAACTATAACAATGTCCATGGTATAGTCAATAGTGTCATGATCAATATCAAAAATGTCGAAGGGAAGTGGGCACTACATCCCCCTCCGCTTAGACTCGAATTCCTCCTGGAAGTCAGTGGAAAGAGAGATAGGAACAAGTGCAATAGAAAAAGGATCACTCCATTATGGGATTGCTTGCTTCAAACAAGTGTGGGTCTATAGAACCTAAGTTTGGTCCAATGCAATTTAGCAAGAAGAAGGGAGATTGTAAGGGATGAGTTCTAAAATTTCTACATGCAAGGCTACAAACACTTAAATCTAGAGTTTAAATTTACGCTATCAACTAAGATACCACACAAAACAACATAACATGAAGAGTTCAAAAGAGTCTTAAGGGTAACCACCAAGTAGAGGAATAATAAGGAGAATTCCATGAGTTTGAGAATGACCACATAGTTTCCCAAGGAATACAACATACTATAGTAATAAAAGTTAAGTTTTCTACACGTTTAAGCCACGATTTCAAGGCTCGTTTTCTAGAAAAGGCTAGAAAAAATCAACTATGTCCAAATTTGCATGAGGAACAAGTCTACTCAAGGTCCCATAATTGGAGGATCACACAGGATGAGGTGAATCAACAAGAACACCTAAATTAACAAAACATTTAAAATCAAGGAACTATTCTAGGAAAGCACTTCTATAACTCGAGAGGGTACAATTAACTTTTCATGGTAGTAAAAGCGAAGTCAAGACCACAAGTTTTCATATAGTCTATTTTTTACACTTTTGTTTTAAGAATCAAACACACCATACCGACCAAATCTAAAGTAGTTAACCGTTTGGAGAAAGAAAAAGAAAATATATTTATATCTCCCCTAGCAATTAACATATCAATACAAGTACCATATATTATAGCACAATGGGATTTATTTATCTTATTTCCTACTCAAGCTCGGAATAACCATAAACAGAGCACAAGAAACACCAAGGACCACTCAAGGTCACTAGGGAGAAGAACAAGTAACATGGGGTGTAATTACAATCCAATGGTGCATCATATCAAAAGCAAATAACATCATCTTGAACTTTCCATCCTAATGGAAAAGGGAAAACAACAACAAGGTGACCCAAGAAAATATGAAGAAAATAATACTTCTTGAAGTTATTTTATATCATTAACATATGATGCCTTAAAATTACAATAACTTAGGTCTCCAAGGACAAGACAACACGTAAGGAGGTTGCTTCTCAAACAACAGATAAGTCTCTATAAAAGGACCACAACTCACATTCGTTGAGCTACGGGACGATAAGGGTATGATGACCCAAAACACCCAAAAGAAAGGCACATACATCTATGAACAAGAAGTACTAAGCAACTAGAACACATTACTATTCACTAGGTGTTTCACAATTTTATGTAGGCGACAGAACTACAGGTTCAACTATACATTGCACTCAATACACATAAATCTTACTTATTTTATAACTCAAATAATTAAGTCAAAAGTAATAGTTTCATTTTTTTAGCACATTCCTTTACGAGTTTCTTTAATTAAAATATTCCTTTTTTATTATGATATCACATGTTTGCGATATAAGGATCACCACTAAGGTGGCCATGATATCTCGCCATTTTGTATGGGTGAAAAAACAAAAGATTTATTCTACTCGTAGGGGAGGTAGATGAACAAAGTTTTTTTCCTTTTCTGGAACTTCTACATGGTTTTTATTCCTTTTATTAATCTACCAAGGTTAAAGCAAGGACCATTTTCTCTTTCTATGTTCCAGTTTATTTGTTAAGCTTTAAGGCTAAATCTCCTCAATTACAGTTTCATGATGTTTGGGTGAGTCAATTTGTCAACAAAATTTAATGAGAAGGAAGGGTAAACATATAACACTATTAATTTTATGGGAAAGAGAAGTAAATCAACACACCACATTTTTAATTCTAAAAAAACAAGGGACATTCAACATAGAAAACACCTTATTAATTTTGTGAGAACTAGGAAACAATCAACCAACATAGATCACAACAATATTTCGAGACATTTTTTTTATTCCACTAATTACAAGTATCATAAAACATTCCTAGTGGGTTTTTACAAGTTCTCAAAAGAAGTTACAAGGAAGGCCCATTAAAGAAGCATACTTACTCTTACTAATCCACTGGGGTTTAACATTGTTTGTTATTTTGGCAAAAATATTTTACTCACCTGATAAGACAATGAAAGTTTTCAAATCTACACCCATATTACCACAAGATACCACCAACCAAGCAATCAAAATGAAAAGGAATTTTTTTTTAACTATAAGAACACCACATACTCATTAGAAAGCATCAAATGTAAGCATCCAATCAGCTATCTATTCAACATGGCTTTACGACCAAGAGTTACAGCTTCGCAAGAAGAATCACATTATAAAATACCACAAAGATTAAATCATCAAGGTCTAATTACACTAACATCACCAGTGGCATGATCCAAAAGTCTCAAGAATCCATAAGTGTCTCCACGTAACCCCAAGATTGATAAGTCAATGTGAGCAAAATAAACACACTTAATTTAAACAAACTGCTTGAATGGGCTTAAATCTAATCATAATTACTAAGATGCATACAATACACAAATCAATACTTTTTTATAATGAAACACAGAAACCATGATAAAACTTAACATGCCATCGATGAAAGGTCACTACCAAACAACCACTTCTCCATTAACATATACAATTAAAAAGTAATCTGATCCTAACATAATCCAAAAGCCCATAATTAAACAATTCTACTCTGACAAGGATCAAGCTCTTACTGGATTGTATGAGAATCATCACCACCGCTAACACATTGCCAACTAGAACACACAACACAATGAAATTTCTATCTAGCAAGGTTGAGCAATGAAAAGTCACTCTAAGATCATAGACACACTCAAGGTTCCATGCATCCAAAACCAAGGCATAACTTAAAGCACCTAAGAAGAGATTCAAGAGACCAAGGGTGTATCCCCATATGATGAAATGTCACAATACAAGAAGCATAGAACCAGCTCATCATCATGCAAGAAGGAACCACGTAACGTTTAGCTAAATAGCCAACAACATAATGAGCTCTGAGTTACCAATCAAAATAAAATCCAAGAAATGTCTACAATCAAGGAAAGTGGCTAAGTAGCCACATTGTAAAGTCTGAAAATTCTCACAAAAATATAAATAACTAAAAGAGCCTTAGAGCTTCTCAATCCATTCATGAAATAAGATGCTGGTCCTTGATAAAATAACACAAGATTATGAATGTAAAACATAAAAGTTAACACCACATTCACTCTGTAGCCCTTCATGATTGCCAATAGGGTAACTCTACCTCAAGGTCAGTTCCAAGGACACATATGCAGGATTGGGTCCAAAATGACACTCAGACTTAATGTCCACTCTCCCATATGGGTAACAAAATGGAAACTGACAACCAGACCCTTTTCCCTAACCACCAAAGGAAGGAAGCTCTAAACAACTTCTAATTAACTCTTCTCGACCCATAACACAACCACTATTGTCCAACCACAAGAATCACACCATACAAATCATCATTCCAATAAATTTAATAAGGGTCTCAAAAGGCTTAACACATCATACAATAAAATCAAGTTTTAGGCCTTTTAAAACAACACATTTTCAAAGGGGAACCAAGTTTCCACTACACTAGAAGTTCACAAAAATCAATTTAATTTGACATTCTTAGTTACCTGGGTTCAGAAAAAATGCCACTGAGAAAGTACAACAATTCAAACAACTTATTATTTTAATTTTGGTAGTTCAAATGAACAAAGTAATGTAATATTTCTTCATACGCATTTCTTTTTCAATTTTCAAACAAGTTTGTTTTCTTATATTCAAAAGTGTGATAGGTTTACAGTTAATGTATTAAGTTTTCTAGCGTGCCCAAGGGACCAAGATTTGAACCCATGGCTTTGATACCAAATGTAACACCTATTAAAACAACCCACTTGAGACCCAAGAACAACCTAGGATTAGTTAGGAAAAATTATGGAATAATTTTTTTTATTAAAAGAATCTACAACCATGTTACAAGGCAACAATTGTCCCTAACAGGTTCTAGAACAATTCAACTCTACTAGAGTATATTTTCCTTTTATTAATAATTATTAGAGGTCACAAGGTCCAAAATTTAGGGTTAGAAGTTTCAACTAGGTTCAAAGGGAGATTCCTCACCACACCTGCTCTCTAACAGGATTAAAGTTTCAACTTGATTTTTCTCATACATAATGCATTCAAATTTTTCCTAAATCACTCCCATTGGATAGGAAATTTCCTCACTTTTCCAGTGTTATAAAGAAGTCCTCCTAACCCCTCATATGTTTCAAAGGCCCCTTGGGGTGAAAATTTTCCCCAAGAGTGGGCTTGCGGGCTCAGGGGTGAAAATTTACCCAAAGGGTGGGTTGGCGGACCGTGGAGAGACCTTGGGAAAATTTTTACCACGCAAGGAAAAAATAACATTTGTGCCCACACTCCCATGGGTCTTCAAAGGACATGTGGAACTCCCTAAGGTAGTGCAGGGAAAAACGAGGAAAGGCGGGGCGGCGGGAGACATTTGCAAATTTTCCCGTGTGGGGTGAAAAGTCATCTTTGTGCCCGCACTCCCGTGAGACCGCAAAGGACACATGGTGTCTCCTAAGCCAATGCGGGGAAGACAGGGTGGTGGGGAGAAAAATGAATTAATTCCCCAAAGGGCTAAGAGGGTACAAAGACCCGTGCCTCCGCTGTCACCTCGCGATGCCACGTGACAACCCCTGATTGGCTGCGGGCGGGCAGAGCAGTGGAGAAAAATTGGAAAATTTTCTAAAAAATTTCCAAGATGTGAAGGAAAAAAGGAACCCGTTCCTCCACCAATGCCTCGTGGTTCCACGTGGCATCGCCTAATTGGTTGCAGGCCGGTGGGGAATACTTGGAAAATTTTCCCAAAATTTCTGAAAGTGCTAAGTTAAAAAGGGGATCTGTCCCACCATTGGCACCTCATGGTGCCATGTGGCAGCCTCTGATTGGCTGCGAGCCAGCAGTGCGGAAGAGAAAATTTTGAAAATTTTCCCAAAAATTTTCATAAGTCCCAAAGGAAAAATTAGGGCCGCAGGCCCACCAAGGAAAATTTTCCCAAAAATTTCAACGCCAAGGAAGAAAACTTCAGAAGACCATAACTTTTGATGGAGAACTCGGTTTGGGAAAAATGAGGACTTTCTGGAAAGCTCTCAGCATGATCTTTGCACCAAGATCATTAATTTTTAAGTTTAGTAAAGTTTAAGGGGTCACTTTTAATAAAACGGCCTGCAAGATTTTATAGTGTGAACTGGTAAATTTTAACTTGTTAGATTTATTCAATTTGATCTTCCTCCTCTCTCAACATGTAAAATAAAAATGGAGGATTGTTCCTAAATGGATTTAAGGAAGGATTCAAGGTTCAATTTATCTGATTGACTTGCAAATTTGAGCATTTACATTTCTTGACAAAAAATGACTACAAAACGATTTGAGCCCGAATTCGCTAAGTTTTGAAATATTTCATTAAGTGTATTTGTCTATTTGAACTTGTTTAGGGCCTAATACTTCAATTTAATCATTTTATTTTTCATTTTATTTTTGCAGTGTTGAACTGTGCATTTTTGGTTTAATTAATTGCTAGTTTTAAAATTACAAATTTAACAGGGATCAAATCTTAATGTGTCTATTTGCCATTACTTCTTCCAAGTATTTAGAATACGTTCCAATTCCAATCTAACACATTTGGTTGATTCAAAACAAACCATTCAAGATCAAAATGCAATACTAATTTCAATTTTTCACATTTGAAAGACAAAGTTCTGCACTATCCTTCATAAATAGTTTCTTCTTTCAAGCAGAGATCCCAATACATTGAAATAATCAGATTTAAATACAACAATGCAATTTGAGAGAAGCATTACATTCATTTATTGATTCCAAAAGATAACTTGGAACTTATTTCTTTTAATCCTTCCAAAATCATTTATTGAACACTGGGCAGGATATTACATTTTCTTTTCACATGTTGCACTTTACCATTTGTCAAACAAAGATTTCATAGAGCATGCAAAACACAGACTTCCCATGGAATAACATCATATGGAAAAGACATACCATTTCCATTGATTCAAACGAACTCTTAAAAATTCCTTTCCATTTGATTACAAAATGCAGTATACCAAACACGTATCATTCTTTCACATTCTTCCTAAACAGAATACATAGTATAACTCTTTTACATTTCTAATTTCCACTTGCAGTCAGTATAACATCTTTCCATTACAAAAATTTACAAGTTTATCGAGTTCAAGTGGGAAAGGTTACAATGAGATTTCATTTCATAAGGGATTGTCAAACTGTCTTTTCTCAGCGCCAAAACAACAACATGCATTCTTCTCTTTCTTCCAATTTTGATCACAACAAAGGTAGGGGAAAGGAAACACTCTCCACCCAACCAAGACATCCAATGAAAGGAGAATCCATCCTTCTCCATTGGACCTCGAACCCCAAGCACAATGCAATAAAAGATGTGATCCAACTCATGGAAACAATAGGCTTCCAAAAAACATACACACAACATTTTCACAATAAAACACAGTCCAAAACAAAATGTGGTTATTAGAACTACAATAACACATGACAAGCAATACTAAGGCTTCACCAAGCAAGACAAAGGAGAAAGAACTATCGGGTATTCTTTTTATGCCTCCTAAACGGGGAAATGGGTATCACCACCAAAAAGATAATATATCAAGCCCTGACATTCGTTATGCCTCCCCCAGGTACCCTTTATTCCTCACATTTCGTTATGTCCCCCCAACCATTTATGGTACCCCCATAACGAGTAAAGAAATGCAAGCTATTTCTTTGTAAGGTGGAACCAAAATCCCAACTCCCTCCACCCTTATACCTCCCTAAAACACACTTGTGCCTCCCACAAAATAAACCCCATAGTCTTATCCTACACCATTCCTAGGCCATCTACCCACAATCCACAACAATAACAAACATACCAGAATTTACATATTCATAAAAGGTAAAAGAAGAGTATTTCCAAGAGCCAAGCTCTTACCTCTCCATGATGGAGTTTGTTCCAAGTTTAAAACAACAAGCTCCTTCTAATGCAAGCAATCCAAAAATCAACCTAATACAGGCATGCAACAATCTTCCAAAATATTCTCCAAGCAAGAGCTCCCAAAACAACAAGAAAATTCACCCAAAAGAAGTCTCCCAAAAATGAAGCAAACCCCAAAACAAGAGAAGGAATTCAAATTTTATAAAGGAGGGAAGAGAAGAGGATGAGTTGGTTCCATGTAGGATGCCACATCACACATCCTCAACCCCAAACACAAAGTCAAATTCATTCTCCAATGCATAATAAAAAGGTGGGTGAATAATATGATAGATTTACTTACACACTCAAACAAGTCCATACGCCATAAGGATTGAAATTAAATTATGTAAGAAAAGTGCAATTACAACCTAGAACTTGACTTGCCAAAATGCATTATAAAATTCTAAATTCAACCCTCCAACCATAGGTAAGGTTGGTATGTAAATTTAAGAGTTATGGGACAAGTTTAACTTGTCCCACAAGCCTCCAAAATCATCCTCCAAGGACAAATTCGAATTTCCAAGAAGGTGGAGTGTTTCACACTCAAAAGTTAACTTATACATCACTTACATATTACTTGCACATTACAAAGAAAACTATTTGCCATGGTGACCTTGTTGAATTCATCTAGAATTCCGATGTGGTTGGTCTCTAATCCCCCAATGTTTGTTATGATATTTTAAACCTGCAAAATATAAATACCTCCTTCGGCCTCATGGCCACATCAAAACATCCAAATGAATATAATATACTTCCAAAGTCATCAAAAAATATGTGAATCACAATAATCATCAAGCCAATCAACATCGCCACTTAAAATTTCATCAACAACTATATCATCATCAATTTTAATTTTCTAGGTCTACTCAAAATATCCAATTATCATAAGTCCAAACAACATCTATAATATAGCCATGTCAAATAGTATATCAACATCAATATATAAAAAAGTCTCTAATGATCATCATGCATCATATATGAATCAGAGTTCGCAATAATCCATGCTCTAACATATAATTATCATACTAAATCAGAACTATAACAATGTCCATGGTATAGTCAACAGTGTCATGATCAATATCAAAAGTGTCGAAGTGAAGTGGGCACTACATAATTAAATTTGATCTAATTGTAATTAAATATAATTGAAAAGGAATTAAATCCTATTAATTAAGATCTAATAAAAATTAAATACTCGAATAAAGTTCCCCCTTAAAAATTTGAACACCCCCCTAACTGAATATACCCCACTTCATAAGATAGACTCACCAAAAATTTGAAAATTCCCACCGTTTGGTTGGAGGGCCCAACCAGCTTGTGGCTCGATGGGTGAACTATTGGGGAGGGAACTGAGGTGAGCAGGGTGGGCTCAGTCACAAACGGGAAGACAGGAAGGCCCAGATAGACTCGGTGTGGAGGTGGGGCTCAGTCACAAGTGGGAAGCATGCTCGGCAAGTGTTGTTAGAAGGTGGGCCGCAATGGATGGGCGTAGAGGAGGTCCCTAGGGCAGGAGACAAGGTCTCATGGCTCCAACAGATATGAAGGCTTCGGGGGTGAGGTAGAGAAGCCATATGTGAGTTTATAGTCCAAGTGAGCACGAGCAAGAAATAGGTCAGGAGCAAGTCGCCAAAGGAGCGGGGAGCGCGAACTAGGGCCGAGGGAAGGACACCACATAGAGGATGAAAAAATGAATGGGCCTTAGGTAAAAAAAATGAACAAATGAGCTAGGTAAAACACACATCCATACACCAAAAAAATCAGGGACGCAGCCAAGCAAAGGGAGAAAACACAATAAAAAAACAACAGGGCAGTGGTTCAACACGTCCACACAGCCCAAATCCGCTGCAGGGTCGATGCCTTAAGGAAAATAAAAAATCAACTCGACCGAGTTAAGTAGGAAACTCACGAGTTGAGATTCAACATAGGATAAAATGACTTTAACCGAGCCAGGAGAGCTCGATGGAGAGGAATGATTCAACTTGGAAGGTAAAACATGCCTGAGCTAAAACACATTGGGGGAATGGCTCGATTCAGGGCTAAACATGGTGAATGGAGCTCGGGGCAGAGAAGAGAAGCTCGGTGAGGGGCTCAGTGGAGAGAAGTGAACCAAGACACCAAACTTCAAACCTACAATTTTGAACCTGAATTTCTCCAAAACCACCATGCAAAAAATATAGAGAGAGACCAGAAAACAGAGATCTAAAATTTTTCTGTTTAATAAAAAATTAAAAACCAGAAAATAACCTCTATTTTAACCGATCTACTAGATTTAGCTATAATTAGCTAAATGTAGCTGCAAAACCCCTGAAAGCTTCAGCAATACCTGCACATGCATGAAGAACTCAGTAAACCAAAACAACTTTCCAAGAACAACTTGTTAAATATGTTAGCAAGATTCCAAAATCAAGTAATCGAAAAAAAAAACTTGCACAAGGAGTAAAAAATAATGAAACCAAGAGTAACCACAACTCAGATGATGAATGCATGTTTACTTGATCTCAGCTCTGATACCATGAAATATTTTTCAAGAATCGAATCAGAAACGTTGTACCACAAAGTAGTTGCACTCAAACAAAATCGTGATAGCTCCAGCGTAATTGCAAGGATCGATCAACAATGGAAGAACTTGCTCAATAGAAACAAAGCTTGCACATAGAGGAAATACAATGGAGTGTCTTGGCATGCTCATAAATGTCAAATGAAAGGATACATATATGGTGTTGAGTAACCTTAGTGCATGAAACAAAAGAAAACCCTAAACCTAACCCATGTGAGATTACCCTCCCTATGTGAGTGGAGGACACGTAGGATCCCACACACAAATAATTCATGGTTATGACCACAACCTTATGCACTATTAGACCTAGGGTATCAAAATTTGGTGCTCATTCCCATTGGTGTTAGCAAGAGCTAGATGAGTCATAAACTAAAACAACCTTTTTGTTTACCTTATAAGTTAGAAAATGCAATTTTCCAGAGACTTGACAAATAACCTTTGAACCCTGAACATGAGAGGTCAAACGTCATATGTGTTCATTGTTAGGTAAGGATTTACGTAAAGTGTTATCTCAACCTCATTTGACTATTTACACTCTCTTCACTGATTCTCTAGGAGTCTTATCACTCTGTTTTATAGTTTTGAGGAGATGTTAAAACTGAAAAGTTGGCTTTCGTTTTGACCCGCCGTTTGAACCTTGAGAAAAAAAATACCTATCAACCTTTACAAACCTCTATCATTTTTACTGGATAATCTCCTAGAACCTTCAGTTCGAGAAAATAAATTTTCTGGTTAGTTTGGCTAATAGGTTTTTTTAGTCCTCTAGTCGCAGTTTGACTAGGTCAAACTGGACCAATTATGACCGGTGGCTCCAGAAAACTTGTCGTCATTTGAGAACCACTTTTTATTTCTTTGTCCCATCAACTCTGGTGAATTATCCATATATAGGGAAACTCGTAGGAAGTTTCTCGTTTCATGTTCATCCATTGAATGTTAGTTTTAGATGTGGTTTTCTGAGCCTCGAGCTAACTTGTGATTGTTTGCAACTAGGACAATTATGACCAATAGCCTTGGGAAACTAGCCGCCAATCGTAAACCATTTTCCAATTCTGAATTCTGTCAATTCCTATAAACTATTGGTATATAGGTGGACATGTATAAATTTAATCATGGTGTGTTTTCTCATTAGAAGACAATGTTTGAAAATGGTTTCTTAGCCTCCAAAGCCTAATTTGAACGTTTTTATAGCTAACAGGTATATGCTAAATGAAAGTTGTAGGACTTTGTCAGGTTGTCAAACCATCATGGAAACTTATTAACACTATAAATAATTGTTTGAAACTCTATAATGTGATTTTTTGTGTGAAATTGAACTTTTGGTGAAATAGCGTTTCTCTCTCTTCCCTATTTCTTTCTCTCTCCTTGGTTACGAAGTGAAGTGAAATAAAAATGAAATGAATACATGTATTTAACCCTTTTCCTTTCCAATGCAAATTATTAATGTTATTATGTAAATGGGAAACTAAAGATGTTAATTATGTTAGGTTAGGGTGGAAGCCATGCCAATGATTTATCACCGATTTCATGCTCACATGGTTTTGTAGGATACAAGAAAGATGGTGAAAAGGCATTGTGTAATTCATTGTTTATTATTGTAATTTATATAGGTCATTGTAAAATGTATATATGTATAATTTAGTCCCATGTTATAGAAAATTTGTATTTGAAATTTGCTAATATGTATGAGATGCTAGTTGTAGGGATACCTTGGGAAATGTGCATTTGATCATAGGTGTAATTTTGATTTATAGTTACATATGGTAAAAATAATTGATATATATATATATATATATATATATATATATGTTAAATGAATTTGAATTTAATATCTTATAGTTTGTTTCTAGTGTTCAATAGACAATTAATTAATTAGTATGTTGTATTCTTACCTTGTAAATGTAATAAAGAAATCTAAACGAAACACTTAACCCTAATATATGACTCGTGTATAACTACCTTTCATGCATGAATCCTTTTAGTGTAGAAAATTAAAACCTTAGGATAAACTTCAATCTCTACACTCGATGTCATTCTTCTTGCATGATCTTTCTTAGCCCAAAAGAAATTGAAACCGTAAAATGAACTTAAAATTTTGTGCTCAATGGAACCTCTCAGCTCAGGTAAATTAGACCCCTAGTTTTTCTTATCATCATGGTCAGTATGTTTAGCATTATCATCGTGAACTTGACGAGTTAGGAGTGACTTTGAAAAACTTTATCTAGAATAAGTAGAACTAACACCTTCTTAGTAGCCTAGTCATCTACCAAGTCTTATGAATGTTAGATCTAGGAATTTTCTTCATCATCGAATGGATTCCTTGTGGGATCTAGACGAAAAAAATGGACCTAGTGAAATAGTTGTACTATGACTTAAAATATTGTTAATGATCTCTTTAATTCATCATAGCTAAATGTGTTACTTTGGCTAGTGACATTATAGCGCATTGATATTTTACGGAGGGTTTATAGGGTAAATATGTTTTCACACCTTAATCTGATCTATAATAGGGCATAGAGCCTTGAGTGAAAATTGGAATTAATCTAAACCTCTAGTTGATTAGGAGGTTAACTTGTGGGTATAAAATTGTAAGTAAATCTTTTCATATGAAATTGATTTGAAAGATGTTGACTTTAGAGAACCTAGGAAACTGAAATCTTGGTCCCTTAATCCCTTATTATGTCCCTTTTAACATTAAGAATAGAATAAATTTCACATATTGAAATCGTGAGATGCAGAAACATGGGATCTTACCTTGAACACAAATCACTTATAGTTCATGTTAGTTTATAATGCTTCAAATCATATACTTCTTTAAGATGTTAGACAAGTACTTTCGTAACTCTTTTGTTATAAAGTGATGCCAATAATGAGACCATAGTGCAATGTAAGAGTAAAGGACATAAGAGTAAAACAAGATTTGAGGTTAGGAATAATGTCACTCTTGGCTGTCCTTATAATTCAATTAAACATTTTCATGTGTTACAAAGAATATGAATTTCCCTTGATGTGATCAAACTTTGAGAAAACAAAAGGTATATATAAATCTAAATACAATTTCTTGATGTGAAAATGTTGAATGGATTCAATAAGTTATTGAACTATATCAACTATGATAGGGAAATAAAGATACCATGATCAAAGAATGTTTATAGGAACATGTATCTTGAATCTAAATCTCCCTTAGGTCCTAAGATTTATTTCTCAGCATCATGCCAAATTAAATTGTGTAGAAAGGGTAAAATTATAACATTGAATAAACGTTTGAGAAGCATAATATGAACATAAGAATGAGATATTTGAGAAATTTGTATGAAATTTGAAATATGGAAAATAATTAGGTAAGTTATGGATATTTTCGTAAGGGATAAAGATCCAAATTAAATGGTCGAGCTATAAGTTGAATTTGAAATGAATTTAAGCATCTCTAGCTAGAAAAAGGATAAAATTATCATTGCATAATAATGTTCTTAGAATATTAATCGTAACTAAGATGTAATCATGGTAATGTGTTCTTGGTTGTCAATTCTGTGGGTCCCTTTCTTGTTGTTGGGTCATTGCTACCATTCATTCATTGGGGAAAGTGTGACATTGACATTTATATGGTGTTGGCATGTGTCTATGTGAGTCGATGAATTTTGTAAGTGTCATATGCATTGTTGAGTTTCTCTGCTTAGAGCCTTGTGGTGTTGTGTAGTGAAAAATGTAAGGAATTTTTTTATCCTAGTATCATTATTGTTGTATTTGTGTGTAAAATTTGTGGGTGTTACAGGAGGCAAACATCAAAGAGATTTTGATACACTAATAGAGAAAATAAGTATTTCTCATATCTTAGCACTTATATATTTACAACAATAATTTGAGATTGAGACAAATGCCATTCAATATACAATGGCGGATTTCTTGATGCAGAATAAGAAGCCTATTTTTTATCATTTTGAAACCTTTAGGAGTGCAGTAACAAAATATCCAAATTATTCTAAAGAGTTGTATGATTTGGTGCAGAGTGTAAAAAAATGGAAACATGACTTGATGGGAAAGGAAACAATAATTCTTATAGATCATTAGCCCCTCCAATATCTCTAATCATAGACCAAGCTACAATAGTATAGAAAATTTTGTTGGAAGGGTTTCCACCAATAGTTTCATCTCATGATCGTGTATAAGAAATGTATACAAAATAAGGTTATTGATATGTTATCTAGTCCTCTAATTATTATTGCATATATTCTTTTATAACATAGTTCTCTAGTTTTTGACAAATACAAAGAACAATATGTTAATGTTGTTGATTCTAAAAAAGTGTATGAATATTTGATGATAGGTAAACAATTAGGGGAATTGGACTATCATGTGCATGATGGAGTCTTGTATCATTCTGGTAAAATTTTTATTTTGTAGGATGAAAGAGTGTGTTGGTATCCAAATTTGTTCTCCCTTTCAAGCCGAGCAGCAACACATATTGGACATGGAGCTTAGAGACAGATAGATCATAGTGTGTGTCATTTTGTAGCTGGGGATGAGATCTAATTGGCCCTTTGTCACTCAAATTTGTGGAGAGATGGATAACACCTTCAAGAGGATTTGACCTGTCCTCACTACTTTAGGCCGTGCCTTTCGACTAGGGTGAGAGGAACCTTAGTGTAACCTCTATTTGATGAAGGAGATTGAGATATCCTTATTTTGCAAAAATTTTATGAAGAAAGCCTTGGGAAAATATGGTCAATACTCCATAATTTAACTCTCAAGAGTTGTCACTTCTAAAATGATGGAGATACTTTCAACACAAGGCTAAGGTTACTGAAGACATTAAGAAATCCTGATTGTTCTACATATTTTAGTAAGTAGATTTTGTTCCTTTGTTGATATACAGGGAAAATAGGGGTAGTTCAGGATGGATTCATGGTTTTTGAATGATTTTGGTGGGAGATGAAGCAGGATAGAGTTGATTATACCAAATATTTGAGGGAATTCACAACAATGGACAACTCAACAAAAGAAAGCTTCATAATAGTTAAGATGTTCCTTCAACCAGAAGGTGTGCTTCAATGGAGGCCCAGATCAACACATTTTCACACAATCTTTGAGACTCTAACATGAAGGCTCGAATTGAAAGACTCAATTAAACACAAAAATCTCTGATCAATCACGCCTAAGGTACACCCAAAGACTTACAAACAATCTTTATCAACAAATGATAGTGAAATGATTTTAAATTTGTTTATCTCATCCAAGATGAAGGATATTCTTGAAATGAAATTGTAAATACCATTAAAATTTCATAGGGATGAGATCCTGTGTGATTTCAAAAATATTTCAATGTAAGATTGCAATAGGAACAAAATAAACCATTTACAGACATTCTGAAACAAAGAAGACACAAATTGCTAGAGATTGGACACAAATTAATTTCAAAATTTCTTAGATTCATCAACAAGGGAAAGCTTCCAAAGAAATCTCAGTGCTTGTTAATGGCTATACATCTGTAACCAACTTGACATGATAGAAAATCTAACACAGAAGAAAATAACAGGTTATCTCAGCTTGGTCTCTTAGGAAGATGACTTTCTCAAATTTTTCTCTTAAGAATTCAACCCCTGATTTTGCAAGAGTATTCTCATTGCATTTATACATTTCACTCACTCAATTTTCACCCCAAAAGAGAAGAATATTTGAGGGACCTTTTCTTGTTACCAATTTACCTTCAGAAAGAGACATTTAACAAATTTAGATCCGAAAGCTATCCAGGTGGACCAATTGTGAATTGATCACATTTCTTGGGCCCTCGACTAATGATTAGGATGCCATGGCAACAAATTTTTAGACAATCCTTCTAATCATTATGATTATGTCATGCGAGAAATCCCTTTTTAATCATTTTTTAGAGGCTCTGCACAACTGGATCTGACAGGTGATCCTTTTCACTCTCGAGGAAACACCTTTTCCATCTTTGCGCCTGTAACCTTCATCATTTCATCCTTTCCCTCTTTTTCCTCTGTAATTCTACCCCGCATCCATCTTCTTTGGTAATTCCCATTTTTGCAAGTGCTTGAGCAATTCCAACTTCAAAATATTGACCTTTACAATCCTTAGACTCACAAATTAAGTTTTGAATCCATTCAATGACACTTTACAGACAGAGATGACAAGGAATTTCATCAAAAAATGATGAAAAATAGTGCGTATTCACATATCTAGAAGTCTTGGAGAAAAAATGGAAGAAAAATAGACGCGATGCACAACCACCATTGATTCTACCCCTTCTCTAATTTATTTTATAACCATCCATGTGTTTCCTTGGCGCAACTACAAAGGAGAAGTACAGGGGAAAGTTTCCAAACAAGCATGCAGACTCACCACTTGTCCTAGAGCCCAACAAAGTTGTTCAAAAATTTGAAGGATCAGCAGAAGGCTCCATGTGTCTAAGGTCTGAGATAATTTTCCTTGGCCATTGGAAAGTCTAAGAAAGGGTAGAGTGAGCAGAAGCCTCCAAGTGTCCTCCTAGCGCTTCTTTAAAATAAAACTTAGGAGCCGGTCCCCAAATAGGTGTAGTCCCTCCACGTGTCCCAGGCCTTTAGAAAGTTACTTGAAAATTCTAAGTATGGGAAGACCCAGTGGAAGCCTCCACGTGTCTTCATTTCAAAAATTAGAGATGGTTCCCAAGAGCAGAGACCTTGAACAAGTACAGGCTTACCACCTGTCCCAGGCCTTAGAAAATTGCTTTGAAAATTTTAAGTATAGAGTAGAGCTAGCGAAAGCCTCCACATGTCTCCCTGTCGCAATTGATAAGGTGGGACCCTGAGGTGGATCCTCAAATGAGCTTCAGCCCTCCACATGTCCATGGTTTGCCAAAACTATACTGGTTGTATGAAAAATTTGTCTAAGTTTGGGCAAGGCAGTGGAAATCTCCACGTGTCTCCCCAACACAACTACAAGGCAAAACCAAAAGGAGAATTTTCATATGAGCGCCAACCCTCCATGTGCACAAGCTTTGAGTATGAAGCGGGTCTTAGAGTTTCAAAATTCTCCGCCAATTTTCATCCAACCAGAAAGGGCCACATTTCCATAGATGCTGAGATATGAATTAGACCTGGAAAAATACACCCGTCAAACCGTAAAATGCGGGAAAATCACCATTTTCACCTAGAAATGAATCCTTCTTTAAGGAAAGAGAATTTGGAAATGTTATAAGGCCTAAATATGATACTCCTAGCTACATCCAATCACGTTTCCACAGATATTTGGGACAAAATTGATAGGGACAATAAAACATGACTGTGGAAAATAGAAGGAAGGAAAAAACCCAAGTTTTATGCCCAAGTTACAAACACTTTCTCATGGACAGAGGAACGAAAAACAAATTCTGGACTTTTAAGTGATCCTCAACCAAGGAAGGGATTGATCATGGAAACCAATTGGAGGAAAAAGTTTTCATGCATCAATACGGGGAGATAGAAAAGATGACAGAGCCCACAAATTGGATAATTTCAAGGAAAAACGGGGTGAGACCAAATTGAGCACCAACATCGGCTCCGAATCGAGGATGAGCAATCCCTGTGAGTGCCAAAATAAAAAATAGTAAACCAAGTATAAAAAATAGATCATTGGGCAAAAGAGTCAAGGAATAATCTTGCAAAGCACATAAACCATAACCATCCTCAAAAAAACGAACCAAGAAACTAGCAAAACCAAGTCACCAAGGACCATAACGAACTAAAACACAAAATTAGAATGAAAAAAAATAACTATACACTATATAATGGAGTATACCTTGATTATGATAAATCAATCAAGGAAATGTTTCAAATGCCTTCCATTAATAGGTAATTCAAGCAGTTCCCCATCTAAGTATTTTAGGAAGAAGGTATTTTCACCAATTTTAATATCAATTAAATAAGGGCCCATCCACAATACATCAAATTTACCATGCTTTCCCTTATCTTCATGCTTTCTATCCCATAATAGCACAAGATCCCCAATGCTGAAAGCTCTTGGAGTCACCTTCTTGTTAAATAAATTATTCAAATTTTATCTTAACTTCACATGCCGCTGATGGGATGCCCTTCTTTCTTCATCTAAATCAATAATCTGATTGATTTGAGCATCATATGGACTAACTTCTTGATCTTTAATTTGTTGAATAAACTAAAATGAAGACAATTGCAAATGAAGTTCTTCTTACATCTTCAAAGAAAGGCACAAATTGATGGGCCTCTATTTTTGCCTAAAAGGCTTGGCATTAGATTCAAGATGGATTTCACGTTGGAACAAATATTCCCTGTATGCCTTCAACTCAGAGTAATACCAAGCTAGGTTGTCTTGATATTTCTTCAGCAATTGAACATATGATTGCTTCTCTTCCTTGCTGAGATTGCTTCCTAACTAGATTTTATGTAGTTTTTCCTTTGTGCCCAAGTCGTGCTCTTCCACATCTCTTGAAACTGACATACTCATTTTAATAATGCAATCAACATTATCAAATTTTGACTCAAGTGCCACCAAACCTCTAGGAATCATGTTTGTCTTCAGTTGGATGATGTCTTTGCCAAATAAAGTTTCCTTTCCTTCAACAACACACAACATTGGTTCCTAGTCTATATTTTGGTCAGCAAACTCGCCTTGGTTCTGTAGAAACCGTTTCACCTAGGCATCATCATCAAACACTTGCCAATTTTTAACGTTATCAAGGATAGATGGCCTTGTTAGTATTTCAGCATCATACTCACAAAATGGAGACACTCTACAATTCCCAAATCTTGATCCTAGCACTGCTAACTTGTCTACAATAGCATTAAAATTTCTATCATGGTGAAAAATATTAAAAGAGTCAAACATTTCAATCAAATCCCAGACTGCATGCTTGTATTGTTTCATTCTCTGATTTCTAGTAGCATACAATTTTCTAATTTGCTTGACAATCAATTCTGATTCCCCTTTGACAATGGTATCCTTTACACCATATTTCCATGCAATTCTCAAACCTAATAACAATGCTTCATATTGAACAATGTTGTTAGTGCATTCAAAGTTGAGTTTGAAAGAAAAAACAAACTCTTCTTGGCATGGAGAAATCAGAATAATGCCAACAACATTTCCAAAATTGGAACAAGCTCCATCGATTAACAAGGTCCAAGGTAAACCTACTTGTTCAAGACATTTACACTGATCAATATTATGCTATTTTCCATCAGCAAACACCACAAATTTATCAGCATATACATCATCATACAACACTTCATAAGAAGCATTATTGGGATCTTCAATGAGGTGCAACATCTTCTTCTCTCCATACAACTTTAAAAGACTGCCTTCAATTAGAATGGTGGCAAAAGACATATCCATCTGAAAACTTCCACCAACACTTTCAGCCCACTTTCTTGATAACAACATGCCCCATTTGTTAGGGCAATCAACAATAACAACATCAAGTTTCAAGTTCTTACCTGGATAAACTGCAAGTTGTACCACCAAACATTTAACACATCCTATAATAGGCACTTCTCTAGAATCCATTGCAGTACACTTGCCATAAGCTGCTATCACTTTAATGTTCAATTCATTCATGACTTCTAGAGGCATAACATTGCATGATGCTCTGAAATCAAACATACAATTGTGTAATAGTCTGTCTTTAATAATCATTGTTGTAAGAAATGGATCAAAATTTAATTGAGACTCAACCAAAGATGTTCCCAAGTAAACTTTAGGTGGTTCACGTATCTCCTCCAATGCTGGTGATTTTTCTAGGTTTGCAATGGTTGGAGGAGTGTTTACATCATTTATATTTTTGTATGGGGCACTCCTATCTTCTTCCAATCCTAAATACTCAATATCCCTCTTGTGCTCAGGAATTCTAAGCAGTTCAACAATTAGGATAGAAATCTTGATCTAACTCAAGACTTGGGCAATGTCATAAGGAATGTGTTTAGGCACAACAACATTTGGAGAATGATTGAAAAACTCATCGAATGACACAAGATCTTTCACATTTTGGGCATGGGTGGGAACGCCTGTTCTAATTGAGACAATAAGGCCTTTTCCAGATGCATCTTTCTTTGGAGTTTCTTTTGGGACATTGGTGATAACTGGGGTCTTTGGTTTGACTTGAGGCCCTGCCCCCTTGAAAAATTTACTTATTGTGTTATACTCTTTTTCTTGGGCAACAACAACATTCATTAACAACTATCTATCCTCTTCTGATGGGATTCATCCATCATACTTCTTAATCATTAGAGCTCTTAGGTACTCAAAATCATTATTAGGAAGTTCAAATGCTTGTACCATATCTATTTCTAAATCATGAGAGGGAGGAAGAAGAGGTACCCGATGAATGTAGTTCCAAAAACTTATAGCAGTTCTTGCACTTATTACATTAGTTGAAGTTGCTCCTTGCTATGAGCTTGTAGAGCAGTCCACCATGCATGTGTCATCATCAATGTTATCATCATCATCAGCTTCTTCAACTTTCAGATCTACTTCACATGGTGGGTGGGGCAAGAAGTACTTTTCACACCAATCAATTTCATTTGTCTCTTCAACAACAACAACTCTGGCATTTAGAGGATCATGCACTACTATATTTTCCCTAGCTTGGGGTTGTCTACCTCCCATGGGTCCTTTACCTCTGTCATCATACCTCTGATCATTTCTAGGATAATTTGCAAGTTTTTGTTGTCTTTGTTTCCCATGCTGAACTTGAGAACCTTGTCCAATTCCTTTCTCTGCCCTGACTAGCTTGTAAGAGATTTCTTTGACAGTTCCGACCAAAGTCTTTACAACTTCCTCAAGATCCAAAACCTTACTTGATTGAATCTTTTTTGGGTTGATCAGTTTAACACCCTTCCTCTTAAGAGGGTTTCCAACTATTTTAATGTTGTTCTCAATTTACATAGCCATGGTGAAGGCCTGCCTCAAATTTCTAGGGTTCTTATCCCTCAAGTAGTAAGCAACTTTCTTATCCAATACATCTGAATACTTTATCAGACATGATTCATCACATGGCCTCAAATCAACAGGAAGTCTTCTCAATGTTTTGTGAAATCTTGTATTGAAATCATGCATTGATTCATTAGGATTATTTTTTTTATTTTCAAACTCTGATAAAAGAAACCTAGGGTCTTTTTTATCACCATACTACATTCTAAAATAATTCTTCAGCTCTGTCCAAGAATCGATGAAATTATCTGGAAAATATTTATACCAGCCCCTTGCATCCTCCTCTAGAGTATGGATAAAGAATTTAATGTATACATCCTTAAACTCTATTTCGAAGTCCTCCATCATATTGACAAAGAGCTTTAAATGCTGATCACTAGTGATTGCATTATTTCCCTGAAACTTAGGCAATCTATTTCTTACATCTTTTGGAACAACTTTTGGATAGCCAGCTATACCTCTAAAACTGATGGGACTAAAAGTATTAACAACAAATGGAGGTCTGGGTGGAGGCTGAGCCATATTATTTTGAGGAGGTGATCTTATAGGAGAAACAAAATGATGAGGAGAGAGGTGTCTGTGTGGTATAGGGATGTAATTTTTAGAATGAGTTCCCTCTAAAGGCTCTGTTTCTTGGGAAACTCTATTAGATTTGGAAAATGCCAAGGCAGATTGAGAAGCAAATGTTTCAAATACAAAAAAGGACCCTCTCCAGATGGAGAATTCAATTCAAAAAATAGACTACCTGATTCATAAGCACTTGAGGAAGTATTGCAATCTTCAATCACATGCTGATCAATTTCATCAATGGAGATCTCTTTTCTTGATGCTTGATCTCCAACAACCTTCCAAATTCTTATTCCTTCTAAATCAGACTTTCCCAACCTTGAAAATAACCTTCTACTAGGGTCCTTAGTGAAGAAATATCTTCTTCCTTCTAGATTTGCAGAGATTAATGACAAATCTTACTTGATATATGTTAGGACACTGGTATTTATAAATAATTTAAACAACAAAAAGTCGCCACTAAGAATTTTCACCTTACTTTGTGCAAGTGCACTATGAAAGACCTATCAAATGTCTATCAATACCAGATTCATGCAAAGCTTACAAGACCTGATCTTATTTTACCAAAATTTATCAATGATGATAGAAACTTTAATTAAATAACTATATAAGGTGGAAATATTACACCTAGAACTCACAAATTTGAACAATTCTTACAGATCTGAACAAATAATGATATTTCAGCAATGTATTTTCACTTTAAAATATGTAAAATGAATTACCAGGGTTTGTACGTGTACACATTTGTTCAAATACTCCAAGGATTCCTTAGAATCGGTGCCACGAGTGTTGTTGATGTGCCAAATGGATATGAATGAGGAAGAAATCAACAAATATTTCCCAACAATGCTAAATAAGGTACATGGCAACGCAAATCAGTCCTCGACAATGGCGCCATGAGTGTTGTTGATGGGCCAAATGGATATGAACGGGAAACAAATCAACAAATATTTCCCGGAAACACTAAATAAGGTCCCCAGTAATGAAAATTAGTCCTCGACAATGGTGCCACAAGTGTTGTTGCCACACAAATAAATCTCGGAGCTCAAATAATCCCCAAAAACGTCACCATGAGTGTTGGTATCCAATTTTTTTCTCTCTTTCAAGCCAAGAAGCAACACAATTTGGACATGGATCTTAGAGACAGATAGATCATAGTGTGTGTCATTTTGTAGCCAGGGATGAGATCTAACTGGCCCTTTGTCACTCAGATTTTTAGAGAGATGGATAACACCTTCAAGAGGATTTGACCTGTCCTCACTACTTTAGGCCGTGCCTTTCGACCAGGGTGAGAGGACCCTTAGTGTAACCTCTGTTTGATGAAGGAGATGGAGATATCTGTCTTTTGCAAAATTTTTATGAAGAAATCCTTAGGAAAATACGGTCAATACTCCATAATTTAACTCTCAAGAGTTGTCACTTCTAAATGATGGCGATACTGTCAACACAAGGCTAAGGTTACTGAAGAAATTAAAAAATCTTGATTGTTTTACATATTTTAGTAAGTAGATTTTGTTCCTTTATTGATATAAAGGGAAAACAGGGGTAGTTCAGGATGGATTCATGGTTTTTGAATGATTTTGGTGGGAGTTGAACTAGGATAAAGTTGATTATACCAAATATTTGAGGGATTTGCTATCCATATTTCACCCCTGGGCCAAATATTGGATCAACCACGACCCCGCATAGAAAGAACCTGAGAAAACTCGTTCAGATCTGTAAATAGGTCACAGAAGGACTCAACAATGGAGTGGTGGGGGCTGAGAAAGACTAAGGGACCCTATGCAAAAGAAACGACTCTATTGGACCGTTTCCATGTCTTAAATCCATTTTCAAGTTGCAGAAGGACCCAACAATGGAATAACAGGGTCAAAAAATAAGGGGTAGTGCCACAGAGGAATCAAGAGCAAGAAAGGGAAAAAATGGTGAAGTTTCAAATTTTTTCGGGCTCAAGACCATTCAGGAAAGAGTCCAAAATTGACTAAGTATGGAGGAGTCAGCGGAAAGAACCACGTGTCCTAATGACGCTTCTCCAAAGGTGAATCCAGAAAGGGGAAGCCCAAATGAGTGCTAGGATTCCATGCGTCTGGAGCCCCAAAAAGTTGCAGGACCGTTGAAAAGTCTTCAACTAAGAGAGAACGTGCCAAGTGTCGGCTTGGCGCAAATCATGAAATGGGAGCCCAGGGTAGAGACTCAAACTTACGCCAGCCCTCCACGTACCAAATGGTCAAACAGAGTCAAAAGGAGGATAGGGTGGGCCTCAAAATTGGCTAAGTATAAAAGTGTAAGTGGAGAATGCCAAGTGTCAGTGTGGTTCATCTCTAAGAGTTAGTCGTAGGGCAGAGACCCAAATGAGCGCAAGCTCGCCATGTAGCCCAAAGTCCAAAAAGCTCAACAAGAGGGACCATTGAAAAGTCCATAGACCAGCGGAGGTTGAAAAGTGTCAACTTGATGCTCCTCTAAAGGAAAAATTTTGAATTGGGCTTTCAAGCAAGTGCGGTGCCGCCACGTGTCTAGTCTCAAAAAGGGGAAGAGTCAGCTGAATAGTCAATGCATGGGGAAGGCCGGGAGGCTGCCAAGTGTCTAAATGGACACTGATTCAAGGATTGAATAGAGAGAGGGTTTCCAAATGAGTGCCAGACTGCCACGTGTCCTAGGTCAAAGCGGGCCGTCAGGGGAAAAGTTGGTTTTTTTCCCTTTGTTATTCCAAAAGGTGTAAAAGTTCCAAAATGGGCCGCAACTCCACCCAAGGGAAAAAGTCAGCGTTTGAGCCCGAGTCAAAGCTAAAGCAGGGAGTCAGAGGAAAAGGTGAAAATTTTCCTTTTGAAAAAAGGCACAAAGGAAAAATTGAAGCACATCTCCCCAGCCAACCAAAGGGTGCCACGTGTCCAGGCGGAGCTTCGGGGCCGCTGGGGTTTTCTGAGTTTTTACGTTTTGTGAAAAAGGGAAAAAGATAAATTACAGACCCGCAAACCTGATTTTTTCTCTAATCTGGATGCCACATGTCCCATATCAAAAAGGGGACCCATTTTTCAAACTATTTTCCCACCCATTTGTATGAACTGATACAAACTTTGAAGGGGCATATCTTTCGACTCAGGGCTTGAAATATTGCAAATCTGACACCTGTTGGAAGTGTCTCAATGTCTTCTACACCATGGAAAGATAAAAATTCATTTTTCTTAGGCCTTGGTAGGTGAAAAATGGAGAAACATCTTCAGGCCTTTAATGCAGGATCTCCTTGCCTCAACAACTAGATCGGATTTGATCTGTTCCACCGTTTCCTCTTCCTTCAAGGTGCCAAACCAAAGATTGATGCAGTAAAGATGGATTTGGGGGTAGATTTTGTCAGAGGCATTAACAGAAGTGGTTGAGCTTCAACCTACTTTTCCCACTCCTCTCTCTCTTTCTTCTCTCTGATTGAATCTATAAATGCAGGGGTGGGATTCATTGTAAAGGGTTGGACATTCTTTGTTTTGCAGGCTCCCCTTTCCTTCTAGCAAAGGGATTCATGTGGAGTTCAGGCCTTCCATTAAAGTTACAATATGTTCTTGCCTCCTGGCTATTTTGTAATGCATTGTATCAATCTGTAGAGAAATAAAACACATTTGTGATTGATACTAGATCCTTTCTATCTCTTTTTCTCGCATCTGGTCTTTCATTATAAATCTGGTTGTCTGTGCTTGATTATTGCATGTATTTTTTTGGTTTGTGTCTACCAGCAAAACTAGTGTTCATCATTCCTTCGGTGCATCACCTTGTAGCTTAGTTATTTCTTATTTCTTATATCCCTTTTCATCCCTGTCTCCTTGGAAAATTTTAGGTTAGGTATAGAGATAGATCCTTTGCAAGTTCTCACGTATGCACCTAAACAGAGGAATAGGAACCAACCTTTAATCTAGAGAGCTTTTCCATTTTTGCAAGGTCCCACACCTTGGGGAAAGTTCAATGTTATGCAATCACACCAAATGACTCTGCCTTAGAAAAGTAGATCTGTAGAACTCATTTGGGGGTGCTGTGATTTTGCACTAATAGTTTTGGCATGCCCGGTGGGATAGAGAAGTCTCCATATTATTACAGTAAGATTGATGTGCACTTGTTGTGATTCTAATTTTAAGAAGCTCTTAAAATTACACATCTGACGACTCCAAAAGAAACAAATCCACTGGTTTCAGCAGTCCAAACAAGTTCATGAGAAGATGGTCAAGAACCAGAGAAGAGGGATTATTTGTCTATCTAGACTTATCCCCAGATAGAGGGAGGGGAGGAAGAAGAACCTAGAGGTCTCTATCTCCACCAAACAGAGCCTTATCAACACCTCCTCCCAACAGGCCATTCTCTCAATCAAGAGGGGTGCTCAGGCCAATCAGGATGGCTCAGCCAAATCCTTATGTCAATTTCACTGGTAGCAGCCCACTTGCTCTGAATGCACAAAATCTGGTTCCGATAGCAGCATTAAAGAGCATCCCATATTTCACTGGGGAAAACTAGACTTCTCCTGGTGATCATGTCCAAGATATTGCAAATGTCTGTACAATCCACGAAATCCATGAGATGGACATTACAGTCAAGTTTCTCACCTCTTCACTCAAAGGTAAAGCTTCACAATGGTTCAGGAGCCTTGAAGCAGGCTCTATTCAAAATTGGAACCAGCTGTGCACAGCTCTTCACAACCAGTTTGGAGAAAAAGGTGATAACTTATCTTTGTTGGAGCAACTAACAACAATCAAGAGAGCCCTGAATGAGCAGCTGACAGATTTCAACCTCAGATTTCAGCGGACCTGGGATAGGATTCCAACAACAGTAAATCCCACTAATGAAGGTGCCTTCTTATACTTTCTTAGGGCTTTAAATTCTGATATTTCTTTGATGATTCAGTCAATGGGGGGCACAACCTTACCTGCAACCTATAGCCTTTCCATAGGGGCTGAGAACCATTTGATTCAGGCTGGTAAAATCACTCCTAGGCCATCCATGCCTCTGTACCCTGAGTTAGGAAGCCCAGATACCATCCAATGCCCACATTAGCTCCTATACCCACCCCCAGGAGTCAAAGCTCAGCTGAAGCCTCCACCTCATCATCTAACACTTCAAAAGAACTCCAGGAAGTCATGAAACAACTTCAGAACCTAGGAAATGAGCTAGTAACCATCAAAAGGTAACAAGCTCAGAGTTCTAGGCCGTATCAGCCTCAGGCTCAGTATCAAGCTAGACCCCAGTATCAGCAAAATAGACCACCATCTCAGACTGTAAATCAGAGCCAAAACCAAGGACAACCTCAAGCTGCTAGACCTTTCAGGTCATATGATCCAAACACAGCTTCAACATCAAGGGCATTGGTTCCAGCACAGAACAATATGGCACAAGAATATGATTGGTGTTTCCCATGCAATCAGCCACATAACCAATCAATGTGCTTTAATGGTGCACTAAATCAGGCCTTGATGGTGTAGACCAGTATGGTGTCACAGGAACCTAGCCAAGAAGAGATCAACAGCAAGGAGCTCAACAAGAGGGACCTCCAAGTGAGACTATGCTTGTCAATTGGAAAGCTGAGGACTTCTGTGGGATGAATCAGTTCCCTTCTCAAAGTGTGGCTACCAATACACGGTCCAAAAAGAGAAATATTGGAGAAGGCCAACCACTGAACTCAGGTGACCCTCAACCTTCCATCACTCCACAAGGTGTTGGCACTCCAAATATAACTCCCAACATGCAGGGCCAACCCAAGCCACCTTCCAAATCCACTCAAGCACCGGTTGTGACAACCCATGTGCAAGAAAAAAATGTGTCTAGGAAGGGGTAGCAAAAGGATAGCTCATTCAATATCATTGAGAAAATGAAGAGGACAAGTGTGAACATTTCACTATGGGAGTCACTGGCCATTCCAGGGTAGAGGGATCTATTGCAGACTACCATGCAGAATTGGTCAAGCTCAAATCAACCCCCTAACCAGCAAGAGAGAGTGCTTGCCAATGCAGTTCAACCTGGGAGGAACCATGGAGAACAACAAGGTAAGAACCTGAGACCTCCTCCATTCTATGTCTCATTGATTATTGGAGACAAATTGGTGCACAATTGTATGATTGATTCTGGGGCTAGTAGTTATGTGATGCCCAAACAAATAGCTGATCAACTGGGTCTCCAATATGAAGTCATCTCTAGAGGGGTAGTGCAATTAGATGGGACAATAGTGAAAATTATTGGAATCATCAAGGATCTGAGCCTCACTCTACATGCCTACCCCAATGTGACTATTTTACAGAACGTATCCATCATAGATTTGCCACCACATTTTGCTTTGTGTTTGTCTAGGGACTTCACTGCCAAAATTGGAGGCTATCTTGTCTGCTGATTGGTCACATATGCTCTTTAGAACAAGGTATGGGGAAAAGGCCACAATCAGATCTGAACCCATTACTGATTATCATATTGAATCTTATGTGCCTAGCCCAATCAATGCCAACTACTCAGCTTTTGATCAAGAAGACCTCCTAAACACTTGTGAAGTAGATACCAAGGTGGGATGTATCCCAGACTTGACTCTCGATGAGTGGGCCAACAAAAGACATGATTTTGACCCCTATAAGGAGATGGAAGAATCTGAGCTAGGTGTCTACTGTCTACATGAAGAGAATCATCCTCTTCCTGACCTAATTAAGCCAGAATGTAAAGATGACAATGAGGTATGGAAATTGTTCTTTGATGGCTCAAGGAGTAGACAAGGAGCTGGAGGAGGAGCCATGATTGTGTCCCCCAAAGGTATGAAATATTATTCAGCCTTCAGATTTAGTTTTCCTGCTCAAACAACACTATTGAATATGAAGCTTTGGTCCATGGTCTTCATTGGGAAAGGAAGCTAGGAATCAAGAACTTGCAAGTGTTTGGTGACAGTGAACTGGTTTCAATCAAGTCAGAGGACTTAATGCTATCAAGAATGACCTACTCAAGAACTACAAGAGTAGGGTATGGGATCTCATGGAGGATTTTGAGGCCTTCAGCATTGTGTCCATACCCAGGAAGGAGAACGAAGCTGCTGATAGGCTTGCAGTAGTTGGAGCAATGTTTGATGTGGTCGAAAACATAAAAAGAGACAAATAATAACCACATATCCATATAGTTGTGAGGCCAGCAGTGCCAGATAACAACACATGCTGAGCAGGTGTTTGAGAATGATCAACAGATCATTAATTTTTTGCAAGAAGAAGCTGAATTCTCAACTAGAAATCAAAGCAGATTAGAGCAGCAATATGGGAATCAAATAGTACAGCTACATACAAACAATCTTCCCAAAGGCTTAGTGACATTGGAGTCTATTTTCAATCCTAATGATCAGTTTAGAAAAGAGAAGGCTAACATACAGATCAAAGGAGAAGATTCAAGTCAATCCCAGTTGGAGAAGGCAAAACACTTCAAATTGGAAAGTGGCCACCGAGCAAGAAAGGTATGAATTCATACAACTTTGCCAAGAATTTCCAGATGTATTTTCTTGGAGCTATGAAGACCTAAGAGGGTTCAATCCAAAGCTAGCACAACACACAATCGAACTAGATCCAGCTGCTCAGCCCATCAGGAAAAAGCAGAGACTAGTCAACCCACACATTGAGCCTCTGATGAAGAAAGAACTGAACAAGCTGATAGAGGCAAGTATCATATTTCCAATCAAACACTCAAGCTGGGTTACAAACCTGGTCCCAGTCAGGAAGAAAAATGGAGAGATTAGGTTGTGTGTAGATTTTTGAGACTTGAACAAGAGCCTCCCTCAAAGATCACTACCCACTTCCCTTCAATGGAGTAGATCTTGCAAGTAGTGTCTGGATCAGAGAGATTCTCCCTCCTAGATGGCTACTCAGGATACAACCAGATCATGGTGAAAGAAGATGATCAGTTCAAAACAGCTTTCACCACCAAATGGGGCACCTTATGCCTACAGAAAAATGCCATTTGGATTGTCCAATGTCGGAGCCACTTTTCAAAGGGAAATGGATATGGCATTCAAAGGGATGATCAACAAAATAGTACTGATCTATCTGGATGACATTACGGTGTTTTCCAAAAATGCAGCAGACCACCTTTTCCACCTAAGGCAGGTGTTCCAAAGGTGTAGGAGATTTGGGGTATCATTGAACCCTAAAAAATGCATATTCTTGGCCCATGAGGGTAGGCTTCTAGGCCATATTGTATCAAAGGAAGGTTTGGCAATTGACCCAGAGAGAGTTGAAGCAATAAGAGCATTGCCATTGCCAAGCCACAAGAAGGCTCTTCAAAGCTTCTTGGGAAAAATCAATTTTGTCCGCAGGTTTGTACCAAACTTTGCTACCCTTGTTAAGCCAATAACATTGATGTTGAAGAAGATCTTAGCATTTAGGTGGACAGCTGAAGGAAAGGTGAGTTTTGAGGCCATCAAAGAAGCTATATCACAAGCCCCAACTCTCGTGAATCCAGATTTCTCTAAAGACTTCATATTGTATGCCTTTGGTGGCAGTGACACAATTTCTACAATCTTAGTTCAGCAGAACAAAGAAGGTACAGAACAACCAATTGCTTTCTTCAGTCAAGGTCTAGAAGACTATGAAGTGAGATACTCCTTCATTGAAAAGCAAGTCCTGGCAGTAATAAGAGGATTAAAGAAGTTTAAGCATCTGGTTTCAAATAATAAAATCCAATTGTTGGTCTCCCATGTAGGAGTTAAAGAATTCCTTCTCAGCAAGGATCTAAATGAAAAACATGTAGGATGGATCACTCGTGTCATGGAATATGACATTGAGATCAAGGTCACTAAGCTGGTCCATGGGAAGGGGTTGTGTGAACAACTAGCCTCAGGTCAACAAGATGAAGCAAAACAGTGAAAAGGAGGTTGTTTTTGTTCTACAGGATAATCAAGAAGAAGGAAATGATGATGTACCTACTCCTTGTTGGACTCAAGACATGGTGCACTTCCTTCAAACAGGCATGTGTCCTCATGGGATGAATAAAGAAAAAAGGAGACATTTCAGGCTACAGGCCATCCCATATGTTCTTATTAATGGTGTCTTGTTCAAAAGAGACATCAATGGCATTCTACTGAGATGCATTGAGACAGATCAGGTTGAGAGAGTGTTACAAGAATTCCATGTTGAAGCATCTGGAGGCCATTTTTCTCCAAGGGTGACAACACTCAAGATCATGAAGGTGGGTTATTACTGGCCCAGAGTGTTTAGTGACTACTATGCATGGATCAAAAGGTGTAAGAATTGTGCATTCTTCAAAGGCAAAGAAAGGCTAGCAGCACTTCCATTACACCCAATCTCAGTCGACCAACCTTTCATGTAATGGGGATTGGAATTCATTGGAGTCATCAATCCAAATTCAAGCCAAGGCCACAAATGGATTCTGACAGCAACAGATTATTTCACCAAGTGGACCGAGGCAGTGGCACTCAAGGAAGCTAATGAGTCTAGTATACTAGATTTCTATGAAGGGATAGTGACCAGATTTGGAGTGCCAGCCACCATTATATCAGACAATGCATTGGCATTCATAGGTTCCAAGATCACAGGATGGGTTGTTAAGAATGAGACTTACTTGAGCACTTCATCAAACTATTACCCTCAAGGTAATGGTCAAGTTGAGTCCACAAACAAGAACCTGCTAAAGATCATCAGAAGAACTCTTGATGAAAACTAGAGAACCTGGCACACAAAGCTCAAATCGGCCTTATGGGCTGATAGGATAACACCCAAGAGATCTACAAGAAGCTCTCCATTCAAACTTGTCTATGGGAAAGAGGCAGTGTTGCCTATATCACTTGAGTTTCCAGCATTGGAGCTTGTGAAGTAGCTAGAGATGTCTGAATTTGAACCAATGGAGGCCAGGTATGCAGAGCTGATAGAATTAGAAGAAACCAGAGAGCATGCACTCCAAGAAATAGAGAAGGATCAAGCCTCAATCAAGAGATGCTTTGACAAGAAGGTAAAAGCAAGGACCTTCTAGGAAGGAGACCTGGTTTTGAAATGGGATGCAGATCGAGCAAAACCAAGGAAGGCATTCCAAGTTTGATGCCATTTGGAGTGGCCCCTATATGGTCACAAGATGCAAAAGTAGCAATGCTTTCCAATTGTCTATGTTGGATGGAGAGGAATTGCAGATTCCAGTAAATGGAATCTATCTTAAACACTTGCTACTAGAAGAAAGGTTATCACCTTGTACATATTAGTTTAATTTCTTTTCCTCTAAGTGCTTGTGCACATTGTCTTGCTGTAGTGTAGGTTGCTTTTCTCCTAAGTGCTTTGCACGCTCTGCATGTTCTATTTGGAGCATGTATGATTTCAAATTTTGTATATAGTTGTGGTGTTGTTTTGTTTCTCTTTGTGCAGTCCATTCAGAGAGACAGATGAAGCCCCTGGGTCAAAACAATTTTCTACTCTCAGAAACCTTCATTTCAAGATTTCTTATGAAAATTGAGAGTGCAAACAGCCGGGCTCGTGAATCAGAGGTAGAATCAATATCAGACCATCGTTCTCGACTCCATGCCCAATGGATATGACAAGTAAATTGGTATTTTCATCTAGCAGGAAGATACCCCTGTGAGTCACCAAATTGTTATCCATATCGGGCAAAATACCATGATCTTTGGATTTATCCATATTTCACCCCCTGGGCCAAATATTGGATCAGCCATGACCCCACATAGAAAGAACCTGAGAAAACTCATTCAGATCTGTAAATAGGTCACAGAAGGACTCAACAATGGAGTGGCAGGGGCCGAGAAATACTAAGGGACCCTATGCAAAAGAAACGACTCTGTCGAGCCATTTCCATGTCTTAAATCCATTTTCCAAGTTACAGAAGACTCAACAATGGAATAGCAGGGTCAAAAAAGAAGGGGCAGTGCCACAGAGGAACCAGGAGCAAGAAGGGAAAAAATGGTGAAGTTTCAAAGTTTTTCAGGCTCAAGACCGTTCAGGAAAGAGTCCAAAATCGACTAAGTATGGAGGAGGCAGTGGAAAGAACCATGTGTCCTAACGACACTTCTCCAAAGGTGAATCCAAAAAGGGAATCCCAAATGAGTGCCAGGATTCCACGCGTCCAGAGCCCCAAAAAGTTGCAAGGACCATTGAAAATTCTTCAACTAAGAAAGAAGGTGCCAGGTGTTCGGCTCGGCACAAATCTGAAATGGGAGCCCAGGGTGGAGACTCAAACTTGCACCAGCCCTCCACGTAGCAAATGGTCAAATAGAGTCAAAAGGTAGATAGGGCGGGCCTCAAAATTGGCTAAGTATAAAAGTGTAAGTAGAGAATGCCAAGTGTCAGTGTGGCACATCTCCAAGAGTTAGTCCCAGGGTGGAGACCCAAATGAGCGCGAGCTCGCCACGTAGCCCAAAGTAAAAAGGGTAAGAGGGACCGTTGAAAAGTCCACAGACTAGCGGAGGCTGACAAGTGTCAACTCGATGCTCCTCCAAAGGAAAATTTTGAATCAGGATTTCAAGCAAGCGTGGTGCCTGCCACGTGTCCAGTCTAAAAAAAGGGGTAGAGTTGGTTGAATAGTCAATGCATGGAGTAGGCCGGCAGAGGCTGCCAAGTGTCTAAATGGTGCTAATTCAAGGATTGAATAGAGAGAGGGTTTCCAAATGAGTGCCAGCTGCTGCATGTCCCATGTCAAAGTGGGCCGTTGGGGGGAAAGTTGGTTTTTTTGCCCCTTGTTATCCCAAAAGGTGTAAAAGTTACAAAATGGGCTGCAACTCCACCCAAAGGAAAAAGTCAGCGTTTGAGCCTGAGTCAAGCCAAAGTGGGGAGTCGAGAGGAAAAGGTGAAAATTTTCCTTTTGACAAAAAGGCACAAAGGAAAAATGGAAGTGCATCTCCCCAGCCAACCAAAGGGTGCCACGTGTCCAGGCGGAGCTTCGGGGCCGCGTGGGGTTTTATGAGTTTTTTGTTTTGCGAAAAAGGGAAAAAGATAAATTACGGACCCGCAAACCTGATTTTTTCTCTAATCTGGCTGCCACGTGTCCCATATACAAAAAGGGGACCCATTTTTCAAATTTTTTCCTGCCCATTTGTACGGACTCGATACAAACTTTGAAGGGGCATATATTTCGACTCAAGGCTCGAAATATTACAAATCTGACACCGTTGGAAGCGTCTCGATGTCTTCTACACCATGGAAAGATAAAAATTCATTTTTCTCAGGCCCTGGTAGGTGAAAAATGGAGAAATGTCTTCAGGCCTTTAATGCAGGATCTCCTTGCCTCAACAACCAGATCAGATTCGATCTGTTCTGCCATTTCCTCTTCCTTCAAGGTGCCGAACCAAAGATTGATGCAGTAAAGATAGATTTGGGGGCAGATTTTGTCAGAGGCATTAACAATAGTGGTTGAGCTTCAACCTTCTTTTCCCGCTCCTCTCTCTCTTTCTTCTCTCTGATTGAATCTATAAATGCAGGGGTGGGATTCATTGTAAAGGGTTGGACATTCTTTGTTTTGCAAGCTCCCCTTTCCTTCTAGCAAAGGGATTGTGGAGTTCAGGCCTTCCATTAAATTTGCAGTATGTTCTTGCCTCCTGGCTATTTTGTAATGCATTGTATCAATCTGCAGAGCAATAAAACACATTTGTGATCGATACTAGATCCTTTCTGTCTCTTTTTCTCACATTTGGTCTTTCATTATAAATATGGTTGTCTGTGCTTGATTATTGCATGTATTTTGTTTGTTTGTGTCTATCAGCAAAACTAGTGTTCATCATTCCTTCGGTGCATCACCTTGTAGCTTAGTTATTTCTTATTTCTTATATCCCTTTTCATCCCTGTCTCCTTGGAAAATTTTAGATTAGGTATAGAGATAGATCCTCTGCAAGTTCTCACGTATGCACCTAAACAGAGGAATAGGAACCAACCTTTAATCTGGAGAGATTTTTTCCATTTTTGCAAGGTCCCACACCTTGGGGAAAGTTCAATGTTATGCAATCACACCAAATGACTCTGCCTTAGAAAAATAGATCTATAGAACTCATTTGGGGGGAAAGACTTAATTAAAACACCAAAATCTCTGATCAATCATGCCTAAGGCACACCTAAAGACTTACAGACAATCTTTATCAATAAATGACAGTGAAATTGATTTTAAATTTTATTTATCTCATCCAAAATGAAGGCTCTTCTTGAAATGAAATTACAAATACCATCAAACTGTCACAAGGACTAGATCCTGTGTGATTTCAAAAATATTAAAATGTAATATTTCAATAGGAACAAAAGAAACCATTTGCAAACATTTTGAAACAAAGTAGACTATAAATTGATAGAGATTGGACACAAATTAACTTCAAAATTTCTTAGATTCATCAGCAAGGGGAATCCTTCTAGAGAAATCTCATTGCTCGTCAATGGCTATACATCTGCAACCAACTTAACATGATAGAAAATCTAACACAGAAGAAAATAACAGGTTATCTCAGCTTGGTTCTCTCACTAAGACAACTTTCTCAATTTTTTCTGTTAACAATTCAACCACTGAAATTTCTGCAAGAGTATTCTCATTGCATTTATACATTTCACTCACTCAATTTTGCCCCCAAAAATAGAAGGATATTCGAGGGACCTTTTCTTGATTAGCAATTTTCCTCAGAAAGTGAAATTTAAACAAATTTAGATCCGAAAGATGCGAGGTGAACCAATTGTGAACTGATCACATTTCTTGGGCCCTCAACTTTTGACTAGGATGCCATGGCACAACCTTTTTGGCAATCCTTCTAATCATTCTGATTCTACCATGCGAGAAATCCCTTTTTTAATCATTTTACAAAGGCTCTGCACAACTGGATCTTATAGGTGATCATTTTCTCTCTCGAGGCAACACCTTTTCCATCCTTTGCGCTTACAACCTTCATCATTTCATCCTTTTCCCTCTTTTTCCTCTGTAATTTTTCCCTGCATCCATCTTCTTTGGTAATTCCCATTTTTGTAAGTGCTTGAGCAATTCTAACTTCAAAATATCAAGCTTAATAATCCTTGGACTCATAAATTAAGTTCCAAATCCATTGAATGACACTTTACAGATAGAGACAACAAGGAATTTCATCAAAAAATGATGAAAACAATGCATATTCTTATCTCCAGAATCCTTGGAGAAAAAATGGTGGAAAAATAGACGCGATGCACAACCACTATTGATTCCGCCCCTTCTCTACTTTATTTTATAACCATCCACATGTTTCCTTGGCACAACTATAATGGAGATGTACAGGGGAAAGTTTTCAAACAAGCGCAGACTCACCACGTGTCCTAGCCCAGAAAAGTTATTAAAAAAGTTGAAGGATCAACAAAAGGCGCCATGTGTCTAGGGTCTGAGAAAATTTTCCTTGGCCGTTGAAAATTCTAAGTAAGGGAAGAGTGAGCGGAAGCCTCCAAGTGTCCTTTTGAAGCTTCTTCAAAATAAAACTTAGGGGCTGGTCCCCAAATAGGCGCAGTCCCTCCATGTGTTTCAGACCTTTAAAATGTTGCTTGAAAATTCTAAGTATGTTTTAATGCATCAAGACGAAAGATCTCCATGTTGTTGTGTAAAGGTCCATGTAACTTCGTTGATGGTGCCCAAGAGTGGATGTTTCTGTTATGACATTAGCTCTAGATCATTCATGTGAGTCAGGCCTTATGAGGCATAACTTCTATCTTTGAGTATGAAGGAGTCTAGCTATGAAAAATATATAACATAATAGTGCGGAAGCCTCCACATAAGTCTCCCTGTTACTAATTAGTTAAGTTGGGACCTTGTTATGGTTCAAAGGTCCTTAAATTAAATCAATAGCCCTTCACATGTGAATGGGTTCACCATTAACTATTACCTTGAAGCGGTGAAAAATTTGTCTTAAGTACTAGTTTAGATATGTGATAACTCGGTCTACGTGTCTCCAAGGCGTCAACTCCATTGCCAGTGTCAAAATGATAATTTTGAAGTCTGAGTCCTCTAGACCAAAGATGTTGATAGGATGTGATTTTAAAAGATGACTCACCTAAGAGTTTGAAAGTAACCTACCGTAGCCAAATCTAAATGAAGTAAGTTCACTCTGTTTCCATAGTTCGTTGAAGGATATTCATCCTTGTTCTAGGAATAATACACCTTTCAAAGAATTTAATGTAGGATATTAAGAAGGATTTGCGCTCGGATAATGAATTTCACTATGACTTAATGTGAAAGTGAATTTGGAAATGCTATAGATTGCATTTAAAGAAGATAATAAGAGTTGCATCCAATCTCTTTTCTCTAGTACTAAGAAATGGGACTAAAATTATTAGGGAATATATGAAGAATGTGATTCTCAAATTAATTCAAGGAATGTTGTGAAAACCTGTTTTTCACCCAAGTTATGAACTCTTTCTCATGGATTTAGCTATGAAAAACAAATTCTATAGATATTCTTACAAAATGATTCTTGACTAAGAGAAATGGACTGATCATTGTAATCAATTCCTAAGGACAAAGTTTTTTTCCATTAATGATAGGTGTGATAGAGATGACGACAGAGACTGTAAATTGGATAGCTTATTAAGGAAAAATGGTTTGAGACCAGTATTTTTGAGCATCTTGTACAGAATTTATGTGCTTAGTCTAGGTCATCACTTCATAAATATGTGGTGATTTTCATGTCTGGTAAGAATGTGTTTGGTGACCTGAATCAAGATGTATTATATTAGCCTTGTATGTAAATAAAATAGTTGGTATCAAGGATAATTTGAGTGTCGAAGTTGTTCTTTAAGAAGGTTTTAAAATTTCATTTTAGGAAAATTTGAAAAGGTGATTTTTTTGGAGTGGGTCGAGTGTCCTATTTGCCTAAAATATATAGTATATTTTTTTGGGGGGGTCATGCTTCACCTTCATTTGAAAACATCTCTGTTTTAAAACCTAGGTGAATCATCCGGGTAGTATACATCAAGTAGCTTACCAAATTACTTCAATACTGTGAAATAGGTTTGACACTGCGACAAATACTCTTGGCACACGAAAGGGCATTGCAGTTGAATATGTTAGATATTAGGGTAGAGTTGACGTTGACAGTAACTTCAGATGGATGTGCGACATGCATAGGTAGTTGATGTGTGATAAGTGTAGAGATTTTCATATACTTGGTATGCTCATGACAATGAGACCTCATTACAGGGGACGTGTGATCTGAAGGGAAGAGTTGACGTGCGACTTGGACCTAACAGTGGTGACGCGTGATAAGGGTAGAGTTGACGTGTCTTAGCATAGTAACTTCAGATAGTGGACGTGTGACAGGAAATAGGTAGTTGACACGTGACAAGTGCAGAGTTGATGCGCGACAGAGACCTCAGACAGGGGATGATAGCGACAGAGACCTCAGACAGTAGACAAAGTCACTACTTGGTTCTTTTGCTGATGCAAGACTCTCTTTAGAATAATGGAAGGTATTAGCTCAAAGAATGTGAAGAACCTGAAAGTAAGTAAGAAATCTCAGAAATCACTCTTCAAGTATTTTGGAAACTCTGTGGATACAGATATTGAAAATACCAACCATATAGATTCCACCACAAAGAATCAAAATACTGACTATGTGGAAGGTATTATTGAGAAGGACATGCATTCTGCATAGTATCAAAGTCAAACAAATGAATCCTATGATAATATGCAAGATCTTGAAGATATTGTTCCTATTGGGGTGTAACCAGAAGTGCATCAAGATATCACACATACAAATACTCAGCTTAATGGAACACAAAAATTAAATTCATACTTCGGTCCAAGAAAGAGGAAACTAGGTGATTGTGATATTGCTCAAAATTCTACTAAAAAAAGTAAGGCATTGAAAACGAACAAGAATATGTGGACCATTGGTAGGACATACAAGTTTGATTGGGCAACTAAATTTCCATTTATTGAACCTATACAATAATCTAATTTTGAAGAGATCCCATCTGAATGTACATGTACAATATGTACGTGGAAATTGGGAAAGCAAAAAAAAAAGCAACTGAAGCTGGACACTATAGAAAAACATTGTGGAAAACAATATTTGACTGTAACAGGGGCAGATGGCCAGAAAATCAAAACACACAAGTGGAAAATTGAAAAAGAATGCATGCATGTTAGATACGTAGTGAAATATGAGGCAGAGCAGAAAAAACATAGACAACTCTTGGAAAAGGGAGGAACGATCACATCGCATATTGGTAGGATGAAAGAAACAAATCTACATGCAAAATTCATACAATTCTCTACTCTATTTCACATACTAAAAAAGGAAGACTAATTTCAGATTTCCTCGATTTTAAAGTTTTGTATCAATTTAATGGAATGCTAAATGTACCTCAGTCTCATTGGTTTGAAAGTAGTGGATGGGAAATGGAAAAATGCCTTTCGATGATAGAGAAGGAAGATTTGAAAGAGAATGTAAAAAAACAAAGTTTATCTCTCTTTCTATTGATGAAGTGACAACAGTCAACAACACTGCATGGGTATGTATCCACGTCTATACTTTAGAAAATCATATAAGGACACCTCATCTATTGGGTTTTATGAAAATGGTTGAAAACTGTAATGCCGAAAACCTACATAAAATATTTTTTTCTCATTTGAAAGATATTGCTAGAATGATTGATTATGAAATTACTATGAAGTTAGTATGCATTGGAGCAGATGGTGCATCTATCATGCAGGTTCACTGAACAGGGTTGTGTGTTAGATTACAAAAAACAGTGGCCCCATATATGCTAACAATTCATTATATGGCTCATAGAATGAATTTAGCGTATAAAATGGTAAGCAACCACGAAAATGTTGCTAAAATAGAAGACCTTATAAGAGAATTTCATGCCTATATGTCAAGTAGCCCAAAGCGATTTCTCGAGTTCTAAAAATTTGCAATTAGAATTAAAGATGGCAAAAAACTTCTAAAGGATGACGAGACTAGATGGATTTCTTTGTATGAACCTGCATGCAAAGTTCGTGAGGAGTATCCTTCATTGGTTGGTTTCATGCACAAATATCATCATGAAGTTGATAGGGTGAGGGACTTGTTGTTCCGTTTAACTTATTTGGAGACATTGCTTACATTGGTTGGTATTCTTCCAATGTTAAAGGAGATCAAAACACTGATGAAGCATGCATAGGGAAGATTAATCTATATTGTGGATTTTATATGGATGATAAAAATGGTATTTAAGGTCTTGATATATTGTACTGTTCCCAAGATAGTTTTGATGCACCTGTTTTTGAGAATTGGAAAGATTTATTAGATCTTAAAAATCCTGGCACCTTTTTGAGATTTAATATCCACTATCACCTCTGCATCACTATTAATGGGAGGGAAATACCACTACAAATTTTACAAAAACGTCAAGATATTACAGGATCAGAATGAGAAGATGTTCCCATGACACGTAATCTCTTTGAGTCTATTATAGTTGAAACAAGAATAAAGCTTAAAAAATTTTCAGAAACCTTGTCATCAGAAATTAGGGAATGATTTTTGTAAAGATAAAATTCTGGAATCCATGGGTGTGATGAATCCTAATTTTTGGAACACTGAAGGTGGTCGTGCAGAATTTGTTAGAAAGCATTTCCATAAATCCATGGGTACAATAATGGAACAATTTTCAAAGACTTCAAAGCTCAAGGGTATGGAAATCAAAGGTATACTAAATGTTGATTTATTAAAGTTTCAATCAACAAATTTTGCAACAACAATGAGGAACCAATATAAAATTTTAGACGAACCTTCTAAAAGTGGTGCTATTACAAGGTTGTGGCTGAGGTATCTATCAAATTTCTATCTTACAAGAAGATATCAGTGAATATTTCAGATTATATGAGTTATGCCAAGCAATGATTTTGGGGTCTGTGCAGGACGAAATGGTTTTCAGTGCATTATCATTTATAAAATCAAAACTGAGAAATAGGTTGGATAAAAATCTAGAAAGTTTCATGAGGTGTTATGTTTCTCGATACTCCATCGAAACCTTTCCATTCGACAAAGTAATTGTGCATTGGAATTCCCTTTGTGAAAGAAGAGGTGTGAATAATACAGCTACAAGTACAAATATTCCCAACCTTGAGAGTGTAATTGGCTCATCATCACATTGAAAGGAACGATAACATCAGATCATACCAAGCCAAGAACACAGATGTTTAATTAAAAACACTACTTTATCAATAAGATGAAAGTAATTCACCAGAATAACTTTACATAAACCTTTGTCTAAACAAATGATTTAGAAATATCATATATTATTATGGAACTCAATGCAATACATTGAGAATGGGACTTGCTGAAATAGGCAAGGAATTAATCAATCTAAGAACCAGTCAAGGTCGTAGATCAAGCCATAAATCAAGGAAATAACTAGTCATCAAAGAACTAGTCAAGACCATAGATTTATTTTTTGAGAGAACTAGACATCAAGAAAGAACTAGTCAATACCATAGATCAAGGAAAGAACTATACCTAACAACTAGATAATATCTCCTAATATCTAAATAAGATAAAAGAAATATCCACTGGGACATAAGTGGGTAGAGGATAAATATAATAAAGGTAAATGAAGTGCCTTATGGTGAACATGAGCTAAGGTAAATGCCACTTATCTCTAACATTCCCCCCCTAAAGTGAAGCTATCCCTTTAGGGTCCAAAATAGAAGTGGCATGTCCACAATATGAGTCACTGACAACTAGGCTAATGATCTAATGTATAATAATTTTACAAAAAAGGGACACCACAAGGTACCCAAAATTTATAACAACAAAGTAAAGAGAGTAAAGACCCGCTCCAAGGCATCCCAAGAAGCTCGGCTCAAAAAAATCATACAATGCTACAAGAAGGTTGGTGTGCACATGATCTTGGTCTGAATCCACTGTTCTCAAATCACAAAACTCAAAAACAACTGACACTGGGCCCCACTAGAATAGCTCATCCATACAAGGAGACATGTCAATGGAGTGATTTTAAAAGTGTAAAAAAACACCAAACATAATTTAAAAGGATCAACTACTGCAAATAGGTGTGCCATCTGATCCAACAAACAATAACACAAAGCAACAAGGCAAGGACATCAAACCATGGCCCCATCGAGTGTCATGAGATCCAAGCCCTCCTAAGGTAACATCTGCAAGCTACATTTAAACCCGAAGAATCAGGATTATACACCACACCCTCTTCTTTATACTGTTGAATGGGTGGAGTGACGCTATAAATTTGTATGAGTTTTCCAAAACAACCACTCGAACACTGACAAACTAAGATTGGGCTCCACTTGTTTAAAATAGATCCCCCACAAGAGATACTGTCAACATGCCAAAAGTTTCAAAAATAAGATACAAAATCTCTTAACAAACAAGAGAGATACACTACACCTTCTAAAGAAAAATTCTCAAAACAAGAAGCATCACAATGCATAAGGTATAGAAAGTGGAGCAAGAGGTAAAAACAATGGTGAATAGGAGCCATGGCCTGTAGATTCCTCTCAACGAATTCCTATCATCATCCTCCACTTTAAGTGATCAGATATCCATTCAAATCAACACTGATGGATGAAGAAGATCTCCTGCATATGACTTGGTGTAAAATGCATAATGGGTGCATCCGGCAAAAGAACATCAAAATGTGTGTCAAGGTTGATCATGTCTGACTTTTTGAAATCTTAGGTTTCTCAATCCTGAGTGAAGGTCTTTAGAACTCATGTGTTGCTCATGATCCTCAGAAAGATTCGATGCGAACAAAAAAAGGAGCTCTGTCAATGTGTGATCCCAATGAAGTATCTTCTCATAAAAACCAATGTCATGATGAGAATTCCACTTAACATGTGGAATAGAGGAAACAATACCCTGTGAATGTCTACAACAATGACTTTGCTAGTGAGACCCATAAAACAGAGCATGTGAGAACTGAATGCAGTGGTATGCTTCTTAAAAAATCCATAGAGCTGAGCAGAAGTAGGATACATTAACATGTGGCACTGTAATAGGCACAGATGTGGAAGAGCTATGCAGTAACAACCACCTCACACAATTTAGAAACATCAAAAGTAGGTTCAGATTTAATCAAAGACTGGCAGATCAATGTCAGTGGGTACAAGAGTAACAAACTACAAGTGGACTAGGAGCATGTATATGGTTGTCCACAATATGATGGTGATGTTGTAGGCTAGTAATCTTGTTCTGCAGGGAGTGTATTATTATATCCTTATCATGAATGAGTGATTGTAGAAGAAAATTTCACTTCTTGAGCGATCTATTTTATTCCACAAATTTTACCAATATCCTCTTGAATTCCACATACTTTAGAGAAAAGCATATCATTCTCAGAATCCATGATAGGTACAAACTATGACTCCCAAAAATTTAGGACATCGGGCTCAACCGTAAATTGCGTCCACAATTGATTACAACACTCCTCCATATCAGGCACCATTCACACTTTATAATTATAGTGCAAGTCTCAAAAATAAATAACAAGCCAATGGAAAGAGCATGAAAAAACAAGCCCTTTTACAAAAAACAACACTCAAAACCGAGTTACCGATCAAAAGTTACAAGCTTCTTAATATTTTGCTCTGTTATTTATTTTAGGTGCCACTAAAACAAAGTAAAATGTTGTACTGCCTTCACCACACAAATAAAATTAAAGGGGGCTGAAGTTAAGCACCTACTAGTAGGAATCAAAAGTTTTAAGCCCTCATATGACCAAGAGCTAAGGATTTTAATGAGTGTAATACAATAAAGGTCAAACAATAAAGTACCTAGGTGAACATGAGCACCTTTATTGGAATTCCCTTTGTGAAAGAAGATGGTGTGAATAATTACAGCTACAAGTACAAATATTCCCAACCTTGAGAGTGTAATTGGCTCATCGTCACATTCTACAGAAGACAACATCGAGTTTGATGAAGCTATTGATAATGGATTGTTTCAACTTTAAATAGGTATCTTATTTATCTTAATCTTATTGTTTGTCACTTTACATTTTTTTTCAGCTCTTGTTATCATGAAAGATGTTACAGGTCTATATATTTAGATTTATTTAACTACAATCTTTTTATTTTTTGAAAACGTGGGTTGACATACATTTGAGGAAGCTGTTACTTCTCGGGACTGACAATGTCAGGCAACTCACCCATCTATCTACTAATCCATTTCTTGTGTTGAGTTTTTTAAAACACAAATCTAGCACATTACCAGTGGCAGTGATGATTTCAATTTTAAGGAGGTATCTTCTTTATCTTAATCTTATTGTTTGTCACTTTACATTTTTTTCAGCTCTTGTTATCATGAAAGATGTTACAGGTCTATATATTTAGATTTATTTAACTACAATATTTTTATTTTTTAAAAACGTGGGTTGACATACATCCAAGGAAGCTATTACTTCTCGGGAATGACAATGTCAGGAAACTCAGCCATCTATCTACTAATCCATTTCTTGTGTTGAGTTTTTTTAAAACACAGATCTAGCACATTACCAGTGACAGTGATGATTTCAACTTTAAAGAGGTATCTTCTTCACCTTAATCTTATTGTTTGTTACTTTACATTTTTTCATCTCTTGTTATCATTAAAGATGTTAGAGGTCTATATATTTATATTTATTCAAATACAATCTTTATTTTTTTTGGAAAATGTGGGTTGACATCCATCCGAGGAAGCTGGTACTTCTCAGGACTGACAATGTCAGGAAACTCACCCCTCTATCTACTAATCCATTTCTCGTGTTGAGTTTTTTAAAACAAAGATCTAGCATATTTGCAATTATTTCACAAGTAATCTAATACACAAGAGGTAAGTTAAACCCTATCATATTTGCAATTATGTTTAATTTCTTACCAGTGATGATTCTTTCTTGATTTCTTACAATTATGTTTAATTTATTTTTTATATTTGCAAAATGCTTCAATATATTTTTTTAACTGTGGGATAAAATGACAATTGAGTTTTTACAGAGGAAGATATTTCTATACTATAAAATTCATAATCCATGATACATTATACAATTTATAATATACATCCACATAAAATTCATCATCATCCATATATATCATATCATCACCATATCATTATCATAATACTGAGTCCTGACACTACAATTATTATTAAAACAATTATTTATCTAATTTAAATTTCTTAAAACAATTCCATGTTTTTAAAACAATTCATAATCATATCATTACAAGTATATCCATTCTAATTTCATCTATATCCATTCTAATCATTAATGTCATCTATATCCATTATAACACATTCCATTTATTTATTATCTATATCCATTCTAATGACATTATGATCATATCATTACAAGTATAGAGAAGAAGAATTATCTTAAAACAAGTTTAAATGTCTAGAGAAGAAGAATTATCGTGCTTGAAGCTAAATCTATGTCCACATTAAATTGATCATCTTCCATATATATCATATCATTATCGTCATTCATCATCTTTCATCATCATCTGTCATCATTCCATGTTTGTAAAACAATTATCCATTATCATCATTCATCATCTACGTCCACATACAATTCATGATAATCCAAGTAAACAAGAAACATACGTCATCATGATTCATCCCCATCTAATGCAATAACCATTAAGAGTAAACCAAAAAGCATAAACTCCATATCAAATCCATATGCAATCAAAATTAAAGATTATATAGTATTTCAAATTTTAAAAGGCTATCAAATCCATATAATTAAATTCAAATACCATACTCAATATTAAAAGTTTCCACACTAAATATTTAAAGTTTCCACAATAATAAAAGTTTCAAGTTTTCAACCCTCTTTTTCTTTATCCATTTCTACTCCTGTGCTCCTTTCCCCAACAATTTCTTCCACTGTGACTGTACCCCTTTCCCTAACTGCAGAAATAACCCCAAAACTTATAAGATCTTCCGTAGCACTATCTAGATTTTTTAAAATTCTTTCTTATTGATTTGTTGCATCTCCATGCGACAGAAAATTTGGATTAGCTGCTACCATAGCTTTGAATAATATTTCAGGGTCGAAGCCGTGCTCTTTAATTATCTGCTTTAGTGTATTGTTTTGTTTGTTAACCAAAATAATATTTTCCTTCAAATTTTTTGCTGCGAATAAATTGTTTTCATTATTTCCAAGTGAACTTAGAATACCTTTGCTTGAATCTTCAAATTTTCATATTTTAACTGCACAAAAAGAGTAATGTCAATTCAAAATATTACTAAAAAATAAAAAATTTTAAATTAACAAGAATGATTGTTTTAAAGTGATAGTACTTACAACCGCTCTATCTCTCTCGACATTTGCATTTGCTACCAAATCCTTGTCCTTAGACCATTTGTTAAAATATGCCTGGGCCTCGGCACTAATATTTTCCAATTTGTTTGATGACTTATCCAAAATGCCATCTTTATAATTGTTGTTATACGTGACAGTCCCACTTCTTACTTGGGTAAGTAAGAAATCCATCTTCGTAGGTTGATTCTGGACTGCAGTGTATAAACTATCCCTTTGCCAATAATTTTCATAACGACTAATAATCTCATTGATAAGAACTTTAGCCCTTCTCTCCCATTATATAAGCTAATTGATATGAGATAGAATAAACTCATTGATATGGAATTGACAATCATAACCAATTAAGTTCTCCAAAGGAAAAGGTAGCAACTGTTCACTACCTAAATCTGATGAAGATGATCTTGCTGGAGAAGTATGGGGGCTTTCGGCAAGATCAACTGCTACTTGTTTCTGCCTTTGGGTGGCCTGATCCTATTTTTGATAAAATTAATCAAGATTCAGATAAATAAATTTAAATTGAAATGTAATTCAATATTGTAAAGCATATTTAAATTTAAGTATACCTGCTGGCCTTGAATCATCTCATGGGTATTGAAAAAACCAGTTGGGTCATTGCTATCAATGCCAAAATAATATTCATCTAAATTTATATTGTTCAAAACTGATATGCCCATTGCACTGGGCAAGCCACCAAGTGAGAGCGTTGGAATTTGAAAGGAGGAGGCAATGTTTAGTGTCTCGTTAGGGGCCGGAGCAATTGGCATGCGTTTACCAATGTTCTTTTTCACTGTTCCTCTGGTTGGCATTTTAAAAATGATTGGTTGAGTGGGTGTCGGTGCCACTGTTTGATTAGGACTGCAATGTGCTGAAAAGTACAAGAAAAAACATGAAAAATAGGAAAACAATCCAAAAAGGCAAAAACTATGAAATTAAACGTACTATCGAAAAGTTATACCTTGTTATCTAGGGGTAGTTTTTTGTGGTGCTAAGGGCGGCCATGTAGGAGTTGTATTCGGTGGTACTGGTTGTTCAGAAGATATGAATGCATGCGACTATATGGAGTGAGTTGGGGAAGAAGGTTGAGTTTCCGAAACACGTGTATGGTCCAAAGTCCCTGCAATGCCATCAACATTGAATGTCATGTCAATTCATTTAGTTAAAATTTAAATTGAAAAATAAATATACAAATTTGGAATTTGTAAATAATATATGAGAAGGTATTACTTCTCTGGCGTTTAACGAGTTCAAACTGTTGAGGGTTTGGAGAGGAGTGAGCTTCCATTTCATATTGGGAGTCTCCCGTAGCCTCAGCATGTTGTTGGCCTCTTCCTCTTGATAACACCTTTTTTCGGGGAAGGGATTCAATAAATCTTCTCTACAAAACATAAAGTGTTAATAACTGTGCAGTGCAATGTCGAAAATTGAAATACAATCTAAATAGTTTATACATGTTGTTATTCAAATGGAATTGACAACTTCATCAACTCCTCGTCAGTGCAAGTAGGAATTTTTTAATCTTTTAAATTTAAAATTGCCTCGTAATAAAGGCCGAGGAGATAGTTTGTGGAATAAATGATAGGTTTTTCTGAAAGTTTTGAATTTGTTATGTCAGTTCTTATTTTTTTGATAGATAGGTGCACCAATCAAATTTTTGTTTTGAGATAGTGGAAACTATGTATGCAATGGCCCAATTTGGTATATCTATTTGGCGACCCTACAAAACTATTCTGGATTGAAAAAATGAAATAACTATAGAAAGAAAGTGGTGCGCAATTGATTGCGTATCCACACCACGCCTAGATTTATTGACATGGGCTGCAAATGCCAAACAGTGAGAATTAATATAAATTTATAACACCAAATTGTATCAGAATAAAAAAAGAATAAAAATGATGAATTCGAATGAATTATACTTACAATCAACATGGAAACCGAATGTTGATTTGAGAAATTTCTTGTCTTCTTCCAGGAGTGTTGCCTTCATTGTAAAAATTGGTAAATTTATGAACGAAAGGCTCGTAAACCGATGGATGTCATTTGCTTCGATACTGAATTGGAACATTCAGTCGTCATTCACAGTCACATAAAAAAGGCCATCCTCTAAATTGTAGGATGAGAGAATGTAATTAAAAATATTCAGATCTGTTTCGAAATGGGGCATATCAACGAGCCCTGTAAACTCACATGCATCCATCATATCTTTATATTCTGAATACATCTTTAAAACAGTATGGATGTGAGGGCACAAGGGATTCTTGTAGATGATCTTGGCCGTGGATTGGATTGGATTCTCTTCTTGATTCTTTTCCTAAGCTTACGGTTGGGAAGCATGTGAAGTCGAAATTATAGTTGTGCTTGCGTCTTTGACAATGAGAGACACTTGCGAAAAATCGAGAGCCAGAAAGTGTAAACGAGAAAATGACCGGCAGGAGGGTATTTATAGGCCAAATCACTCGTCAATGGCCTCTGTTGACGTGCGTCAATGGATTCTGTTGACGCACGTCAATGGCTTCTATTGATGTGCGTCAATGGCCTCTATTGACGTGCATCAATATACTCTATTGACACACGTCAACAGAATCTATTGATGCATGTCAACAGATCACATTGACAGACGTCAATAGAAGCCATTGACGCGTGTCAACAAAATCCATTGACACGCGTCAATAGAGGCCATTGACATGCGTTAATGGCCTCTGTTGACACACGTCAATGACCTCTATTGACGCGCATCAACAGAGGAAATTGATGCACATCAACATTGGCCATTGACGCACGTTAACAGAGGCCATTAATGAGCGTCAATGGCTTCTGTTTACTCGTGTCAATGGCCTCTATTGATGTTGTTTTGATGCACGTCAGGGATAGTTATTGATGTCATATTGTCACGCGTCAATGGTGCAACCATGTCTACAACTCTGATTTTTTGGCTCAAAAAAATAGGCAAAAATTCGGTTTTGGAATACTATCAAATTCACCTTTCACTGAAACTGGTTTCGAGGATATGCGCTAGGTATTTTCCACCTACAATTTTATAGAGGTGTCTTAAAATGAACCCTGGTTGTTATATATATAGAGAGGGATGTGTTCTTTGTGCCACGAGAAATCCTTGCAATAGCAAGTTAGAACTTTACACTCCTCTTCCTGTCCCTACGCATCCTTTAGAAAGTATTTCCATCAATTTTTTAGGAGGCTTTTCCATGTCATAAAGGAAACATGACTCTGTATATGTGGTTGTGGATAGATTTAGCAAAATGTGTGTATTGATTCCTTATACTAAACAAATGAACAGTGAAGGGAATGCACACTTATTCTTCTAGTATATATGGGTTCATTTTGGTTTTCCCACTTTTACTATTTTTGATCAAGATTCTAGGTTTCTTAGGGAATTTTGGCCAACTTCGTGGGATTTGATAGACACCAATTTGAAGAAAATTACTGTTATTCATCCACAGGTTGATGGTCAAACATAGGTGTTAAACCACACAGTGGTACATATTCTCAGAGGTTATTGTGGTAAACATCTTAAGTTATGGGATGGACATTTGTATGATGTGCAACATGCTAATAACCATGCACTTCATTCTTCTCCTATGAAGTCTCCTTTTGAGGCTTGTTTTGGTTACCTACCTAAATATCCAATGGATTTATCTTTTACAAAATAATCTATTGTTAAAAGAAATATTGATACCGATAAGATAAGAATTTTGTGTAGAAGATACAATTGGTCCATTAATTTATCCAAGAAAAATTAGATTAAACCAAGACAAATATAAGTATAGACATGATAAACATCGAAATGATCACAAATTTCAAGTGGGTGATTTAGTTTGGCTTCACATCAGGAAGGAAAGAACGACATGTGAAGGTAAAGTGTTGAAACTAATTTGGTATAGTTCATTCTGAATCTTGAGAAAAGTTGGTGATAATGCTTTCTGGTTAGATTTACCTCCTTACATGCAGATTTATTTAGTTTTAAATGTGTTAAATATGAAATTGTATGAGCCTCCTATGATTATGGATCATGCTGATAACATTTTTGTCCCTTATGTTGATGATTTTTCACCTATGTATTTGGAAAATTTGTAGGAAGATATCATCAAGACATGAAGGTAAGAACCTTGCGAAAGGGTGATGTTGAATGTATTTGTGTGGGTTTGAAGGGAATGCATCTGAAAAATGAAAAATGGGTAAAAAATGGAAATGTCAGAAAAAAATACCCTCACCTCATTACCAATTAAAAGTACTTTTGGAGGTGAAAAAGTTTCTCACTGGGGAGGTGTAATCTAGAGGATTCTTAGCAATAAAAAATGATCTATAATCTTCCCTATGTCTAGTGCAATTGGTTTCACTACATAGAACAAGTGGAGAGATTTCTGACAGTATATTTATCACTGAAAAAAGAGGCGCTATACAGAAGTTATTACACGGTGATTTTTTCTGCATTCTAGAAAAATATGGGAATGTGCATAGATTTGAGATGACATGGACACATGCATACTCACCATGTGGACCATTCAAACAACATCAAATGGAAATCTGGTATTGGAAAAAAAGGTGTTTCATGCCTCTAGTCTTCGACACTCGTTATTGAATGGGTGCGCTGTAATATTTGCTAGCTAGCGGCCCTCAGTGTTGAATATTGTAATTGTCTGGCTTAATACAAGTTGTTGTCACAATCTATGATTTTTTTTGTGTTTCCAAAATATTTAAATTTATCCAATCCTTTAGAATCTACCACAATAGTTTCAATTTAGTGGGTAATAAAATCCCCTCATTTACTTGAAAACTAGCAAAATTTAAGCAATGAATAAACTATGATAAATTATTTTATGATTTAGAACATCTAGATCTTTCCCTTACAATATTATAACATCCACTTGAAACATTCCACTGATTTCTATTATTATATTTTGTGGGGGGTTTTAAAATATGCCTCTTTCTTAAAATTTGGACTTGGAAGGCTTTGAGCCATGACATCATTAATTAAGGACTGATTAAGAAAATTTATTTTCATGGTCCATCTAGCGAGACGCCAAATTAGTGTAGAGATTTTCTCAGAAAATTTTCCACAAAGGGAAATTACAAATTTTTTGCATAGAAAAAGATGTTCAAGGCACATTTAAAACATGTGTAATAATATAAAAGAGAACTATTTTTCTTTTCTTTTTACAAATAATTTAAGGAGATGATGCATAATTATTTTCCATATCTTTATGTAGTATTTATATTTATCTCAACACAAATTTAAATTAAAAACTATCCTTACATTTATTAATATAACATAATAATTATATGTTATGATTTACGATGAAAATGTGGTTGGTATATGTTTATTATCCATTAAAAATAAATATTAAATACAATTCATGGTAATATTTTTTCTAGTAAAGCGGAGTGAAGCACGTTCAAGAATACAAAGAGGAGCTAGTGGCTTATCTTAGATGAGGTACTAAATATATTACTTAGGCAAAAGATGACGAGGATCGTAAAATCCATCTTGAATGTCAATATGTATAAAAATATCATAACGTAGAGGCCGTGGAAGAGTTAAGACACCGATTCTTGCCACCTATGTTGTCATTGAAATTCACAAAGAATTTTGATAAATTTGTAGATGCATTATGTTGAGAAAAAGGAATGAGGTGAAAAGCTATCATAAAATTGGGAATTGTGAGAGTAGTTGTGGAAAAGTTAAAAAAATAATTTTGTGAGACATTGAGTGAAACATGATATATGGTACACAATGTATTACCCTAGCGGTTGAGTAGGTAATTCAAATATTAAAAATCAAGGGAGACTATTTGATATTGGACATGAAATAACATACGTGAAAACTTGAATATTTTCATTAATAGAAAGTTGATGCAATAATAGTTCAGTTTTAAAAACAGATAAAATTATATATTGAAGATCTAAAATAAAAGAGAATATTTTAAATAATGAATAAATAAAATTTAAGTCAGTCATTAAGAAAAATTTCAAAAAGGAACAATCTTATAGATGATGAGTTCAAAATGAAATGGAGATAATAGAAAATTAATTTTTTTCCAAGAATAATGGGTGTAAATGTTTGTTGAAAAGATATGTTTGAAGGTTTTCAACTTATCAAAGGAAGGAATTTAAGGATAAGAAAACCCGTGATGGTGTAGTCACTCTACCAAAGGAATTTCCTAATATACAAGCCATCAAAAAATGCGACCAAGCTTCAGCTCCAACGTGGCTCCAACTTTTCCTCCAAAATATAGTTGAGGTGAAATATCCAAGTTCAAGGAGATCCCTGTGGAGTACCAAAAAGGATGTTTACTAGAATGGTTATATGTTTCTTAAGTGATGGTTAGAATTATTTATGGAGAGGAACTTTATATTATAGTAAATGACATGTTCATAGGTTTTTTTCCATCATGAAAATGTAGAATTTCCACTTCACATGTCATATAGAAGTGGGATGATGAAACATGCATACAGTTTGGAAAGTATCTATACATTCTTGTGAATAAAAATGTTATGCTGATAAGAAAGATATGAATTTGTGCGGAATTGCTTCACATTTATGATATGCTTCACAACATTGTGATAAGTTGAACATGATGTGTAGGATTGAATATTTTTTGAATGTTATAGATGGTATAATATGGATTCATAGAACTGTATAAATTGTAATTATGTAGCAATTCAAAATTTGAAATGTGTGTTTGATGTTGCATGGTATTATAAGAAGATAAAAAAATGTGAGAGATTATGAAACGTGATGCGGGTAAGGACACAGATACTCTATATTGATGATGTATAGAGATGAGTGCCTTGTGAATAATTGGTCTATGGTGTGATATACTATGAGAAAATGTGGAAGTGTGTACAACTTTTATATGATTCTTATACACAAAGGAGAGATGATATAGATGCTATGTGATGTCACATTGATGCACAAGCTCCACGGAATTTTGCGAGCATCCAACACATTATGCAGAGTAAATAATTCATCCTTAGTTCTTTATCTCAACTTAAGGTGAAAATATATACTTGAGTGATGCAAAGGAATTATTTAGTTTCGTGCACTACCCTATGGTGTACCAATCAAGTATATCCATGAATATATAATTTGATATTATGATGTTGTTGATCTATCCAGTGAGCCAATTAGATGGCCCAAGAAAGCTTAAAGTGTGCATAGATTTTCTAGGTGGTTTGATATTGGACTGTAATATGATATTGCAAATATAAACTTACAATATACACGTTTATAGTGATAAATACATATTATGATATTCCTTAATATTTATAAAAAGTCATAATGCTTACAAAAATTTCATTCAATTTTTTAAAGAGATGTGTAAGGAAGTTGTTAGACATACTTTCCATATTTGAGTGTATCATTCAAACTTTCTTGAAGAGCTATGTTCCTCATTACTTCTTTAGTTGGCTCAAACAATTTTACATAAGGATAGAGTGGTGTTGAATCTTATGTCAACCAATGATACCAATGTTGTTAAGGACATGATGAACCAAATTTGGTTGTATTTCATGTTGATTTTTTTTTTTAATAGCATATTTTAGGTTTGATGTCTAATATCAATACTTTTCATTACATGTGTAAAGTTAAGAAAATATGTGTGTTTTAGATATCAGAAAAAGTATGAATATTTTTGTAGTGTGTAAGAAATTTTGAAGAAACAAAGTTTTCTTTTGTTACTTTGTAGAAATTTAGAGATTTTTTCACATAACATGCAATGAAGAAATGGTGTGTCATGTAGATACTAATGAACGCAATGATATATAACATGTTTTTTGTTAACCAATGATTACTATTAGTTTGTAGAGGTTTGAGCTTGTAAGATACTTGAGTGAAGAGGTATGTTTTTCCAACCATTAAGATTCATCCAACCATAGCATACTTTATATGAATTTATTGAAGAATGTTTGATATCAAACAAGTGGATGATTTCTAGATGCTTCCTTTGTAAACACCACAAGGATGAATAGTCAAACACTGTTAAGTTATGTGACTTATGTGATGGTGATAAATATATGTAATTTGACTGTGCATTATGTGTCTATGAATTAAATGTCTTAGTGGCTTTCATGGTTGAGCCACAAGTACTTCACGATGATTTTTATGGGAAGATCATCAGGCACAAATAATATTTTTTTTCTATTATTTTCCATAATTTAACTTTATATCCTATGTGCATTCCTATAATTACCGTTGCATGAATATAAAATATAAGTGTTTTAGTTGTTGAAATAATTACTATTGCATGGAGAAAATACGGGCTAATTACATGGATTATCTAAAACTCACAAATAGATACAAATATGAGGCACTTGGTGATCATATGGATACACTTAGAACATGTGATGCAAAGTGTGATGTTGAAACAATTATATGGATTTAATAAGTCAACAAGGGAAATTTTATCATCAAATATTATAATTTGGCTAAAAGTAAATTTTTGACCTTTTGAAAATGGACAAATGTTTCCACTAATGTATTAGTTAGTTAGCCAAAAATTTATCCAATTTTCATTGTTCTTTTACATGGAGAAAAGATGGGCTACTTGCATGGCTTGTCTGGAACTCTCAAATAGATACAAATAGGACGTACTTGGTGTGCATATGGAAACAATTAGAACATGTGATGCAGAGTGTGATGTTCACATAATTATCATGCTTGAATAAGTTAACAAGGGGAATTTTAACATCAAATATTATAATTTGGCTAAAAGTAAAATTTTGGACCTTTTGAAAATGGATGAATATATCCACTTATATATTAGTTTGTTAGCCAAAAATTTATCCAATTTTCATTGTCCTTTTATACTTTGAAATCTAGCTTTAATCCTATTACTAGACATATGTGGATCTCATTCATCCCAAACATAAATGAAATGTATGTATAACTCATTATGAATATCTACTTGTAATGTGCGGTGTGTGTATGTGTAAATATAAATATTTATCTATATCTATATGTATATGTATATAAACATGTGTATGTGTGTGTGTGTGTGTGTGTGTGTGTGTGTGTGTGTGTGTGTGTGTGTGTGATTGTGTTTTTTTACATGTATTTATATTTTATACTCCAACGTAGTAAACTTGGTGTGGGGTTCAACTTGTCAATCACTCACTAACTTACAACCCATGAGGTGACATGGCCGTTCTAGTACCATCTTGTGCACATTATCATTATTGGAAACAACCTATGGTTTTGACTACTCTACCACGAATGAGAAATTAAAATGTTGTCTTGTCACTTACTTATTCCTTGGATGGGATCTTGACCTTGTGCCCTATTTTTGGTCATTAACATCACCACTCACACAATCATATAACTTTCAAACATGAAAATGAATATGTTGTGGGATTAACATCAAACTAGTTAATACTTAAATATCTAGATATTTCTCAACCCCTTCCACAATTTAAAGTATTGAAATAATTATAATAATTATAGTAATTCATCATCTAGGAAAACTAGTTTTGAGTACTATGTCTTTAACACATGAAATTCAATACTTTAACGAATAGTCCAATGATTTAGATATTTATCTAAATTTATTGGAAACATTTATAAGAATAAATGGGATATTAAATTAATTTTCTATATTTTACTTGATTCTTCTTGAATTCCTTAGATTGGTGTTAATTGCCTAAAATGAAGCAGGATAGGTCTGTGTATTTTTAGTGAAATTGACCAAAATACGAGCTTACGATCAAGGCCCAAACTATCATGTAATTTTGAAAAAGTTTAAATATGAGAAGGAATGAATTGACTAAGACAAAAGGGCCCACTAAAAACAATATTCAAGAACATATAGAAACTATAGGCAAAGAGCTACGATCATGAGGAAAACTAGGATAGAGAGGGGGTGATAGAGGGGGATGAAATAGGGGAAAGGAACCCTAACAATTCAAAAATAATAAAAAAATTATCAATTTGGACCAATAATCAAAAACTACAGAAACATTATAGAATTACAAAATTTAACAATTAATAAATTCCTACAGGCCATCTAAATATTTTTACATAACCTGACCTATAAAAGTGTAATATAATTAAGTGATATTGACGTTATATGAGAAGAATTTATTGTTTCAAGAGAATCCATATGCTAAGATAGCATTTAGAGTTTAATAATTGTGGAATCAAGTTGAAAAACAAAGATTGTGACACTTGAAAATATCAAATAAACTACAAACTTACATTAAATGTTGATTGAAAAATGTTAAATTTATACATACTAGTCTTGACACTATTATCTTCTTGACACAAAATTGTGACACATAACAAACAAATGCAACTCTACTAGAAAAGAAATATATTTTAAAACCCCACAAATAAAGATCATTGCTATTTGAGATTTTGACTCTGACATCATCTTTTATATCATGAACCAAAATAATATTTCAGTCATTACTTTGATTTTAACACTATATTGTTTTGCCAATTCGTCAAAATATATTAGTGAACCCAATGCTAGACTAACAACCCAACGTTAGGTTATGTCCCTTCTCAACATCATCTTAACACCTCAAAGATATTATTTTCACCCAATGTACACGACTATACAATGTTAGCGAAATCAACAACTTAATTTGAATTACAAAATCCTTTCTAACTATAAGGTGAATAAAGAGTGACTATGGGATGGTATAGTATTTAGTCGAAATGTTGCACTTGTAATATTATAGATTCCATTGTGGTCGATTACACTTCCTAGAAACCCTTTGCAGCCCTTGGAAATATTTAGTACCGAACATCTCTAACACATGTACACTTTCACCCCCATACGTTTATGGATCCCATAAACCGATTCCACAGCATTTTAGACTTCTATATTAATGTAACTTCTTGGTGGCTACATAAACTCCTACTACTCGTCAAAGCTCATTATTTCACTTATAGAATACTATATTAAATCATATTGTTCCATTAATATGCCATATTTAACCATATTATAATTTATAGAATGAATTGTACTACTTTAAATTACCAATTTCACATAATTCATATCTTATTGGGACAACTTGTTATTTGTTTCCAATTTATTGTTTCTTTTTTTATTAATTCATGCTTTGGTGTAATTAATTATAACAAAAACAAACAAATCATAATCGCATATTTACACATGTATTTTTCATACAAAACAAAATTAAATAGTGTGTTTTCTTTAAAACATAGTCTTAATTATTTCATATCAAATTAATTGTTTTGATATGCATCAAATATATATGAAGAGTATGAATTATTTAGAATTATTTTATCGTATTGATGACTTTGTAATGTTAGTAAGTTGTTATTATTTAATGGTTGATCTTAAATTGGACCTCTATTTGACTATCACTAAAAAATTTCAAACAATAATTAGACTTTCATTAAATAATAAAGATAGTACTCTAAATTATGAAAGATATAATAAATTCTCCTTAACCTTAAGTGGTCACCTCTCTCTATCTTCAATGCCAAAATGTTCCTAAGAAAACCTTACTTATGAAATAAACTACTCAATTTAAATACTTTTTAATAAAAAATACTTCATTCTAGTGTATATAGTCTCCTCACCAACAACATGGGAGATTCCCTCTTAAATATTCTCCCCACACTCTCTCACCAACTACATGGGAGATTCCCTCTTAAATAATACTTCATTCTAGTGTATATAGTCTCCTCACCAACTACTTTGGCCTAAACTATTCTCCCCACACCATCTCACCTGCATGTAACTCCACAACTTACTCAATTTCTATTTGATATTCCTTTCGAATTAAACCATTGTTCATGGCTTTAACGTAACATTGGCTATTCAAAATTCATTTATACTTAGCTCTATGATATTTTATTGGGTGGAGGACTTGACATCAGGCTACTCAATCTCGTTCATGGAAATTTGTTTTTAACATCTTAAAAATTCAATGGATAGTGACACTGCTTGAGACTAAATCTCTCCATATCTACATTAAATTCAATTTTTTTCTTCTTTAAATTTGTGTTGAATAGGCTTGATGTCATCAAAAAATGTGTGCAATAACTGAAAGGATTTTTTGTTCATCATAGGAGTTTCTGACTTGTGTTCATTTCATCTATATGGGCTTGGTTCTTGAATCTCCATATGCATTTAGGCCTAGTCTCAAAATAAATTATTTAATCATTTTTCTTCTTTTTACATAGACCACTCCTAAGCATTTGCATGGTATTTTGTCAGAGGCTATTAGTTGTGAAAGCACTCAGTAACATGCAAGAAGAATGCAAAAACATACTACATTATTTGTGCTTTAATAAAAAGTAAATAATTTCTCTATGACTTCTCACTAGTTTAGTAAATTTTAATTGTTCCTACCATTAAGTTGTTGATTATACACTTAGTTTTGGGGAGTTTTTATTTAACTACACGCATGTTTTGTTTTTTTTCCAATTTAACTCATCAACATGCCTGTTAGGTGTAGGAATTTGGTGACTTTTTTGAAAATTGAATACATCACAACAAAATATGGGTTATAATGGAATACCATACTGTAGATTAGAGAAGAAAAAGGCATCCTCTCCAATAATAGACATTATTTTACCAAATGAAATCCATATAGGAGTTTGTTCTTGCAACTTCTAAACAAAAAGCCCCAAACAAATAATATCTTCCTTTGCTTCCCAACCCCTATGAAATCATAAGGCATCCTAAAATATAATCACATTCATATTCAAAAACCAGAATATTATAGTTATCATTTCCATTAGGATTATCAAGATATAGGGAATGTCATGTGATTAGGAAACAATCTTAAAAAATATGGGAGATATTGAGCAAAGATTAATACTAGTGAGAAATAAAGTAATGTGAACTACATGCAAAGAAGTTACAATATTGAAGTGAGGTAGCCAATTCTGGACAAAATGTACATTGTAAGAGATACATTGTGAGGTGGTGGTGTTTCATCTACAATAGTGTGAGAGGACTTGAAGCCAATGATTCTTTAAGAAAGTGTAAAAATATATAGTGTGTATACTTTATATAATAAATATAAAATATGTCGATTCGCATTATTTATTGTTTTCTTTCTATTGTAATTATTATTTTACTTTTTAGTTGAGTTTGATTTCAAATTGAAAATGAATATATAAAATTTATTTTAATGTTTCAATAAATATATTTATATATCCTACTAAGAGTCTATTAATTAGCCACTACATATTAGATCAATAATGAGAACCTATGTGAAATTAATTTAATTTCAATTACTCTGAATTTAAGCTAAACTCACAAATCAAATACACCAGCTGGGAGAAACTGGAAGCACAAGTTTTATTTGAATCCCACAAGAGGTGTGAAATACTACCCTGCAAAAGAAGTATAATCCATATGGGTATCGGGATACTATGTGAACACTCAGGGGAATGTAACAAAAAATATGAAAACCGCTTCATGGGTTGACCCACACAAGAGCTCTATAAATAAACAAAAATGAGTCACTACCCTTAAATCCTAAATGAAAGAAAATAAATGGCCCTTGAATGCTTTTTTCCAGAAACTCTGAATGGACATGGAACAAATAACCAGAGGTATGGTTTAGATTTGATTGGTAAATTAAACTGGATGTGGCCAAATATTGAATCATGTTAGAGCCTAGGTAAGGATATCAACCCAGAGTCGTCTATATTTCAAAATGAAAAACCATATCTCAAATGATTTTTTACACGAAATAAAGTTGAATGCATGAATTCCAAAGAGATAACAAAGATGAAAAATGAAACCAAGGAGTGCAAACGGTAAAAATAAATTATTACATAATCAATAGACGAATCTCAAATTTTCTGTCTAAATCAAAATAGTGCTGTGTCCACTTGTCAAGTATGAGTTAGAATAGATTCACTGATAAGTCGAGTTGTAGGATGTAATAAGTTCTTCAATAATTAGGGGAATATTTAAGGAAATAAATGAGACGTCCTCGGTTAGTGATCTTACAATCTATGGCTAGGACTCATTTGGTAGTGCCCAAGATTTGAGTCAATGTACCCTTCGGGTAACAATCTCTTTTTCAAAATAGTCATCTCCCAGTATGCCCATGTATTTAGTGACAACAAAACCAAATTGGAAGTATGAACGCATCCCTATGATTTGCCACAGGAAGTGTAGATCATTTTGTCACTAGAAGCAAATAATCTGTGGGGGGACTAAATAAGATATGGAAACAAAATACTGCTATAGACAAACAAATCCTAGTTACAATAAATATGAACCAAAATTTGTAACAGGGAGAACTGCCTCTAAGATGCATGTGAACGATTAAATAGAGGTCCCTTAGAAGCGTGAATGGGGTAAAATTAGTAGCCTCTGATATGGTGAAAAGAAACAAGTTGATCACTGGGCAATTTCACATGATGCGATTCCCATTTGCGGTAATCTACAAAACTAAGGATGTTATTCATGAAGGGGTTAATATAATAACCTTACATGCAATTTATATAGAGGCTTGCACTACAAATCTTGAACAGTTTGACGATGCATTATTAAATCACATCGGCATTGAATATGTGTTCGTAACTATTAGACCACCATAAATTAGAGATCCAAAATACCCGAAAATGTAAATAAAACCAGTAATTCCACAAAGATTTAATGAAATTAATGTCTTTGTGATTACACATGGTACGACTCTTTAACTACCAAATGACGCAAATAGAAATTTGAAGTAGATCAAAGTTGAATACACTTCATAATATGGATGATGAATTTGTCCTTGATATTGATCCAATATCTCATTTATAAACTGAAATCAAACATGGATGGGGCACTCTCCCAAATCGTTATTATACTATCCTTAAAAAAAATCTGGCAATTATTCTAAGTGGTGCAAACACATTAATAAGCTTGGGTGTAATTAAACAACTACTAACAAAAAAAATTGATAGTGAATCTTATATGCTAGGACAAAAATGGAAAATCCAAATAGATTTTAGTAATGCGGAAGATTCTTGATTTTATGGGACAGATACACTTCATCTATTTCTACAATTGAGGAGAACTTTACAAAAATGGAATTTGAGGGATCCTGACACATGATGTTATGAGAACCAATGAATTATGAGAATGAAGAGCATGCACATTTCACATAGATGTAGCATTCACCATGGATTAAATGATAAAATTAAACCAATCTGGAAATCATGTCTGAAATGCATCCTAGTAACATCTCAATTTCACTGCTTTGATAAACACATTCTTTAGTTTTGGGTTGTTTGTAGCACCTGATTTTTTGTGTCCAACCAGCATATAGAGGTGTGAAAACTGCAAGAATAGAATGAAAAATGGATCTTATAAGATTTGGTTTTAATTGTCAAAACACTGGGCATTAAGTTATCATATATGCTCTTGGGTACCATTCTAGTCTAAAATTATGACCAATTTATAGGTCCTTGTATAGATACTTTTAGATACATACCAATACATACATGTCATTTACATAGCATACATACATACATAGCATACATAAACATGTGTGTGAAAAACATGATACACACTATTCTACTTTTACAGATGTCACACACACAGCTCACACACACACATTTACGTACACACACATCACACATTTACATCACACACGCATGGATGTATGTTTGACATGTACTGTATGTATGTATGTATGTATGCATAACCCATGTAATAAACATGCCAGTTCTCCTGAAATTACGTTTATTTAGGAGGAGGTTTACAAAAATACCAAACTTTAAATCTCATTTGTAGATTTCCCAAGGTCTTGCCTAAGCTAGTGTCAGGATCCATGAGTGGATTTCAGGTGTCTTCAAGATGGTCTCATGCAAATGATCATAGATAATTTTTAACCTTTATCCCTAAGAATTAAGAGATTATTTCAGTTCCAATCACCACCACATTGATGCGGGAGCATAACGTGCAGAGGACCATCAACTTTATGATCCGACTATTTGGATCGTCTTGAACATGGGCTCATATTAGGGTGGTAGATATACATTATTACTGATCCTCTAAGGGTCAAATTTGATACCTACAAGTGTTTGGGTGCCCATTTCTAGAAATCACATTACTAGTTGGGCCTGAACTCGTGCCTTCACTGCTAATAGGCCTATAAATTAGGATCTTGTCAATGTTTATTTGCTTTTGAACCTAGGTCTTAGAACTTTATATAAATTTTGCTTGAATGCTTGTTAGATCTTGACACCTCTCAAGATTTTGCATAGCTTTATAGAATATATTATGAAGGAATCATTTGGCACACAGAAATTTGGGCTCCATCCGAGTTTTTTTTCTAGTGAGGTAATTTTTGGCATTTTAGGGTTTTTAGAGTAGACATGAAATCAAAAGGAGGAATCTTACGGATGACTGTAATAGCACTCCAGTGTGGAAGCTAGAAGTGAGAAGTAACTAGCATTTTTGAAGAAATCTTGTTCTTAAAATTTTCAAACCTAGTCCTATGTGTGGATTCAGTTGAGGTATCATTCAACCTCTTGCGGCTGGATTCACACTCCAATTGGTATCATGAACAAGATCCCAAATCTTGCTAGAAATAGTTAACGTACAAATATTACATTTTTCTATGTAATTGTTTTTACCTCTGATTTTATATGACTTCATGGCAATAGACGCGGGAGGGGAGGTTATGCTAAATCTACGATGAATAGTGCCCCACCCCTCATGCAGGGTCACATTCCTATCAGAGAATCTTGAAGTTGTTATTCTAGTCTTTGCATAAGAGAAGTCACCCAGGAGTAGAAAGTGGTGGACATGAGAAATAAAGGATGCAGACCAAACTAAGATCCACCATTGATATTGGAAAAGGAACGATTTATGGCCTCCATTAATGTTTATGTTCTATCTAGGATGGAGATGAATATCTTTAATGAGAGCTCTGTTTCTACTGCGAACATGCCTTTAAATGGTTGCGGACCATTTTAGTGAGAGATTGATCCAGGCTTTCTGAGGGGAAGGATAGATGACATCAAGATTCATGGTGTTCCATGACTTATGGTGGAGGGTTCTTAGACCAGAGTCATTTTGATCTCTAGTGAGTTAAATCACATGTTTTGAAAATTATTTGAGTGGAAAACCCTTTCAGAGGATAAGAAGGTTAAGCTTACATGCACTAAGTTGTCTAGACATGCATTGATTTGGTGGGATCACCTACAAAATGAGAGAAAAGGGAATGGAAAGGGAAATATTTAAAACTGGAATAAAATGGTAAAGAAGATGAAAGAAAAATTTCTTCCTATAGATTATGCTCGGACACTATTTCAAATGTTTCAAAGCCTAATAGATAATTATCCCAGCATTGAAGAGTATACCAATGAATTTTACAAGATATCAATTTGGGTGGGATAAGGAGAGTATGAATAATATAAGGCTACAAGGTATGTAAATGGGTTGAGTTATACCATACAAGATAACATGAGTATGCTTTGAATCCATACCATGGATAATTCTTAGTAACTTGTATTAAAATAATAAGAAGAGAAAAAGAGGAGTAACTTTAGAAGAAGTGTGAAGAAATAAATATCATCATCTCCAATGAGAGGTAGAGGAAAATTTGATTCTATAAAATGTGAATCCTTTAATGTAGAAGGGAAGGAAGAATCTAGTCAAATCGGTGCTAACTACCAAAGAGGTAGGGTTTTCAGAGGGGAAGAGATTATAGTGGAGGATGGGGTTTGAATAGCCACCTAAGGAAATATACATATTACTGATGTGGTGAATAAGAGCACAAAGCTTTTGAGTATCCACACTATCCTACACAAGATAGATGGCAAGCAGAACAACCACGATTAAATATGGTGGAAGTTGAAGAGGAAGAAGAAATGGAGGTTTATGCAGACTTGGGTAAAACCCTTATGATAAGGAGGATGATTATTGTCACCTTGAGGAAGGAGAAATAAAATGATGTTGGTTGGCATTGATTCATGGCTACGAACAGATATATTTCAAATAAGATGCACCTCCAGAGGAAAGGTATGTAAAATTATTATTGATTGTGGTAGTTGTGAGAATATGGTTTCAACTATAATGGTTGATAAACTCAGTCTGAAACGTGAGAAGCACCCATATCCCTATCATATATCATGTTTCAAGACAGGGAACATGAGGTAACCATAGATTAAAAAGGTGCCTTATAAAGTTTTCAATTGGGGAATACCTATAAGGATGAGGTTTGGTTTGTTGTTATCTTGATGGATGCATGCCATATATTACCGAGGAGGCCTTAGAAATATGATACAAAGGTCACACATGATGGAGGGAAAAATACTTATACTTTTTGGAAGGATGGTACATAGGTGGTCTTTTTACCCTTCAAAGAGGTAGAGAAGAGTTAGGGATTGTTGGGTACAAGATAATTTGTTATAAAAATGGAAGAAGGCTATTGGTGTTATGCATTGATGTCAAAAATGGTGGAAATAGAGGACTTTGATATACCCCCTGTAGCAGCACCGATACTAAAAGTATATAAGGATATCATACGAGATGATCTACCATATGGGCTACCTCCAAAACGGGATATACAACACCATATTAATTTGATCACAGGATAGGATCTTCCAAATCAGGTAGCCTATAGGACGAGTTTGACATAGAGTGAGGATTTGAACAGGTAAGTGACAGATCTATAATTACCACTTCTCTTCAACACTAAATGAACCATGATTATCATTTCTGAATTGTTTATAATCATAAACCTTGCTACTTTATTCTTGTTAGCATGCTAATAAGATGTGTGAAACATCATGACTCCATTGTGTTTTGGTTATTATTATTTTGACTATATGTCGTATTGTGGACCTTGATGGGCATTTAAGGATAATAAAATTAGCTAGAATGGTTACATTGTCATAAATTGATTGTGATAGCATTACTCTTCGATATTGTTTTGTTGTATTTAGTTTATCTTTGTGATTGGACACATAAACACTATTGTGCATTATTACCAACATATATTAAAAGACGAACAACATTAACACATTGTGATATGGAAATTGAAGGATAGAAATTACTGTAACCAAACAGATTAACTTTTGATAGAAATTCAATATGGAAGAAAATGATGTGTTGTCACATAGATATTTGTCGATATTTCAAATCATTTTTGTATTGATTTTCTTATGATGTTAGAAGTTATTTTTGTGATTTCTTTGATATTGGAGGATTGGAAAATTTTTGAACGAGTGAAATTATTTCATAAATTAGATGATTAATTGGGTTTATGATCTTAGTTGCAAACTGATGAATGAGTAGAATTGAAATGTGAAAATTGGAGTAATTGTTGAATTACTTGGTCTTAGCAATATTAGTTATGATAATTGATGTTAAAATTGATATTTAGATATAAGTGTTTTATTAATTCCTCATCGTAAATATGGCCATGAGGCCAGAGGGGTATTTTGTGATTTTTGCAGGTAATTATTGTTGACCAAAATAAGCTCACACTTATTTTGGTAACTAACACCATTTTCCCCTTCTTGTTCTTCAATATAAGTTTTCACATATTTCAATCAATTAATGTGCCCTGAAAGCATTTCCATCAGATAGGAATTTTCTTCCCCTTTCCATAAATATAAAGAATTCCTTCTAACTCCTCATATTTTGCACGTTACAGGCCAGGCGGGCCTTAAAAGGGCCAAAAGAAGGTGGACCTGGAGAAGATTTTTTACCATGGGAAAATTGCAGACCGACAGGGGTGACGGGAGATATTTTGGAATTTTTCCAAAGTGGAAGATGTGGGCTGGCGGGCCTGGGGATGAATTTTGGAAGATGTAAAGTTGTGAGGCCATGGAGGAAATTTTTTCCCAAAATGAACTCGAGCCCGTGGATCCATTTTACAAAACTTGTTTTTCGCCATTTTTGTACGGATTCGACTCAAAATTTCAAATGAACATATCTTGAGATCCAGACCTCGGATTTCAACAAACTTAAAATTTTTAGAAATCTATCAACCTCCTCTATGCCATGGAAGCCTGAAAATTTAATTTTGGTGAGATTAGGTGGGTGAAAATAGAAAAACATCTTTCCTACCATTAATATTGCTTCACCAACTAGATCGGATTTGATTCTATTTGCCATTCTTCCTTCTTGAGCACGCCAAAGACATGGAGAGGAAGAATTGACAGATTATGGGAAAATTTGTAGACATTAATGGGTTGTGTTTGAGCTACCAAATCAGACTTTCCCACCTCTTTTCCTTCTTCTCTCTTTTCTTGATCTATAAAAGCATGATCTTGGCTCATTGTAAAGGGTTGGACATTTTTGTTTTCCATCCTCCCTTCTCTTGTTTCTGGAAGTAAATTTGTGGAGCTCGAACCTCCCATTCAAACTGTAGATGCAATCTTGCCTCTTGGCTATTGTAATGCATTGTATCAACTTTGGAGTAATAATACATGTTCATGGATGATTCTTAACCCTATCATGTGTTTATTATTGTCTTCAGATCTTTCATTACAATTTAGTTATCCATGCATGGTAATTGTATTACAATTTTTATGTTCTATGTTTACTACAAAGTAAATGTTCATCATTCCTTTAGTGTATCACATTTGATAGATTAGGTTTTATTTCTTATATTCCCTTAACGATGTCTCCTTGGAAAGTTAGGATAGGTTTTAGAGTAGACCCTTTGCAATTTTATCTATGCACCTGAACAGAGGAATAGGAACCAAAATTCATCTGGATATCTCTCTCATTTCCAAAGTCCCCACACTTTAAGAGATGCTCCATTTTATGCTATCACACTGAGAGTATCAACCCATCTAATTACATAACTTCCAGGGGTGTTGTGATTTTGCATCAATAGTTTTGGAACGCCTAGTGGGACCAAAACGTCTCTATTTTTATTGCAACAAGATTAATGTGCACTTTTTGTAAGATTTTATCTTGTAAAGAGATTTGAAATTGCACATCTGGTGACTCCACAAGGGGTAGAGTCCATTGGTTTCAGCAGCCCAGGATTGGCAGATTCATGAGAAGAATCCATACCAGATCAAGAACTAGTGAGGAAGGATTGTTTTTCTATCTACACCTGTCCCGAGATAGAAAAAGGAGAGGAAGAAGAGCTCAAAGGTCTCCATATCAACCAAATAGAACTTTTTCAACACCTCCTCTTAGTAGGCCTTGCATTCAATCAACAAGGGTTATTAAGCCAATTAGAATGACACAACCTAATCCATATGTCAATTTCACTAGCAGTAACCCACTTTCTCTCAATGCACAAAATCCAGTTCCAATTGCATCATTTAAGAACATTCCATATTTCACTAGAGAAAACCAGACTAATCCTATTAATCACATTCAAGATATTGCAAATGTCTATGTCATTCATGAAATCATTGAGATGGACATTAGAGTCAAATTGTTAGCCTCTTCATTTAAGGGAAAATATTTTCAATGATTCAGAAGTATAACAACATGCTCTATCCAAAATTGGGACCATCTGTGCAGGGCCTTCATAATCAATTTGGAGAAATAGGCGATAATTTTTCCTTGTTGGAACAACTAAAAATAATCAAGAGGGATCTTAATGAACAATTAATTGATTTCAACTTCAGATTCGAAAGGACATGGGATAGGATACCACTGGCCGTAAGACTAACAGACCAAGATGCCTTCCTATACTTTCTTAGAGCTTTAAAGTCTGATATTTCTATATTGATTCAATCCATGAAAGGTGTATCCTTACCTACAGCCTATGAAATTTCCATTAGAGCTGAAAATTGTTTAATTTAGGCTGGTAAGCTTGCACCTAGGCCACCTATCCCTCTATATCTAGAACTAGGAACTCCAAGTACTATTTAAACACCCACATTAGCTCCCATCCCTACTCCAAGGAATCAAAGTTTAGCTAAAGCTTCTACTTCATCTTCAAGTGCCTCAAATGAGCTCCAAGAAGTCATGAAGCAATTGCAAAATTTGGGTAATGATTTGGTGACACTTAAGAGGCAGGAAGCTCAAAGTTTTAACCATATTAAACTCAAACTCAACCAAATAGACCACCATATCAGCCTAACAGGCCACCCTTTCAAGCTACAAATTAGAACTAAGTAAATCCTCCTGCTAATAGACCATTCCAGTCTCACAATCCTAATGTTGCATCCACATCTAGAGCCTTGGTACCAGTGCAAAATAACATGGCTCAAGAATATGATTGGTGTTTCCCATGCAATCAACCTCATAACCAGTCAATGTGTTTCAATGGTGCTTTGAATCAAGCCCTTATGGTGACCACAACTGGTGTGGAACAAGAGACAAGTCAAGAAGGGAATCAGCAGTAGGGAGCATCTCAGCAAGAGACACCTCCAAATGAGACTTCACTTGTCAATTGGCAGGCTAAAGATTTTTTTGGTATAAATCAAACCCCTTCTCCAAGTATAGCAGCCAATACAAGGTCCAAGAAAAGAAATATTGGAGAAGGAAAATCATCAAATTCAAGTAATCCATAACCCTCCATCACCCCACAAGGTGTCAGCAATCAAAGTGTACAGCTCCCAATGTGCAAGCTCAACCCAAGCCACTTTCTAGACTAGCTTAAATGCCAGCTGTAACAGCCCATGTGCCAGAGAAGAATGTGTAGAGCAAGGGGAAACAAAGAGATAGCTCATCTCCATTCAACATCATTGAGAAAATGAAGAAAACCAATGTAAACATATCAATGTGGGAGTCATTGGCTATCCCAGGACAAAAAGACCTATTGTAAGCTACCATGGAAAATTGGTCAACATCAAATCAGTCACCCAATCAACAAGAGAAAGTGCTTACCAATGCAGCTCAGCCTGAAGGAAATCATGGAGGACAACAAGGTAAAAATTTGAAGCCCCCACCATTCTATATCTCATTGATCATTGGAGATAAATTGGTGCATAATTGCATGATTGATTCTGGAGCAAGTAGCTCTGTAATGCCAAAACAAATAGCTGATCAGCTAGGTCTCCAATATGAAATCATTTCCAAAGGTGTGGTGCAATTGGATGGGACAACAGTAACAATAGTTGGGGTAATCAAATATTTGAGCCTCACATTGCATGCATGTCCCAATGTGATCATCTTGCAAGATGTATCAGTCATAGACTTGCCACCACTCTTTGCCTTGTGCTTGTCAAGAGATTTCACTGCCAAAATTGGAGGCTATTTGTCTGTTGACTAGTCACATATGCTATTTAGAACAAGGTATGGAGCTAAGGCTATAATCAGATCTGAGCCTATTGCAAACTTCCATATTGAGCCCCATACACCGAGCCCAATCAATGTAAATTGTTCAACATTTGATCAAGAGGATCTTCCAAGCACTTATGAAGTAGATACCAAAGTAGGATGTATTCTAGACTTGACTCTTGATGAATGGGAAAACAAGATACATTCTTTTGACCCATACAAAGAAATGGAGGAATATGAGCTAGGAGTTTATTGCTTGCATGAAAAGAATCATCCTCTCCCTAGCATCACCAAGCCAGACCACAAGGATGATAATGAGGTATGGAAATTGTTCTTTGATGGTTCAAGAAGTAGGCAAGGTGCAGGAGGAGGAGCTATGCTTGTTTCACCCCAAAGCATAAGATATTATTCAACTTTTCACTTTCAGTTTTCTTGTTCAAACAACACAGCTGAGTATGAGTCTTTGATTCATGGACTTCATTGGGAAAGAAAGAGAGGCATTAAGAATTTTCAAGTATTTGGTGATAGTGAGCTGATTGTGAACCAAGTCAGAGGACAACATGCTGTAAGGAATGACCTGTTGAAGAGCTACAAGAATAGGGTATGGGATCTTATTGAAGATTTTGAATCTTTTAGCATCAATTCCATTCCAAGAAAGAAGAATGAAGCAACAGACAGACTGGCAGCAATTGGGGCAGCATTTGATGTTGTTGAAAGTATCAAAAGTGAGAAGTCTCAGCCCCATATTAAGGTGGTTGTAAGGCTAGCTGTCCTAGACAACAACACAAGTTGGTAAGTCTTTGAGAATGACCAACAGATTGTTAATTTTCTGCAAGAAGAAGTTGAGTTCTCCTCTAAGAAACAAGACAAGTTGGAACAACAATATGGTGACCAAGTGGTGCAGCTGAGAACCAACAAATTACCAAAAGGTCTTGTGACCTTGGAGTCAATCTTCAACCCAAATGATCAGTTCTGAAGGAGAAGGAAAACATTCAAGTAAAGGGTGAAGATTCAGAGCCCATCTCAGTAGAGGAAGGAAAGACATTACAAATTGGCAAGGTAAGTACTCCACAAGAGAAAGATGAATTTGTTCAACTTTGTTCAAGAATTCCCAGATGTCTTTGCATGGACTTATAAGGATCTAAGAGGCTTCAACCCAAGACTGGCTGAGCATACAATTGAATTGAAACCTGAATCCAAGCCTTTCAGGAAAAATCAAAGGCCAGTAAACCCTCACATTGAACCTCTCATGAGGAAGGAGTTGAACAAGCTAATTGAGGCCAACATCATCTTCCCTATCAAGAATTCAAGTTGGGTTGAAAACTTGGTGCCTATGAGGAAAATAAGTGGAGAAATCAGATTGTGTGTAGACTTCCATGATCTAAACAGAGCATCACTCAAAGATCACTATCCACTTCCTTCAATGGAGAAAATCTTGCAGGTTGTAGCTGGTTCTGAAAGGTTTTCATTGTTAGATGGATACTCAGGATATAACTAGATAATGGTGAAAGAAGAAGATTAGTTCAAGATATCCTTCACCACCAAATGGGGTACATATGCTTACAAGAAGATGCCATTTGGACTATCAAATGCTGGAGAAACATTTCAAGCGAGCTATGGATCTGGCATTCAAAGGACTTAATCAATAAGATAGTGCTGGTATATCTAGATGATATCATTGTCTTCTCAAAGAATGCAGTAGACCATCTCTTCCACCTCAGGAAAGTATTCCAAAGGTGTAGAAGGTTTGGGGTATCACTGAATCCAAAGAAGTGTGTATTCTTAGCACATGAGGGAAAATTGTTGGGCCATATTGTCTCAAGGGAAGGTTTAATAATTGATCCTGAAAGAGTTGAAGCCATCCAAACACTTCCATTGACCACAACACAAGAAATATCTCCAAATCTTCTTGGGGAGAATAAACTTTGTTCAAATATTTGTGCCTGATTTTTCCACTCTTGTGAAGCCTTTGACAATGATGTTGAAGAAGAGTCTTGCATTCAAATGGACAACAGAAGGGAAAGAGATTTTTGAAGCCATCAAGCATGCAATATCATAGGCTCAACTCTTATCAACCCAGACTTCTCAAAGGACTTCATGTTGTATGATTTTGAAGGATCAGACACAATCTTAGCCATCTTGGTACAACTGAATAGAGAAGGATCAGAACAGCCCATAGCATTCTTTAGCCAAAGCCTAGAAGATTATGAAGTAAGGTATTCTTTTATTGAAAAGCATGTCCTTGCTTCATTAGGAGTTTGAAGAAGTTCAGACACTTGGTCTCAAACAACAAGATCCAACTGTTAGTGTCTCATGTTGGTGTCAAGGACTTTCTCCTAAACAAGGACTTGAATGAGAAGAGAGTAGGTTGGATCACCCATGTCATGGAATATGACATTGAAATAAAAGTGACCAAGTTGGTTCGTGGAAAAGGTTTGTGTGAGCAGCTTGCTTCTAAACACATGATGAGTCAAAAGGAGAAGAAGAGGTTGTCCTGTTACTACAGAATGATCAAGAGCAGCCAACTAATGATGCACCCATTCCATGTTAGACTCAAGCCTTGGTGCATTTTCTCCAAATAGGTTTGTGCCCTCAAGAAATGAGCAAAGCAAAGAGGAGATACTTCAGATTGCAAGCCATCCCATATGTGCTTGTTGATAATATTTTATTCAAAAGGGACATCAATGGTGTTCTATTAAGATGCATTGGGACAGACCAAATTGAGAGGGTGTTGCATGAGTTCCATGATGGAGAAGTAGGAGGCCACTTTTCTCCTCAAGTAACAACTCTCAAAATCATGAGATTTTGGTTACTATTGGCCTAAGGTGTTTAGTGATTGCTACTCTTGGATCAAAAAGTGCAAAAAATGTGCATTCTTCACAGGCAAGGAAAGGTTAGCAGACACTTCCATTACATCTAATCTCAGTTAACCAACCATTCATGCAATGGGGATTAGACTTCATTGGAGTGGTTAACCCAAATTCAAGTCAAGGCCATAAGTGGATACTGACAGCAATAGATTATTTCACCAAGTGGACTGAAGTAGTGGCACTTAAGGAGGTAAATGAATCTAGTATCTTAGATTTCTATGAAAGGGATAGTCACTAGGTTTGGAGTCCCTGCCACTATTATATTAGATAATGCATTGGCATTCCTTGGTACAAGGATCACTGAATGGGATGTCAAGAATGGTGTATACCTCAGCACTTCATCAAACTATTACCCTCAAGGTAATGGCCAAGTAGAGTCCACAAACAAGAAACTACTAAAGATTATCAGAAGGAATCTTGATGAAAATCAAAGAACTTGGCACATAAAGCTCAAATCAGCTCTATGGGCTGATAGGATCACACCCAAGAGGTCTATAGGTAACTCTCCCTACAAGCTGGTCTATGGGAAAGAGGCAGTGTTTCCTATATCATTGGAGCTTCCCACATTGGAACTCATGAAGCAGCTATAGTTGTCTAAGTTTGAACCCATGGCAGGTATGCAGAGTTAATGGAACTAGAAGAAACAAGAGCACATGCAATGCAGACCATGGAAAAATGATCAGGCCTTAGTCAAAAGATGGTTTGATAAAAAGGCAAGAACAAGGACCTTTCAAGAGGGGGAATTAGTTCTAAAGTGGGATGTTGACTGTGAAAAGCTAGGAAAGCATTCCAAGTTTGATGCCATTTTGGAGTGGCCCCTACATGGTCACAAGATGTAAAAGTAGCAATGCCTTCCAATTGTCTACATTGGATGGTGAAGAATTACAGATTCCAGTCAATGGGATCTACCTCAAACATTGCTACTAAAAGGGGAATTTCTCACCCTTGTAAATATTAACCTAGGTTTTCAATTTCTCCAAGTGCGTATGCACATTATCTTATTGTATTTTAGATTTCAATTTCCCTAAGTGCTAGTGCGCATGCTCTATTACTTCTGGTGTATGCTTGTATACAGTTCATCTCACTCATGGAAGAGTCTTGTGGCCACAAGAAATCAAATATGTAGGGTATCCATATTTGAGTAGGTATGGATGTTTTCATTACACTCCAATAGTTTAGGTTTGTAGAAAAATCAAATGAGAGGGAAAGCTTACAGGTTTCAGGCAGTTTTCTACTCTCACAAATCTTGAATCCAATATTTGTTTTGCAAAGATGAGAGTGCATGCAAATTTTTTTCAAAGTTCATATCAGATTTGCATTTACCAGGTAGACTCCATGCCCAATGGATTCTTCAAGGAAACTAATATTTTCATCTAGTAGGCAGATATCCCCATGATTCACCAAATTGTTGACTAAAATAAGCTCACACTTATTTTGGTAACTAACACCATTTTCCCCTTCTTGTGCTTCAATATAAGTTTTCACATATTTCAATTAATTAATGTCACCTAAAAACATTTCCATCCGATAGAAAATTTCTTCCCCTTTCTACATATATAAAGAAGTCCTTCTAAATCCTCATATTTTGCAAGTTATGGGCCGACGGGCCTTGGAAGGAATTTTTACCAAAAGCGGGTCTGGGAAAGATTTTTCGCCATGGGAAAATTGAGGACTGATGGGGTGGTGGGAGATATTTTGGAATTTTTCTAAAGTGGAAGATGCAGGCTGGTGGACCTGGGGATGAATTTTGGAAAATGCAAAGTTGCGGGTCCGCGGAGGAAAATTTTACCCAAAATGAGTTCGGGCCTGCGGATCCGTTTTGCAAAACTGGTTTTTCACCATTTTTGTATGGATTCGACTCAAAATTTCAAATGAACATATTTCAATCTAGAGCTCGGATTTCAAAAAACTTAGAGTTTTTGGAAAGGTCTTGACATCCTCTACGCCATGGAAGCCTGAAACTTTAATTTCGGTGAGATTAGGTGGGTGAAAATAGGAAAACATCTTTCCTACCATTAATATTGCTTCACCCACCAGATCAGATTTGATTCGATCTACCATTCTTCCTTCTTGAGCACGCAAAATACATGGAGAGCCAGACTTGACAGATTGTGGGTGAATTTATAGACATTAATGGCTGGTGGTTGAGCTACCAAATCATTTTTTCCCACCTCTTTTCCTTCTTTTCTCTTTACTTGATCTATAAAAGCATGATCTCGTCTCATTGTAAAGGGTTGGAAATTTTTGTTTTGCATCCTCGCTTCTCTTCTTTCTGGAAGTAAATTTTTGGAGCTCGAACCTCCCATTCAAACTATAGATGCAATCTTTCCTCTTGGTTATTGCAATGCATTGTATCAACTTTGGATCAATAATACATGTCCGTGGATGATTCTTAACCCTCTCATGTGTTTATTGTTGTCTTCTGATCTTTCATTACAGTTTATTTATTAGTGCATGGTAATTGTATTGCATTTTTTGGTCTGTGTTTATTGGAAAGTAAATGTTCATCATTACTTTGGTGCATTACCTCTAATAGATTAGGTTTTATTTCTTTTATTCCGTTAACCTTGTCTCCTTGGAAAGTTAGGATAGGTTTTAGAGTAGACCCTCTGCAATTTTATCTGTGCACCTGAATAGAGGAATAGGAACTGTCCTTCATCTGGAGATCTCTCTCCTTTTCAAAGTCCCCACAATTTAAGAGATGCTCCATGTTATGCTAGCACACTAAGAGTATCAACCCATCTAATTTCAGACTTCCAGGGGTGCTATGATTTTGCATCAACAATTATATCACAACAACAAACTATGGGGGATAGGAGACTAATAATGAAGAAATGTGGGGTATTGGCAACTGGTCACCAAGGAAACTTGTGTAATGTTGTTGTCTTGTTATTTTTTGTTAGGGGGTTCCCTTGGGGGGATGACCCCAATTGTGACCAAGGGGTTTGTGTGTAATTGTTTTCCTTTCTTTTATTTAATTTTGGTGCATGCGATTTAGCTTAGTGATGTAATCCCCTTTTATCATTAATTGGTTTATGTGTCTTAATTAAGTGAGATAATCATATTAATAAGATAAATTTGTATGTGACAAAAAGGAGTAAATTATTAGAGTGGTTGGGTCTTTGTTTCTTGTGGTTATTAGTTGAGTGTATGTGATTTTGAGTGTTGTACACTCCACCCTACTTGAGAAATTAGGATTTGGCCTTAAGGGCCAATTTTGAAGGCTTTTGGGACAAGATAAGCTTGTCCCACACCTCTTAATTTACTATACCAACCATACTTATGGGTTGTGGGGTCAAAAATATACCCCATTATGTGTTTTGGAAGGAAAAATGTGAGTTTTAATTGCACTTTCTTACTTGTGTTTATTTCTATGTCCTTAAGCATGTGGGTTGGAGTAGTGTGTTTAAGAGGTTTGTCATACCTCTCAACCACCCATTTATTGTGCCTTGGGTTATGGGTTTGACCTGAGTGATGTTGGTTGGAGAAGAAGTGATATGGACATCCTACATGAAGCCACATAATCTCCCTCTCCCTCTTTTCTATTTATGGGATTTTTTTTGGGAAGTATTGCAAAACTTGGGTTACTTGCTCTTTTTTGGGGAATGCTTGTAATTTTGGGGAGCTTGCTTCAGAATGGAGCTTGGACGTGAATGGTGGTTGCCTTACAAATTTTGGAAGTAGAAAATTGGAGAAATTTGTTGTGTATTTATACTCTTCATTTGTGAGGTAGAGTTCCAACTTTTCTTTTACCTTGCGAATTGTGTTGTGCTCTTATGTGTAGATGTGGATTGTTATATTGGTTATGATTGTGGGAAATAGACATTATTCTTAGGTTGTGGGAGAAATGGAAATGGGAAGGTAAAACTTGAGGGAGGAATAAGAGAAATGATTATTGGGTATTTGAGGAGGGATTTGGGTTGGGATGTCCACCTAGTTGATAAATATGTTTTGTGTCTATCTTGTTATTTTCTTGATGGAGACATAAGAGTGAGGAAGGCATAAGAGTGGGTTGATTTCTTGAGGGAGGCATAAGAGTGGTGTATCTTCTTGGAGGGAGGCATAAGAGTGTTATATGTATTGTGATGGAGTTTTGGAGGCTCTTAGGTGGATACCCAAACCCTTGGGAGGCATAAGAAGAACCCCCATGTTCCTTTCTCCTCCATGGATTTAGCATGAAGCCTTTGTGTTTTGTTATTTGTTGGTTGGTTGTAAAGAAATTGGTATTGTGTTATTTCATTGTTTGTCTTGATTGAATGTGTGTGTGGAAGCCATTTTTGAGTTGCCATGGTTGTCTAAATATCCCTCATTTCTTCATTGTTGGGGCTCGGGGGCTGAATGAGGAAGAAGGCTTCTCTCCCTCATTGGATATTTTTGGTTGGGTGGAGAGTGTTTCCTACTCCCCCATTTTGTTGTGTGTCTTACTTGATGAAGATGGTGGAGTTTGAGTGAAGATTGACTCACAATACACTTAGAGAAAATTGAAGAAATATTCCTCCTTGTAAATGGTTTATTTTTCATGTTGATTTCTCTCAAAGAGGAATGCTTGTAAACTTGCAGTTTAAAGAGAAGTTCTTGAATATTCTACTTATCAAACTTGTGATGCTAGCCTTGTGTAAAATGAAAATGGAGAGCTTGTAGTTTATTTATTTTTGCATATGTTGAAAAGAGGGACTATAATTTTTGTGAGAATAATCATGTTCTTGTGAAAATATTTGCATTTTTATAGAGTTATAGCTGGAATATTGTAAAATATGGAAAGGAGAACTTGGGAGTTGTAGTCAAATGGAAAATGTATTACTTTTTTCAAAACTGAAAATAAAAATTATACTTGCTTGTATTCCTTTAAGTGAAATGATTGAGTTAGAATAAGAAAAGGTTTGTAAGTGGTTCCTAGTTTTACTTATTGAAGTAAATGTCAGTTATCCCATAGTGGGAGGAAGGAAATAGCATATTGTGTATATTAAAAGTAAGCCTATTAAATGTATTGAAATTTTTGTCAATCTCATGATAAAATATAAGAAGTAAGGAAATGGACATTTATTCATTTTTAAGATTTTAAGGTATTCTCTTTATTAGTTGTTTGGAGTTGAATAATAAAAAAAGAGAGTATTAGTCCTTGAATACATCCACATTGGAATAAATAGGATTAATTACAATTATCTTGCCTTGTGGCTTTCTATACTATATAACTACTTTGACCATTGAAATAAATCGCCAAAAAAATACTATAATAACATATATATGTGTATATAATAATTATAATTAAATGTAGCTACATATATTAATAATGCTAAAATAAACAAAAGAAAAATTTTCTTATTAAAGTAAACAATGCGGCTATGTATGGTTTTAAGGGTTTTTTTGTTGTGGGGAATGTGCTATTTTATAAACCCGCGGCACAATACCAGATAAGGAAGCCACTTTGGTTCTATATGCGGCTACATTATATAATATATGTGGATTTGTATATATTTATCTGTTTATACAGTGAACCCTCATAAATTTTTGAGCTGGGGTAAATGTGAACACACACACACAAATATATTTATATATACATACATCCACACACCCTCACACACACACACACACACACAAAACACACACACATATATTATATAAATGACAAGTGGCAATTTAAATTTATGAGATTTTTGCTATGTTACCCAAATAGGCGGCACAATATTTTCATATTGGTTATCCATTTAACTTGCAAGTAAAACTGCTATTTATGAACAAATGTAGAGGGAGAAACACTACCCAAAAAGGGAAATGATTAGAGCTTCCATCCCTCTTAATGTTCATCTATTTTTCCTCCTTAACGTGCAACAAAAAACAAGAGAAAATGAAAGATTAGATTTAGAAAATGAATATATATATATATGACACTCCATAAGGATTTCTAGGGTTAATTTTGTCAAACCTAAATCTAAGGGTTGAGAAAGATTAGCTCTAAGGGTGTAGGATGAACCCTACATCACTTAAGTGATGGGGTATTTAAGTGGGAATGTATTAACTAAAAAGATGTGTGTGTAATGTTAAATGGGACCTAAGGGGTTAGACCATGTTGTGTACCCTTGACACTTTGGGTATTAAACCATGTTAAGTTGATTTATTTTAAACTAGAAGATTGTTAATCTTACCTAATAAAATTTTGAATTTAATTTGGGGCCATTCAATAAATAGATTTAATAAGACCTTTGGGGCTAAATAACAAAGAGTAAAATGGATTAATATTTGAATTAAGAAACAAAACTTATAGGGGAAATTAAATCAAAATATTTTAATTGGGTCGGGTCAATAGTAGCTAATTATTATTTTAGTCCCGAACTACCATAAAATAGTTTAAAATTTTATAATCTGGATTTAATTAAAAATTCTAGCTAAGGCCTTGTAACCTTACAAAAAAAATATTCCATAATTTTCCATAGTTTTCTATCGAGTTAAGCGTGGGTTTGAGTGGGAAAATTTGTGGGTGTTATAAGATCTAATACACAAAGGGTTAGTGAGAGAAAGTTGGAGTTCATATGCAACTCCAAAACTGTTAACTACCAAAAAGGATGGAGACTAGAGAATGTGTGTGGACAGTAGGGCCATAAATAAAATCACAATTAAGTATCAGTTCCCAATTCCAAAATTGGATGATATGATGGATGTGCTAGTGGGATCCCAATATTTTAGTAAGATTAGCCTGTGGAGTGGGTACTACCAAATTTGAATCCGTTAAGGGGATGAATGGAAACTGAATTTTAAAAAAATGGATTGTATGATGGATGATGATGCCATTTGGACTATTTAATACACCCATTACATTCATGCGGTTGATGAAAAGAATAATCTGAGAATACAATGGTAAGTTTGTGGTTGTTTATTTTGATGATATTTTGATATTCAGTAAGACAATAGAATAACGCTTGTTACATATGAAATTGGTGTTAGAATTGTTATGAAAAGAGATTTTGTATGCAAACTTAAAAAAAGTGTGGATTTCTTGAAAAAGTATAGTTTTTTTGTGGTTTTTCATCTCAGAGGATGAAGTGAGGATGGATGAGGAAAACATGAAGGTTATTTTGGAACGTCCTATTCCAAGGAATGTGACAGAGGTTCGTAGTTTTCATAGATTGAAAATTTTTATAGGAAGTTCATCAGGAATTTCAATAGCATTGCCACACCCATAACAAATTCTACCAAGGGAAATGAATTTGTATGGACCAAGGTAGCAACATATAGTTTTTAATTGTTGAAGAAGAAAATGTTAGAGGCACCTATTTTGGTATTTCCATATTTTAGCAAGGTATTTGAGGTTGATTTTGATGCATCACATGTCGGGATTGGAGCTGTACAAAGTAAAGAAGGACAACCTATGACATTCTTTAGTGAGAAGCTAAATGAAGCCAGGATAAAATATTCTACTTATGATGTAGAATTTTATGCTACTGTTCAGGCATTAAAGACATTACTTTGTAGCTAAGGAATTTTTAATCTTTAATGACCATGAAGCATTGCAGGTATGTACACACACAGAAGAAACTAAATAGTAGGAATGTAAAGTCGGTTTTGTTTTTGCAAGAATATACTTTTATCTTAAAAAATAAGCTCGGTAAGAAGAATCAATTTGTTGATTCCTTAAGTAAGCATGTAGTCCTTTTGCTAACAATGGAAAATGAAGTATTAGGGTTTGAGGTTGTCAAGAAATTATATGTAGGTGATCTAGATTTTGGTGATGTTGTGAGAAAATTTAAGGACCCTACAATGGGTAGTGGTTCTTTTGATTGTTTGATTTTAGATGGTTATTTATTTAGGGAAAAAAAATTGTGCATCCTTGATGGTTTAATGAGATTCTAAAATATTATAAGAGAATTTCATAGCAAGGGTTTGAATAGACACTTTTGTATAAGTAAGAGAACCACTCTTGTGGTAGAGAAGTATTATTGGCCAAAGCTAATGTTAGGAAATTAGTGTTTACTGTAGGTAATTATTAGTTATGTGAGTTAGTAATTATTGTGTGGTAAATAAGTTAGTTGGTTAGTTGTTATATTTTTCTATATTGTTATGTGAGATTTGGTTGGTAAACCAAATTCACGTATTAAGCTTGTGTGGTTGAGGAGGTTTCCTATTTTATAGGAAACATATTCTTTATAAATTTGTAACCCATGTATATGATTTGAATAAAGTATATTGACAAATTAATCTATGTAAACTTGCTACTACCACTTCATTTGGTATCAGAGCAAGTCAATGGAGTTTTGAAATCATCTAAGGGGCGGATTAGTTGTTTTATTGCCACATTAAATGACAAATTCTACTTTCTTTAATGTTACATATTTAGTAGGTTCAGAAAAACTGCAATATCTTTCTCAATTTTTATTGAAAATCAAATTTTCAAAGTGTTTTAGAAAACTTAGAGAAAGGTGAATAAAACCTAGAAATGGTTTGGAGCAGATTTGTGCATAAAATATGAAACATTTCAAGTGGTGGGAGTGATATCATCATCAGAGTGATGGAATAAAGATGACAATATTTCATTGTTTTGTGAATATTAGATCCTCTTTCTGCTACGTTGTTGTTTTATCTCCATTATATATGTCACCAAATTATAAAACTGCATTGCCTCATGATTAGATTACCTGAACGCCCTTGTTTCTATGCCTTTGGGAAATCTAAGGACTCATAGACCAATAAAGGGTTACAACAATTACGTAATGAATAATTAAAGGAGAATACACTCTTCCAGATTATAGATCCACAATCTTGACATTGTGTATTCAGACAGAGAATAATCATTTAAGATCCTTTGGAATCGAATCACTAGCAGATCTTCCACACAAGTTCTACATTCAACTCTATCAACAACCAACTTAAATATCTTTTGAAAATTATTGCAGTATATACTCAGCTTTGGAGATTTAAAAATCATCAAAGACCCATGTTCTACACAAGCCATATTTTATCCATTTAATTTTTCATTCCTTCTCAGAGCCCATAGTTTTGATATAAAAGGACATTTTAGGTTTGATTTTTTTTCTTAATTAGGAAGTGGTATTTATTATATAGTTTTAGTAATATTTTTTCTCAGTATTTATTAAGTTCAAAGTTTTATTTTAATTGTCAAACATTTAATTTAATATTGTCACATTGAAGGGGGAAAAATTCATGTGAAAAAGAAAGACCATATTTACAAACTTACCGGTGCATTTTAGGTTTCATTTCTTCAAATGTGAAGTGTGGGTTATTAATATATAGGGTTTAGTGTTTTTTTAAAGTAGTTTTTGTATCATCTATGGGTCTTCAGTTATACCATTGTTATTTGGTCGTATGTCAAAGTCTTCAAAAATGTGAATAGTTTTGTTGGAGTTTTAATTATTTACTTGTCTTGTTAAAATCTAATTTTTTTTGTTGTCACTTAGAGTTATTGTCAAAATTGTATAAATTAAAAGAGAATTTTCTTATTTTTAGCCAAATGCATTATTGGTTGAATCTGGCATCCGAGTCTAAATTAAGGGGGGGCACTATACAAGTAAGCTTCATGATCAAATCTAACTGAGCTATTGACATGATATTGGAGGTCAGAGGCAACGAAGGATGGAGGGCGATCAATGCCTCTCGTCAATCACCAATGACGGGGCTGCATTTTGGTATGGTGACATATCTTTTTTAGTTGTATGCTATGTGTAGAATAAATTGGTGTGTGGTTTCATCATCTTTCTATGATTAAAACAAGGAGAATGTGCATTTTAGATTCTTATAATAGTTGTATAGGAGGGAAGCTAAACTGGAGTGATCCTCTGACTGTTGAGATTATTCGACTATCATACTTCTAACATAGATCAACCGGGTGACAGAACGTTCATTGGAAGTTAAAGTGAGAACTGTTGAGTTCGTGTATATAGGTGAATCTATGGAAGTGTTATCATCAGGTGTAAGATCCAAACAATAAGATCCAAGCTAGCAGTATGCAGACCTAAAAATATGTAGAGGCATATGATTCTGTTTCTATTTTTTTAGATGCACTTTCTTCCCATGTAAACACTAAGGGTGGAATGTTAGGAAATTAATGTTTACTATAGGTAAATTTTTTTCGAATTGAGGGTAAAACTGAGGGTGTTGAAAGGACTCACATCCTTGTACAATTGAATTTTTTGAGAGGATCCAAAACTTGGTTACAATGAAGGGGGGACCACTATTAGGAACCCAATTGGAGCAACCACGAAACCTTAGTGAAGGTGTAGCGACCAACAACAATGGCCAAAGCGAGTGGGACAACTATCAGTGATTGGAGTGAGAGGAACAACCACCAGTGTCAGCAGCAAGAGGAGCAACCACCAGTATCAGCAGCAAGCAGAGCAACCACCAAGTTGTCAACAACGAGAGCATCAACAGTGAGTGGAGCAGTTACCAGCGAGAGGAGAAACCACCAGCGTCAACAGTGAGAGGAGATCCACTAGCATCAGTAGTAAGGAGTAACAAATAGTGTTAGCACGAGTAGAGAAGCCACCTCTAGCAGTGAAACCACCTCTAAGGAGGATCGTGCCTCGGGGGGATTTAAACCTGGGTGGGCAAGCACACAACCATGTGACTTGACCGCACCACTCCCACCTCATCAGAAAAAAAGTGGTTGTGGTATAACTCTCGTGCCATAATGCCAAACATGCCCTCGTCACATTGAACACAGGATTCATGCCTGACCTCGACCCCCATCGCATTGAACATCGAGTCATCTTAACACCATGTCGAGAGACCACCTCCACCACCGAAGCAGCTAACCTGCTCGAAATTTCCTAGCCAAGTAATGATGAGCTATAGAGGTGGCCAGGCCAATTTACTATAGGTAATTATTAGTTACGTGAGTTAGTAATTATCGTGTGGTAAATAGGTCAGCTGGGCAGTTGTTAGATTTTACTATATTGTTATGTGAGATTTGGTTGGTAAACCAAACTCATGTATTAAGCCTGTGTAGTTGAGGAGGTTTTCTATTTTATAGGAAATAAACTTGTAACCGGTGTATATGATTTGAATCAAGTATATTAGAAAATTAATCTATGTAAACCTGCTGCTACCACTTCAGGTCAGGTAAGAGGGTCATAAGTAGGATCCTAGAAAGATGTAGATTGTGCCAAATGGCTAAGGTTTATGCATAGAATACTGGGATTTATATGTCATTACCTATCCCTACTGGGCCACGAGTTTATTTGAGTATGGATTTTGTGCTATGAATTCCTAACATGTAACAGGGAATGATTCTATAAGATGACACATTTCATTTCTTGTAAGAAAAAAAATGATTCTTTCAAAGTTGCAGATTTTTTTTTTCATTAGTGGTTAGGTTGCATGAAGTTCCAAGAATGATCACTTCAAATTGGGACATATTTTTTGAGTCACTTTTAGAAGACTCTATGGGGGAAAATGGGGACATAGCTATAGTTCAATAGTGCATATCACCCACAGATTGATGGGTAGATAGAATTAGTGAATAGAAGCTTGGGAAGTATCTTACGTTGTATAGTTGGAGAAAAGTAAAAAAATGGGATTTAGATTTACCACAAGCCGAGTATGCTTATAATAACTCAGTAAATAGGTCAACAAGGAGGTTTACTTTCAAGATTGTATATGGTAGGAACCCCAAGGGAGTCATATATCTGATTGTGATTCCTAGTGAAGATAAAAACTAGTGATGATGCAGAAGAATTTGCATAACACATGCTACAATTACAGGAAGAAGTGAGAGAAAAGATGAAAATTAGTAATGTAAAATATAAAGCAGTTGCATATGAAAGTAGGAGAGTAAATGCCTCTGAAGAAGGACATATGGTGATGGTTTCACCTCCGAGAAGGATCAGGTGCCTAAAGGGGGGATATATGAACCTAAAGTATAAGAGATTGGGCCAAGCAGGATTCTGAAGAGAATGAGTGATAATGCCTACAAGGTGGAGCTACCTAACAACTTTTCTATTTCCCATTTTTTAATGTTTATGAATTATATCAATTTCTAGTTCATGAGGAAAATATCATGGTGGAGGAAAAAATAAAATCGGAGCATAAGATGGTGGATGCCGAAAAATGCCAGGGTAATGCATGTTTTGGGCCAAAAAATCGTCACTACTAGGCATGGGAGCTACAACAAATATTTGGTACAGTGGGAAGGTTTGTAGTAGGAATAAAATCCCCTGGACTACCTGAGTCGCAGTTGAAGAATATTAACAGTCGGAAATTTTTTGAATTCCATCAATTGAACTCGCAGGAGTGAAATTATTTTTAACCAGGGAAGAATGATGCAGGAACATAACTTCGCCAAGACCATAAGCTTTTGATCTGACTGTTGAATCCTTTGAAATTTTCTAGGGCGTTATATTCTCATCATTAATGTGCTACGCCAAATTTTCTTGAACATTTGGGGGTGAATTTTTCGGCATTATTTCGGGGATCAATTCATCCACTAGAGGTCTAAAATTGGATTCCAACCTTTTTGGTGGTTTTGTCTAGCACTTGTCTAGCACTTATAGTTTTAATATATTTTGCTAAGTTTTACGTAATAGCCAATATTTTATGTACACCTTAATTTACAAAGGCATACTTCGTACGCAAAAATTAGGGATCTCAATCAAAGGTGTTTTAATTTGTTAGATTTTATGAGTATTAGGGTTTTTTTACATTTTAGGGTTTTCTTAGAGATAATAGGAAATAAAAGGAATATTGTAAGGTTGTTAAAGATTAGTGTGGATTCCGGAATGATAAGAAAAACTCATTTTCAAAGCTTCTGTTATTTTCGTAAACAATTTGTGTGTATTTTGGAGGTATTTCAACCTCTTGCAGTTAGATCCACATTAATAACATTGATGAGTGACACGAAATTGTAAATTGTCAAAATTTTACAAAATAAAATATATAGAAAACCTACACTTTTAACAAATTTGTGGAACATTGACAAAAATTAAATTGTGGGGATGTGACATGAAAACTTGTGGATGATATACAATAAAAATATTGCACATGAGCTATAAATTATGTGATTTTGGACTATCTATTATATAACGAATACACACACACACACGTGCACGCACACTCACACACACACACGCACGCGCGCGCAGGCGTGCACGCATGCGCGGTGCACGCGGCGCGTGCGCGGTAAGTGCACACATACACACACACATAAACACACACGAGAAGTGCCTCATCTTGCAACTAAGATATATAAGGGTTGGGGAGTCTTCACCCCTATATACTTGAAAACTAGACTATTTCTATATATAAGTATGTTAGGAAAGTGTGAAAAGGAAGTTATGGTTCTTGATTTCTCAATTGAGTGCTCCTTCCCCTTTTCCCCTTGGAAGTTATGGTAGAAAAACCCTCTTTCCCTCCCCCCAAATATCTGTTGTGACCAACATATGTAATTTTCTTGAAATTGAACAAATAGGTTAAGGTTTTCCCTTGACTAACTTGACTTGAGTAAGTCGAGACTAACATCAGGGTACAATGAGATGTTGCATTTAACTTGTAACTGGTCATCAAAATATATGAATGACCTTAGTTGCCGAAAAAACACCCCTAATCACATTAGATGTTAAACTTTTCAATCTTAATTTATCGTGTCTTATAATCAATTACATTAGTTTTGGTTAAGTGCCTTACTTCACTCAACTAAGACTTGGTAGATAATTCTAATAGACTAACACCCTTGCTAACCAATTTTAGTATAATATATTATGTTAATTTCATTAAATTATTAATTTTTGTTGATTTTTTTTATGTATAAATGTTAATATTATCTAAAAATAACAGCTAAAAATAATCAATAAATATGGTAATATTATTTCTTTATATAGTTTAAATAATAATTACGCAGAAGCCGTTCCCCCTATGGTAAAGGACCTCCGGACGTTTCTCTGACTAAGTTAAATTTGACGGCTGTTTCGACGTTTTTTAAGGCGATTACATTTGACGGCCATTTTGACAGTTACGACGGCTTGGTTGACATTTTTGTTTTTTGCGACTATTTTTACCAGTTTTGATTTTTCGCTTTTTCATGCTAGATGCGGGTTTACTTCACATCCCTCCTTGTTTGAATTTTTTAATCTAAATCCCAACGATTTCAACAGCTCTGTAATTCATCGTAATCGATTGAGGAAACCTAGATGATATTTTGGGTTTTGTCTTGGATTTGAATACTCTGATATTCCGAAGAACACTTGTGACGGGCTATATACACATATTGACTGAGGGTTGATTTCAGATTTGTCTTAGTTACTGACAAAACGAAGAGAGTTGAAGGAAGGGCCACAGTGCTTGGAAAGATTGCTGTTGGTTTTTGCGTGCCATGTGGTAGATTCGGAGAAAATTGGGATGAATGATTTATTAGTTTAGTTTCCAAAGTTGACATTGTCTACAAGTTGATGTCTCTTCGCCCACCAGTTACAATCTCATCGATAAAAACTAGGGCGCAGTGGGCAGCCATAGTAAACTTAGCAATCCGCGGTTGCATAATTAGTTTTTTTTATCGTGATGATTCTTGTTGCCATTTAATATTTGTCTAGACTTTGATGTTTTTGAGTAATGATAAACTCGTTGAAGATTCTATTCGTGTGTTTGTGCATAAGTGGAAGGTACTTTTGCAATTAATCATACACTATAATATTTAACAACATTTAATTAATTGTAATCAGATTTACACTCACAAATCAGATTTGGTTGCATCAAATAAAGATTTTTTAATTGTATATAACGAGTATTCTGATTTGGTGGGAAAATTCTTGTTGTAACTCGTGCAGTTTATATTTCAACCATACTAATTGCAATTCCTATCATATTATAAAAGGCAAACTAAAAGACAACAAATTTGTCACGATGTGAAGGAAGCCTACATAAATAAGGATAAACTCCTAAACAAGTAAACAAAGCCATAACAATTAAAGCAGAAAGGGAGTGCAATTAAAGCTAAAATGCGTAACTTAACGGCAAGGTTTGCAAGTCAGTTGAGGCTTACATGATTTTAAAACATAAGATGGATGGAAGACTTGCAAAGTATCGGAACATCAATAGTGCTTATGAGTGTGAGGAACTAGCAACAATAACAACTTTAGGGTAGGCCAGATTAGTACGCTTATCTATCTGAAAAAGAAAAAAGCCGTGTTTTGTCTTTTGCATTTTTTCTTATGATGATGGAAGATTCTCAAGTTATGTACTGTTTGTTGTCTTCTTCTGAGTTATATGTAAATTATGATGCATATTATTATAAAATCTATTTATTTAGTCTTTATTGGTTTCAGTGATATTCAAATTAATGGTGCAATTCCATTAGATGTTAGATGGTCTTGATTACTGTTTGATTTTCTGATGTATGGTGAGCAGTGCAAGTTTTAGATGTTATGAAGGACCCTAACACGGAAGGATATTTACCTATTCTATGAGATATATAATACCATTCCCCCAACAATAATCATGTCATTATAAAAGGACTGAACTTCTATAATCAAGCTGTATCAAAATATGCAATAGATACATTGATGCACCATTAAAGACTTGAGTCAATTTCATTGTTTCCATAAGAGTGTCTCGCATGCCATCTAGCATTATTCTATGTTGCATGGTACTCGATGATTTAACAGATATGTAGAGATTGAGCCAAATTAAAATAGATTTTTGTCGAAAGACACTCTTCAAGTATACATGAACATGAGGAGATGACTTTAAAACATAGGATAAATATATATACTTGTTGGATTATGATTAAGGAGAGGGAGGAAATCATAACATAATGTACTCTGTCTAGGAATATGCTATATTCATTTTTATTCACATACATTATTGTAAACCAACACTTCTTACAAATTGAGAGGTCTTGGTTCCAAGACCATACAATTCAACAACACAAGAAGAACAATAGCTAGCTAATGAACATTCATGAGCTATAACTTCCATCAGGGCAGTGGCAATGATTATATATTTGATTAATTCCATGAAAATTCCATTTAGCAAAGTAGGGTAAATGTATGTCCCATATTTTTCTGGTAGACGCATAGCCGTTGTGAGTGTTTCACTGTCAACAGATTCATTTGCACTGTGTTCAAGATGTTCACTGACGTCATTAGAGGACCCCACAATTTTGCTTGGAAGTGAGCCATCTTCAACTTGCCTGAAAGCACTTCCACTGTTTTTGAATTAATCATCAGAGTCCTCTGATGGAGCATTTTCCTGTGCTGGATTTCCAGTCCTGTCCCTTCATGTTGGACCTTTTTACTAAATCAGGTCGCCCTTCCACTCCAACCCATCGCAAGTGCAACTACACATCCAAACAAATAATGAGCAATTCACAAATCAAATATTTTAGTCAAGCATAAGGCTTTCAGGGCATGAAATTAAGTTTTTGTTTAATTTACATACTACCTTCTTTATTCAATATAATCCACATTTCATTTCTTCTCAGCCTTTCAACTTTTGTTACTTGTTTAGCAAGGTTGAGCTTTCAACGTGCACTGCAAAAACTGTATGGCAATCTCTTAATTACTTGTATCGTGTCTTACATACCTGCAAGTGACGGTTAACCTCAGAGCAGACATGTCTACGTAGAAAGCAATCACAGATGCAGTGTAGGTACAACGCTCCTTGGGCCACGCAACCTACTTCTTCCTTGCACATTGAAAGTGATGGGAAAATAAAGTACCTCCCTTCCAAAAATGATGACAAATTGAACATCCACAATCGAACAATGATATACATATGGAGAGAAAATGTCAATTGCCAACCGGTACTTTCACGCCATGCCGTTCTTAAGTATATTGCAAAATATGCTTCAAAAGCCGAGCAACGTTCAAAAACATATCACCAAATGCTATCCAGATTTTCAAGAGACGTAGACGCAGATTCTCCAGCACATATCACGATCCGTAAAATGCTCACAGAAAGCGTTGTTGAACATGACATAAGCACACAAGAAACATGCCACATGCTGCAAAAAATGCCACTTGTTATGTGCAGCCGTATATTCGTATCATTAAATATTGGAAAAAAGATTCTAAGACGTGTCATTGAAAGTGATGTCGATGCACAATAAACAACCGCTTTCTTGGATGCATATAAAGTTCATCCAACAACCATGGAACACCTACCACTTATTCAAGTTGCTTGAGATTGGGGCTACAACAAGAACCATAAAGGTGATAAATGGAAAAAGTGACCGACACCAGCAATTGTTCGGATCCACCCGAGAATTGTGGAAGTCCCTTCTCAAGAATCAACGTCATATGACCTTTTTTTTTGGTCAGAACTCCTATTATACAAGCCTTTCAGAAATATTGCATCTGAATTTGACTCAACCCCACATGACATCAATAGTACTTGGGACATGTACAAGCTCAACTACAGACCGTGGCATGTTCTACGCACTACTGCAGACATAGGACTTGCTACAGATGTTAGTTCTGACTCTGAGCCCGAATGCAATATTCAACAAGAACCATTGCAAGAATGACAGGTTTTTGCACAACTTCGCCGCAGAAACAACATGGGTCTAGACAGTCTTGATATGTTAGGGAAACGAGATTTCAACATACACAATAATTGGACCATACACGACGTTCCCCATGATTTGCAGATAACTGGTTCATCATTCATCGAGGGAGAGAAGGAAGACACAATTAACAACAACATACATGCCACACCACCATCATCCACACTTCCTTTGTCTGCAGAACAACAAATAGCTCTTGATACCATACTACACCATTCAACAAACAAAACCCTTCTACCTCCACTAAGAATGATAATTCAAGGAATGGCTGGCATAGGAAAATCATTTCTAATAAATAAAATCTGGAATTCATTCACAGCATCAACCACATCTCCCTCACCTCTACTTGTGCTAGCCCCTACCGGTGTTTCAGCATTCAACATCTCCGCATCCACAATCCACGCAACCATGCATATTCCAATCAAAGAACTGAAACCCCTTGAAGGTAGTGCATTATCGTCTTTTTAAGAGTCGTTGAAACATATAGAATATGTTCTTATTGATGAAATGAGTTTCATCGGGCCAAAGTTGCTAAGCAAAATTGACAGTAGGGTCCACGAAGTTTTCCCACACTCAAGAACATCTGAATTTGGGAACAGATCAACCCTCCTCCTCGGTGACCTCGGGAAATTACCGCCGGTTTTGGACAACCCTCTTTACGCAAGTAATTCCTACAGCCCATGTTGGGATCCCTCCAACCCGTTACATATTCCCATACCCCCTATTTTGAGAGGGAATCGAAGACATTTGCTGATTAAAATGGCCTGAGGATTAACTATCCACAAGTTGCAAGGACTTACTTTGCACAAAGCAACCGTCGACATTGGAACCACTGAAAGGCAAGGTCTGACTTTCACAGCTTTCTCTAGAGTTCCCTCACTTGCAAATCTGTGCATTTCACCTGCTTTTTCATTCGAGAGATACTCAAATATGGTGCACGTACCAGCACTCGAAGCAAGAAGAAAGGAGGAAGCAAGACTACTGTCACTCAACCCATCATAAATACTACCCTCTGCTTTCATAGCACCTCCGCTACTACTATACTCAACAATTCTTCTATCCAAAGTGGCACAATCGTTCAAGGGATATCAAATGTAATCATGTTTATTGAAACTAAAATTGCCCACTAAAGGCTACCACTCATGATATAAATACTGCAAACGTATACATGTCTCATTACGTATACGTATACCTTCATTTATTTGATGTTTCCAAATATGATAAGCAACTTTAAATGTACGAATCTATAACATAATTAAATGTACACATACAACATTTCAATGTAATGATTCAACTAAAGTCCTACACTACAACTATCAATCACACACATTATCAATTGTATAATAAATGTTTCTCCAACAAAACACCAACTGAGCAACCGATGCACAACTAACAACATCAACTATAAAATTAATTAACTATCGAAAACGGTATCACAAGTAATCATGTACGAATTTATAACAAGTTTGAAATGTAGAAACAACCTTCAAATTAAGTGGATCAACTATATTTCTAGAATTACAACATCACTCAAACCCCTTAACAACATCAAGTACAAAAGTAATAACTATGCCTCTAAATCAAATAACATGTACCGTTCGGCGTTCACATCTCATGAAACACATGCGATTGCTAGTCATAACGTAAATGAATAAACTTAACATGTCCAAAAAAAAACGCGATTTATATTAGCTAATAGGGAAGAGTACTCGATATAATCTACTTCGTTTGGCTTTTGGATAAGTTTAACACTTCATCTTACAAAGCAAAGAGAGTAAGTCCTAAATTCTCATAATCCCCAAAGCACACGTGTGTTCGGGTATGTTTCATATCTTACGAAAAAACAAAGTTGACACGCAAATTGCTGTTATAAAAAAAGGCAAAATAACAAGTTATCATATGTATCGACAAAATTGTAACGTCGCCTTTGAAATGGCGTTGAAAACGTGGTTCGCGTGAGAAATATGATTTTCTTTCTCTAACGTATGCGCATTCCAGACATTCCTAACAAATTTCCTCCGCTGCGTATAATACAAGTAACTCTTTTCCATTTCTTCATTCCCACAATCTTCCATTTCTTCATTCCCGCAATCTTTTGTTTCAGTTTGTCCGCGTTGATTTTGATGAAAAATAGTGGTATGGCGGCATCTCAGAAGAATAATAAGAATGGATTAGCAGAAGATTATTATGTGGACGAAGCTGCCGAATCTTTTATACGATCATTTCGCCAAGATCTGCGAATTCAGAGGCTCAAATCCCTCGCTTCCAATTGTATTTCTCCTCATAAATCAAATGGGAATACGAAAGACAAATTTGGCGGGAGTTCAAGGCTGAAATTAGTTGGAGAAAATGGTAATATTGATACTGATATTGACGTGGACAAATCGGCGGAGGAGTTTATCGGAAGATTTAACCGCAATCTGAAAATGGAGCGAATTGAATCATTCAAGCGATACAACGAAATGCTCGGAAGGGGTCTCTGAAATATTAACGCTTTCCCTTCTCGGTTGGAATTTAGTTTGTACCGGAAATCTTTTTTTAAATGAAATATTAATATCATTTTGTTCCAATCAACCATCCGATCAGGGGTCTTCCAAAACGCCACCTATTTCTCTTGAAAGCTACTATTAGTTTCACCTTTCAATTTCTTGCTTCTACATTCACCATTAATTTTTATTAATATATAATTTTTTTTTGGATGAATAAGATCTTAAATTATATTAACAAGAAAATGATACAAGGCAATTCACAAAAAAATGGGTTATGAAAGTACGCCCCAAAATCACGAACTAAGCTAGGCAATGATAAAATCTTGGAACAAGAATGATTACAAAGCATAAAAGCAGAAAATTTAAGCCATTGCAGTGAACTGTTGTGCTGGAGGGGGCAGGTCTTGATCATGCCAACTAGAACCAGGTAGATCTTTGCCACTATTCGACATGTCCAATTAGAGCATGGATGACTCCCTTCTTCTATATCTTCGGTACAGGCCTGAGAAGGTGAGATGTCGAGAGACAACTTGGAAAGATTTTCAGGGAGAGGTGGGAGGCTCAACCATAATGAGTGTGCGATTCTCTAGCAACATTGCAAGGAGTGTTTCCCTAGTGGTGTAGGAGCGTTTCCATGTGCTCCACCTCAATCGCCACTTTGTTGGCTTGAATTTGAATCTGCAGCAAGACATTCATGATAACCACAAATTTATTATAAATAGAGAATTGCTGATCAACTTAAATATTCAAAAATAAACAAGAATTCATTTCTTTCCATAGCTAGAATAATATTTTCCCTATGAAGGAATGCCAAATCTAGGAAAAAATTTGAGGCATTCGAGGATTGTCTTCTAAGAGAAAATGTTACCAAGTGAAGCACTCAAATGAAAAGGGAGGATGGAAGAGTGAATCCAATTTTCCAAGCCCTCTGGGATTTGCGGCAATACTAGAACAAGTGAAACAAAGTTTCTAGATGTCAACAAAAGGGGCATTTGGGGCCAAACACTCCTAGATGTACCATACATGCACCAAGCAAAAGGCCTTGATGAAGAAAACATTAGAGAAAGTGTGTGATTTTAGTTTCCACACATATGTGGACCAAACAATAGCATATCTCCTTTTCTAGATCGATGGTGAGAGTTTAATTCCCCACCAAGTATTGAGCTTGCCCACCATGGGAAAATTTGGAGAAAGTCAGGAATAGCCTCAACTAGCTAAATAATTTCATAACAGGGTGTCCACAGACCATTTCCAGACCGTCCACAAAGGATGTTTCTCAAGAGTAACGATCTTGTGGATCATGTGATCTAGCACAAAGGAAATGATGTCGTTGATGAGATTTCTATCTCACAGAGCCAATTTGAACTGCACTTCGAGTTCTTGCTAGGATGGTCATGATTGAGTTCGTTTGAAGAAATGGTCTTGGATAGTGCAAATGCCGAGCTCAAAGAGGAAGAGAGAAAGAATCCAAGGCACCTCAGCTAGAAAAAAATCCTAGTATTGAATGATGGGAGACCACCACAAAGAGTTGAAATTAAATGAAAGGCCATTGCAGAAATTGTTTCCATTCCATCGGAGCCAAGACTTGATTTTCTCTCAATCTTTCCAAATGCTTATGAACATGAAGGTACTAACCACTTCGACTGGAACAGGGGCAATGAGAATCTTGGAAAATCCAATGCCTTTCCATGTAACACAACCATATGGGGTTCCTTTTGTAAACAATTTCATAGGAGCACCTTCTATGCTTCATTTTCTTGCATGCTTCGGATTATCCATTTGGCATAAAGTTCTTTCCCTTGACATAAAATTTAAATGTGGCATAAGTCACCTAAGTTTATGGGTAGAAAATTATCTTAATAATTTTTAATTATAATATAAAGAAATAAAACTGGGGTTTTTTACATTTGAAAATAGAGTTATGTATTAAATATTACAGATTGTTTAAACATAATTTTGATTATAATATAAATAAGTAAAACTAGTGTTTCACCTGTCAATTGCTTTCTTTTCCATTCACCATTAATTTATATTAATAATTTTCATTATAATATAAAGAAATAAAACTAATATCTTATTATATAATTGGAAATAGATCTATATAAATATATAAATATTGCAGATTGTTCACAAAAAAATTTAAGTATTGTGCTATGAGACCACCTCAAATCACAACCACATAAGGATTCCATGGAATCTACTTAACGAAGAAAAAAAAAACAAGTCTACAAAAAATATTTAAAGTATCAGAAGAAAATAGTGTGAAACATTTATAAAATGAACATATAGAGGTGTATCCTTATCAATTTGCTTGAACTAATCACCATATTGAAGGTATTTCCCTTAAGATTTGGGATCTCAACTAGTATTGACAATATTCTCAACCTTAAGCACTTCTACATTTCCATCTCGGCCTTGTGAATCAACATGTGTATGCAAAATATCCAAAGACAAATGATAAAATGTGTTAGAGTGGGGTGGTGGTTCTCACCCATATTTGTGTGGAGGTAAAGAATCCAAATCATGCTATGTATGTAAAGGAGAAACTTGGAGGAGATCACATAGCTCTACTATGAGAGTGATGATGGGTGAAAATTTTGAAATGTTCTCGTCCTATCTTGATGCCTTCCATGGAAAGTGTAGAAGATGGGAAAGAAGTAATGAAACATGGTGTATTGTCCAAGAGGAACTAAAGTTGAGGAATCCCAAAAGCTACTTTGTTGGCTCACACACTTGAATACATATATCAATACATTTGAAACAACCAATACTTAATTGTTAGCAGATAATTGACAATCAACAAAAGCATTGGCAAATATAACTAAGTTTTTAAATGCTTAGATAAAGAAAAGGATTTCCGTTTGGAATGTTTATAAAATTTGTCTGTATTTTGTATCAAACATGAAAAGAGACACTAAAATATTATATGTGTCTATATGAATACATACCATCTAAAGGTTTGAAGTACACATAGCTCCAAGTATAAGTTAATAAATCCTAGGTAAAAGAAATGTATAAAAGTCACAAAATATCTATATAAACGATCTTTTGGTCACGAAAACCCTAATGAATAATGTAATGGATAAGGGTAAGGCCCTGATAAAGTAAGCACCATGAAAATTTGGATGTCATAGGATTTAAAATATCTTTAAAGACTATTTTAAATCATTCTCTCCAATTGGAAGAAGCTAAGTGAATAAAAAAATGACATTAAGCTTGTACACCATGGACCAATATAATGGATTCAACTACATATCCATTAGTGGGAGAATAATTTTGCAAAGGTGTTTCAAATAACACTTCCAATCATTCTACCATGGAAAAGAAAAATTTACTACAAGTTTTTGAAAATTTAGGAAGGAAAAACATTCATATCCTCTTCATAATATTCTTGATCATTGTTAAATTATAGATTTTGACTTTTCAATAAGAAAGAAAATATATGGTATGTTTTATAAAAATTATTTCAATGTATGAATAGCTCTTCTAGATAGATTTAGTGCATAAATCCACAAAAAATATAGAAGAGGTTCATCATGGAAATTAATAATTGAAAGCCATCATAAATAATTTTGATTAATAGAAAACCCTTGTCTAAGCACATTATCATTCCATATTAGCGATTGGTTGATTTTTCATATTATTCTTATATGATGCTCTTAATTTAATAACATATTCTAACATATTTTATAAGAGTCTTAAATATAACAATGATATGATAGCATAAGCCCTTAAAGGTTAGAAAACATATGGATTTTTAAAGAAATTGTTAATTTTAGAGTACCAATCTTTATGGGTTGTTTCAATAAATTAAAATATTTCTTTAATGAAAAAACATAATTTTATTTACTTGGTTCTTCAAAACATATAGGTTGAGTCATAAATTTCTTTTTTGATATCCACAATTTAAGACCATGTTTTTAAAATCTATTTGGTGTATTTCCCAACCATATTGAGCTGTAAGATCTAAGAGAGTCCTAACTATGCTCTTTTTTTCTATAGGATAAAAATTTCTCTAACCAGTAACCTTGCATTAAACTTGTTAATTCCATATGTGGAATTATATTTAATCTTATAAGGTAATAAAGATCAGATGATATTTACTTTTATTGGGGGAAGAACGATTTCCAAAATTTTCTTGTTAATAAGAGCATCATAGTTTTTTACCCATGCCTTCCCTCAATATTTTGACTTGGTTAGCTTCTTTGAAATATTTAGATTCACATTCATACAATGTCATTAATGCATGTTAAGTGTGTTAAATTTCATTCATATATCTAATATTATCAAGATAATAATATTTAATTAAGGATTGATCCTATTTAGGTATTTTAGATAGATAAACACATTGTGATGTCTTCCTGTCAATATCATTATTCATAGTGTCTAGGATTCGATCATCATCCTCTAGGAAACTAAATTATTCATTAAAAGAGATGAAAGGGTGCTTAGAAGAGGGGAAAATATGGTTTTTCAATGATTTAAAACTTTGTAATTTAATGCATATAATGTTTAAATGGACCCTTAATCCTTTTTTATTACTCTATAACCAATAAAGATGCGATAGAAAAAGGCATGATCAAGTTTCTTCGTTTTAACATGAGGAATTAAAATAGAAGTGGGGCTGCCAATTATCCTAGGATGGAAAATAGTTGGTTTCTTCTTAACCCACATTTCTAGAGGTGTATTATAAATAAAGGATTTGGTACTAAGTGTGCATATGGAAACACTTAGAACATGTGATGCAAAGTGTGATGTTGAAACAATTATCATGCTTGACTAAGTTAGCAAGGGGAATTCTAAAATAAAATGTTATAATTTGGCTAAAAGTAAATTTTTGACCTTTTGAAAATGGATAAATAGATCCAATTATGTATTAGTTAGTTAGCCAAAATTTATCCAATTTTCATTGTTCTTTTACATGGAGAAAAGATGCGCTACTTGCATGGCTTGTCTAAAACTCTCAAATAGATACAAATAACAGGTACTTGGTGTGCATATGGAAACACTTAGAACATGTGATGCAGAGTGTGTTGTTGAAACAATTATCATGCCTGATTAGAAAGGGGAATTTTAGTATCAAATATTATAATTTGGCTAAAAGTAAATTTTTGACCTTTATAAAATTTATCCAATTTTCATTATTCTTTTATACTTTCAAATATAGTTCTAAGACTTACTAGAAGTATGTGGATCTCATTCATCCAAAAATTGAATAAAATATATGTATAATTCATTATGAATATCTACTTATAATGTGAGTGAGTGTGTGTGTGTGTGTGTGTGTGTGTGTGTGTGTGTGTATAAATATAAATATGCATGTATATGTATATGTATCTATATATGTTAGTGTGTATCTATGTACACACCTATAAAACCGCATTCAATACATTTAATAGGATAGAGTATTTTGTGTGTGTGTGTGATCCATCGGGATCTAAAATTACAACACTTCATCAGATCATCCAGTACCAGAAGAAGAAAATGAAGAAAAAAAGGAACAAACTATATTTTTACAGAACCTCCACCCTATGCAAAGCGATGGTTGTATAACCTCACCCCAATAGAGCAGTGGTTTTGTAAGCACCCCCCTTCAAGAGTGGAGGTCCTGTAACCGTCAGTCTGCAAATAGCGGCGGTCTTGTCACTTTTGACTGAAAAATAAAATGGAGGATGAACCGTCTAATTGGATTTGAAGGGTCCAGACTTTGTCTCTTCACTTTTATGACCTTTCTCATTCTCTAGTGCATGGGAGGAAATGAAAAGGGCTATAAATTCATGGAGGGGAGCAAGAGAGGTGGATCATTGAAGGGTAATTTGTATTCATGGGAGTAAGTGAGAAAGAGATCTTTAGTGATGGAATTGAATTGTAGAAACAAGGGGAGGAGAGCAGAGCAAACAAGTATTTAGGAGGAAGGTTTACATTGTTGTTTCTTTTCAAACTTGTTGTAATATATATTCTTGAATTATTGGCCATTACATAAGTGGGAATAAATAGCACTTTCCCCTTACCGAATTGTCTTTCCCTCACACTGAGGGTTTCTAGGATAAAAATATGTGTTTGTGTTCTTATTTTCATTTCTCTCTCTACAATTTTAGTTCTAAAGCATACATGAATAAATCACTAGCTCAATTATATCATTTTATAACTAAAATTAGAATAATACAATTAATTTCTGATTTGTGAAATTCCAAATTTGAATCTTTATAGATCATTTTGGTATTAGAGAGTAAAAGTATTCATGACTGTGGTATTCATTCTTTGATTTGTATGATAGTGACAAGGTATAAAGGTGAAGAAGCTTTACCTTGTGATCCATACATTTCTACAAAGAAGTAGAAGTAGAGAATTTGAGGACTAATGGATGAAGAAACCTTGGTCTATAGAATTGAGATTCTAAAGACAATGATGGATAGATTGTATAGAAATCAACAAGAGATATGTAATCTGTAAAAAGAGGACTTCAATGAAGCAAGATTCCATGGAATTAGTGGTTCGATCCTTAGTTGAGAAGTTTGGTCGCAAGAAAGAGCCACGAAGAGGAAGATGACAAGGAAGAGTATGAAGAAGAGACCTCCAATTGGGAAGGTAAAAAACTGATCATACTCCTTTCAAAGTTGAAAATAAGGTTGAAATTAAGAGATTTGAAGGAAAAGTAGATGCAGAATTATTAGACAAGTGGTTAAAACCATTGAAAGTATACATTAGTGTGCATAATGTCATGGAGACACAAAAGATTACCTTTTCACATCTCAAAATGTAAGGTCATGCTCTGGTTTTGTGGGAAACCCATCTAGCCACTTGTGAAAGGAAGAAATGTTCTATTATCAATACTTGGGAGGGATTTAAGGAATTACTTAGAGCTAAATTATATCCTATTGGCCATAAGACTGACAAGATGATGAAATGGCAGTATTTTAGACTAGGAAGTGGTCAAAGTGTGCAGGTTTATACTACAGAGTTTTGGAGGCAAGACATGTTGTTGAATATGGAATTGGAGGATGAGGAAATTATTACCAAGTATTTGGGAGGAATTCACACCCACCTTCAAAGAAAAGTCATCTCTACGAATCCCAAAGATCTCAATGAGGCATGTGTGCAAGAATACTACATAGATGATGAAAGAAAGTAAAGAGAAGTAGATTCGAAGATGAAATGATCAGAAAATCAAGAAAAGAATGAGCACAGTCAGACAAGTAACATAGGTAAATGGAAATGAAAAGGTAAAAAAGCTTCCATTATTTTGAATACTTGTAAAGATCCTAATATTTTATGCAAGAATTGTAGATATCAATGGTCATACTGATGCTTGATGTTGGAAGTTACATCCAAAGAACCAAACTATAATGCCCACTTAAAACAACCCACTTGAGACCCAAGAACAACCTAGGATTAGTTAAGAAAATTATGGAATAATTTTTTTTGATTAAAAGAATCTACAACCATGTTACAAGGAAACAGGTCTGTCCCTAACAGGTTCTGGAACAATTCAAATCTACTAGAGTATATTTTCCTTTTATTAATAATTATTAGAGGTCATAAGGTCCAAAATTTAGGGTTAGAAGCCTCAATTAGGTTCAGAGGGAAAAATTCCTCACCATACCCATTCTCTAACAGGATTAAAGTTTCAAGTTTATTTTTCTCATTCTTAACGCATTCAAAATTTTCCTAAATCAATCCTATTAGATAGAAAATTTCCTCCACCTTTCCATTGATATAAAGAAGTCCTCCTAACTCCTCATATTTTTCAAGTTATGGGTCGGTAGGCCCTGGGGTGAAACTTTTCCCCAAGAGCGGGGGGCCTAGGGGAGAATATTTTCCCTTGCATGGGTCGACGGAGCGGGGAAGATTTTTTGGCATTTTTTCCCTTTTCGGGGCAAAAGTGTGATTTGCCTCTGATGCGCCCGCGTGCCTGAAGAGGACACGTGTCGGTTGGAGAAAGTTCTGACGGAAAGTCAGGCCATCGCAATGTGAGACTTAAGGCATTAAGCTTTTGGATCACAAAACACAAGGGAAAACTTCCCATGTGTCTCCGCTGCTCCCAGATGATGCCATGTGTCATCAACCTATTGGCCATAGTCGGCGGGGAGGTGAAGGAAACTAAGAAAATTTTCCTAAGAAATTTTTTAAAAGCGCTAAGGTTGAAAAAGGTGTCGTGCCTCCGTCGTTTCCTCGTGAGGCCACGTGGTGGCTTCTAATTAGCTACAAGATGGTACGGAGTGGTGGGGAAAAGTTGGAAAATTTTCCCAAAAAGCTTCTGAAAGTGCTAAGTTAAAAAGGGGATCTACCCATCCGCTGACACCTCATGGTGCCACGTGGCAGCCTCTGATTGGCTGCAGGGCTAGCAGGGCAGTAGAGAAACTTTTGAAAATTTTCCCAAAAATTTTCCTAAGTCCCAAGGGAAAAATTCAGGCCACGGGCCCGCCACGGAAATTTTTCCCAAAATTTTCCGCCAAGTGAAAAAAACTTCAGAAGGCCATAACTTTTGATAGAGAGCTCATTTTTGGGAAAAAGAGGACTTTCTGGAAAGCTCTTGAAGCCCTCTTCGTACTAGAAATAATTAATTTTAGATCTTGATAAAGTTTAAGGGGTCAATTTTAAGAAAACAGCTTGTAGGCTTTTTGAAAGCAAACTGGTAAATTTTAACTTATAAATTTTGTTCAATTTTGTCATTCTTTCACTTTTAACATGTCAAATGAACATGGATGATTGTTCTAAGAAGAATTTTAGGATGTATTGGACGGTAATTTTGCTTGATTGATTTCAAATTCAATTTTTACAACTTCAAACAGCAAAATAACTGTGAAAGGTTTGGGCCAGATTTTGCAATGTTTGAAGGATTTTTCCTTAAGTGTTTTAGTCCAATCGAGTTCATTTATATCATGACATGTTAGATTTCAAATTTCAATGTTATTTATTGTTTGCAGGTTCGAACTGTGCATTTTAGAGGAAGTATTTGCCAATTTAAAATTCAAAATAGAGGTCAATTTCGAAAGGATTTGTTTATCATTTTTCATCTTCCAAATATGGAAATTCATTTCTATTCTAGTCTAATACATTTAGTTGTTTTAAACAAACCATTTACTAGCTAAAATGTAAAGTCTAATTTCCAATTTTAACATATTTCAAAAGAACAGAGTTACATATATTTCCTTCATACGTATTCCTCATTTCAATTTTCCAAACAGAGATTTCAAATCACAATTTGATGATCAATTTCAATACAAAAATGTAAACTGATAAAGGTACTGCAATCTTTTATTGATTTCAAATATATAACTTTACATCTTTCAATTTCTTGAATGCAAAATAACATATTTCAATTTCTTTCTTTCAAATGAACATAATAGAGTATATATATATATTCACATTTCAAATTTACAACTTTCATAGCTCAATAAAAAGTATCCTTCCATTACAAATAATATACAGATCATCCACTTCAAAGTGGGAAGGGTTACAATGAGATTTCATTTCACAAGGAACTGTCATACTCTCTTTCTCCTCTGCTCTAGAATAGACAACATAAATTTCTCCTTTTGGATCACAACAAAGGCAGGGGAAAGGCAATGCTCTCCACCCATTACCAAGACATCCACTAAAGAGGAAAATCCATCCTTCTTCATTGGCCCTCGAGCCGCCAACTACATTGCAATAGAAGGTGTGATTCAAATCATGGCAACAACAGGATTCCACAAACACACATGCAAATTTCACAATAAAAAATACAGTTCAAAATAGAATATAGTTTACAACTACATTTAAACCATACAAACAAAACTAAGGCTTCATCAAGCAAGCCAAAGGAGTAAGGAACTATGGGGGAAGCTTGTTTATGCCTCCCAATGGGAAATGGGTATCCACCTGTAACAAACTACCAATTTAAATCATCACACATATCCTTATGCCCCCCACCCCCCCCACAATCCCTCCTTATGCCCCCCCCACAAATTTCTAATTATGCCCCCACAGAGTAAGAAATGTAATGCCATTTATTTTCCAAGTTGGAAACCCAATCCCAACTCCCTCCACAAGAATTATGATGCCACTAGAATTCCCTTATGCCCCCCACATGGATTCCCCATAACCTTCTCCTACACCATTCCTAGGCAGTCTACCCAAACAGCCCACAAACATGCTAAAATATTCACATAATAACATGTACATTTATAAAGAAAGAGAGTATTTCAAGAGCCAATCTCTTACCTCTCCATGTTGGAGTTGTCTAAGTTCCAAAATAACAAGTTTTCGAATGCCAAAATATAGTCCAAAATAAACAACCAACAAACATGCAAGAGTCTCCAACCTTCTTCCAAAAGCAAGAGCTCCACACACCAAAAATTCACCAAAAGGAAGTATGAAAAATGTTCAACAACCCAAAACAAAGCAAGGAGTTTCTAATTTTATAGAAGAGGGAAGAGAAGAGGATGAGGTGGATCCATGAAGGATGTCACATCACACATCCTCAATTCCAACACAAAAGTCAAATTCATTCGTCCAATGCACAATAAAGAGGTGGGTGAATAATATGACAATAAACTTACACACTTCAAAAAGCCCACACCCCATAAGGACTGAATTTAATAAAATATAAGAAGAGTGCAATTAAAACTTACAATTAGTCAAATCAAAATGCATAAAGAAGGTCTAAATTCAACCCTCCAACCATAGGTATGATTGCTAAATAAAATTAAGAGGTATGGGACAAGTTTTACTTGTCCCACAAACCTCCAAAATTAGCCTCCAAGGACAAATTCGAATTTCCAAGAAGGTGGAGTGTTTCACACTCAGAAGTAAACTTACACATCAGTTACAAGGTCACTTACACATACTTACAACATTTAATATAAAATCCAGCCACTTCACTAATTACTTTCTTATGACATATTGATTTGTTTACTTTAACAACATGATTATTCACAAAATTAACACAACATTTAATAACTAATGAAAAAGGGTAAAAGCACCACAAAATAAACACATGCAAACATTAATAAAAGAAACCACATTAATAAATACATAAAGCCCCTTGGTCACATTCAAAGGTAATCCCCCCATGGGAATCCCTAACAAAAAAACAACACACACACACACACACAAAACATGTTGCCATGGTGACCTTATTGAATTCATCTAGAATTCCAATGTGGTTAGTCTCCAATCCACCGATGTTTGTTGTGATATTTTAACCTATAAAACACAAATGCCTCCTTTGGCCTCATGGTCATATCAAAACATCCAACATGATATAAATATAATCATAAAATCATCTATACATATGAATCACAACAACATCAAGGCAATCAACATTATCACTTACAATTTATATCAACAACTATATCGTCATCATATAATGTCCATTTTCTAGGTCTAGTCACAATATCCAAAAATCACATGTCTGAACAACATTCATAATATATTCATGTCAAATAGTATATCATCATCCACATATGAAGTGTCTCTAATAATTATCATGCATCATAACTAAATCAAGATCAACAATAATCCATGGTCCAACATCTAACATCATACTAAATCAAAACCATAATAATGTCCATAATATAATCAATAGTATCAAGATTAGTATCAAAAGGTGTCAAGAGTTACAGTGGGCAAAGAAATGAACCAAGAATTCAAATAAATCAATGAAAAATCTAAATGAGAGATGGATAGGTGGAAATAGAGGATGATTCTCATGTAGAACGGGAGGCATGGATGCATAGCCACAAACATGGATCATCTAAGAGCAAGGAAGAATAGATTAGTAAGATATTCCAGATCAAAATCCAAATCAAGAGAACTATGGTAAATGGTTTGGCTGATACTAGATTCTCAATCTAATTTTATTTTTGAAGTAGTTGTCAAGAACCTTGGTCTTCGAAACTTATGATAATCCACATCCAATATCCTTTAGGATGTGCAAAGAAGGGTGTAGACATTAAGTTAACAAGAAAATGTAAGTTCAAATTTGGGATAAATTCTGAGTATATAGATTTATTGGAAGATGATGTAATTCCACTTGATGTATTTGATGTTATTTTCGAGAGTCCTTATTTGTATATCAGGGTTGCCATATTCACAAGAAGGGAGAACCCATACAGATAGGTGAAGGATGGAATCCACGTTACAACATCTAGGCACACGCAAGCGTAAGTCTTGAAAATTACTATGCTAAGTGCTAACCACGATAAAGCATCTGAAACTAGGAAAATCATAATCCAGTTTTGTTTACGTGTTGTTGAGAGATAAACAAGATGAGTGTGGAAAATTCATATGTTTCTAACTAAGGGATGATGGATTTGGATTGTATTATTCCGTTTTTTTAGGAAGTATTTCAAACTCCTAATGGGTTTCCACCAAAATGGGAGGTAGAGAATGAGATTCATCTGTTTCAAGAGTCCCCTCTGCCAAGTATGAGGGCTATAACAGGAAATCCTTACTGGAGAGTACAAAGGTAAAGAAATAACTCCTAGGATTTGTTGGAACAAGGGGTAGATATGACCTAAGCACCTTATCAAGTGGTTTACCTATTGCGATTGTTCTAAACAAGGATGGTTATTGGATGATGTGCATTGACTACCAAGCCTCTGAATAAGATCACCATAAAGAACAAATATCCACTCCCTTGCATAGATGACCTCTTTGGACCAGCTTCAACATACCGCAATTTTTTTTCATGAAGTTGGATCTCAAGGTAGGATATCATCAAGTCAGGATGGAAGAGGAGGATATATGGAAGACTGCATTCAAGACAAAATGAATTTTGTATGAATGGTTAGTACTTCCTTTTGGTTTATGTAAATCACCCACTACATTTATGAGGTTGATGAATGATGTATTGTGAGAATTTATAAATTCATGTGTCATTATTAATCTGGATGATATTTTGATTTTTACTATTATATGGAAGGAAAATATAACACATTTGCAACAAGTATTGTAAGTTCTCAAGGAGAAACAACTACTATGTATTATGAACGAGTGTGTATTTTCCAAACAATCACTTGTCTATATTGGGCATGTGGTTAGAGGAGGAGAGCTACGAGTGGACACAAAGAAGGCAGAAGCCATCATCAACTAGACAAAACCAACATGAGCCACAAAGACTAGAAGTTTTGTGGGAGTAGTATAATACGTGTGGAAGTTCATTTCAGGATTCTCCACTATTGCAACACCTCGACATGCAATGGAAAAAAAGAGTAAAGGTTTTGACTAGGGTAAGGAGAAAGATAAAGCATTTGAGTTATTGAAGTATAAGATTAGTCATGCTCCATTACTTTCTCTTCCTAATTTGTAGTAGCCCATTGAAGTAGAGATAAATTTCAGTGATTCTGCTTTGGGAGTAGTGTTGTTATAGGGAGGTAAGCCAATTTTTTATCATTCTGAGACATTTTATTTCACAAGTTAGAGGATATTTAGTATATGATAAGGACATGTATGCACTAGTTCAAACCATTGCGAAATGGAAGCATTATTTGTTGGGTAAAGAAACTATTGTACAAACAAACCAAAAACCTCTCCAGTATTTGCAAGAAAAGTCTAAATTGCAGAAGGCGAGGCACTACAAATGAATGGTATTCCTCCAAAAATTCCATTTGGTGATCAAATACAAAAAGGGTAGTATAAAATTGGTGGCAGACGTGTTGTCTAGGCCATCCAAACACGAGAAAACCTCCTCTTTGGCCACTATCTCTCAGATTGAGCCCTTCACGAAGGAAGCTTACAAAGAGGCACATGCCCAAGAAAAATAATTTGGGGTGACATTTTAGTAGTTGCACTCACAAGGGGCTAAAAGGATTGGGATTGAAGATTGTTATCTCAAGCATGGGCTATTTTACCAATGGGGGAAGATTTGTGTGCCAAAAGAAGAAAGGATTCTATTGATGAGGAAAGCACATACCTCAAAAGTAGTGGGACATTTTAGTGTTAGTAAGACATATTAGTACAAAATCACAACACCCCTGAACATCTCCAACTAGATGGTTTGAGACTCTCAGTGTGATTGCAAAACATGGAGCATCTCTCAAAGTGTGGGACCTTGCGAATTGAGAGAGATATCCAGATTAAGTCCGATTCCTATTCCTTTGTTCAGGTGAATACAAATAAATTACAGAGGATCTACTCTAAACCTACTATATCTTACCAAGGAGACATGGTTGAGAAGATTCAAGAAAATAAACCTAAGCTAACAAGGTGATGCACCAAAGGAATGTTAGACACTTGTTCTATAACTTAACATAGACCACAAGAATGCAATACAACTGCCATGCACATGTAACCAAAATGCAATGAAAGATCAGAAATACAAAAATGAACACATGAAATGGTTGGAAGTCACCCACTAGACATATATTGTTGATCTGAGAATCGATATAATATATTACAATCGCCAAGAGGCAAGAAAACTTTGTATTCCAACTCGAATGGGAGGTTTGAAAGCTCCAACAAATTCACTTGCGAGAAAAATAAGAAGGGAGGGTGCACAAAACAAAAATGTCCAACCCTTTACAATGATCCCCGACCCCTTTCTTTTATAGATTCAGTGTAAATAGGAGAAGGAGAGAGAGGTGGGAAAATAAATTTAAAGCTCAGATACTGGCCATCAATGCCTTCGCATATCCACCCCAAATATTTTGTCCACTGCTTTATGTCTACTCGGCGTGTTGAAGAAGGGAGAGTGATGGATCAAATCAAATCTGATCTGGTTATTGGGGACAATCGGATTGCATATTAACGCCATGAAGATGTTTTCCTCATTATTCACCCACCAAACCTCTTTAAAATTAAATCTTAAGGTTTCCATGGTGTAGGCGAAGCTGAGATATTTCCAACAGTGCTAAATTTGTTGAATTTCAAGCACTGGGTCGAAAGATATGTCCATTTGAATGTTTGAGTTGGGTCTGTAAAAAATGACAAAATAAGTGAGTAGAACGAGTTCACGGGCCCGAAACTCACTTTGTGCCCTTTGGCACCAAAAATGCAAAATGAAAATTTTTCTCCACTGCCTCGCAACTCACTTTTTTTCAAAAAAATCATTTTTGGGCCATATGGTTTCCTTTTTCCATTTGGGAAAAAAGTCACTCCAAGACACACTAACCCACATGTAATTGAGGCTTGACACATGGCTCTTTGGGCATCGGCGGAGGTGTGGCTCATTTTTTCATTTTACACCTTCTTGGGGCAAAAATTTGAAATGGCCTCCGACAATCCGTCAGCCCTCTTTGAATTTTAAACATGGCCACATGTCCCTTTACGGGGCTTAGGAATTTTTATTAATTTTTTTCTTTAAGATCCCCTACTAGGTTGCAGGCCCAAAATGTACTTTCACCCTTTTTTCAAAAAACACAAAAGTTCCAAAGGATCTCGCAGACCTGTCGACCCGAAATTTATTTGAGAAAAATTTCTTCTTCGAGCCCGCTAGCCCACATTTTCCTTTTGGGTGAAAATTCTCAAAATATCCCGCTGCCTCGCCTGTCCACTTTGGCAAAAATCCTAAAAAACTCCCGCTGGCTCGCTTTTGGGAAAAAATACCTTCCAAGGCCCTCCGGCTCATAACTTGCAAAATATGAGGAGTTAGAAGGACTTCTTTATATCTTTGGAAAGGTAAAGAACTTTCCCACATGATGAAGATGTTTTAAGGAAATTGTAAGTGCTTGGAATATTTGAAAATTGAATCGAATCAGTAAAAAAGGAAAAATAGGTGCAATTAACCAAAAATAAGCATTAGGTTATTTTGGATAACAATTTGGCAACTCGTGAGGATGTATGCCTACTAGATGAAGAGATCAACTGCCTTTTGAAGTGTCTATTGGGAATGGAGTCATAATTGATAGCCTAATCTGATCTAAACTTTGAAAATATGATCCATGAGCAACTTGGACATTGTTGGAACCAGAGCTGACCCTAAATCTTTTTGAAATGGGCCCTTCAAGACTTGATTTTAGTTTCTCTGTATTTGTTCCATTGTAAAATTAGAAACTATTGGTAACTATGGGTCTCCCTGATGCAAATGCTGAAGGGTCTGGTGCATTCACCTTGAGGTACATCAAACTGTATAACGAAGCAAACCTGGAGCAATAAAAAAAACCTGTGCCACAACACTTAGGGAAACAAAAACTAGCTACAACAAAAAATGTGTATACGCAATTAGGGAAATTAAAACCTAGGATAATATTTTAAAAGGGTGAGGAATTTTTCCTTTCAGTAGAATTGTTTGATGTAGATCCCATTGACTAGGATCTGCAATTCCTCACCATCCAATTTAGCCACCTGAAAGGCATTGCTACTTGTGCACTTTATGATCTTGTAAGGGCCACTCCAAATGACATAAGATTTGGAATGCTTTCCTGATTTTTTCCCAATCTGCATCCTACTTTAGAACTAAGTCCCCTTCTTGAAAGGTCCTTGTTGATTTCTTTCTTATCAAAGGTATTTTTGATCAATGTTTGATCCTTCTCCATGATCTGCATTACATGCTCTCTTTCCTCTCCTACTTCAATCAGCTCTACATACCTGATTGCCACAGGTTCAAACTTGGACACTTCCAACTGTTTCATGAGCTTCACAACGGGAAACTCCAATGATATGGGAAATACTACTTATTTTCCATATAAAAGCTTGTATGGGAAGCTTCCTATGGACCTTTTGGATGTGATCCTATCATCCCATAGGGATGATTTGAGCTTTGTATGCAAAGTTATCTAATTTTCATCAAGATTCCTGATAATCCTTAACAGGTTCTTATTTGTGGACTCTGCTTGACCATTACCTTGAGGGTAATAGTTTGATGAAGTGCTAAGGTACACACCATTCTTGACTGCCCAGTCAATGATCCTTGTATGAAGGAATGCCAATGCATTATCTGATATAATGGTGGTAGGGACTCCAAACCTGGTGGCTATTCCTTCATAGAAATCCAAGATTTTGGATTCATTTGCTTCTTTTAGTGCCACTACTTTAGTCCACTTGGTGAAATATTTTTTTGTAGTAGGTATCTACTTATGGCCTTGGCTTGAATTTTGGTTAATCACCCTAATGAAATCTAGTCCCCACTGCATTAATGGCTGATCCATGGAAGTAGGATGAAGGGGTAGGGCTGCTAGCTTCTCCTTTCTTGTGAAGAGTGCACACTTTTTACACTTCTTGACCCATGAGTAGTTGTCCGTAAACAATTTAGGCCAATAATAACCATCTTTCATGATCTTGAGAGATGTTACTTGAGGGGCAAAGTGACCTCCCGCTTCTCCATCATGGAAATCATGAAAGACTGTCAATTTGGCATGTCTCAACACACCTCAAAAGAACACCATTGATATCCTTTTTAAACAAGACAGCACCAACAAGCACATATGGAATGGCTTGCAGTCTAAAGTATCTTCTCTTTGCTTTGTTCCATTCTGGGGGGCACAAACCTGTTTGGAGGTAATGCACCAAGGCTTGGGTCAAACATGTAGTAGGTGCATCATTAGCTGGTTTCTCTTGATTATTTTGTTGAAATAGGAAATCCTCTTTTCCTCCCACTGACTCAGTATGTTGCTTAGAGGTGGGCTATTTACATTGACCCTTTCCTCAAACCAATTTGGTCACCTTGATCTCAATGTCATATTCCATTACCCGAGTGATCCAACCTACTCTCTTCTCATTTAAGTCCTTGTTTAGGAGAAAATCCTTAACACTAGCATGGGACACTAGCAGTTGAATCTTATTGTTTGAGACCAAGTGTTTGAACTTCTTCAAGATCCTAATAACAACAAGGACATATTTCTCAATGAAATATTATTTTACCTCGAATAGTCCTCAAACCTCTCACTGAAGAAGGCCATGAGGTAAAATACTCTTTCATTGAAAAACATGTCCTTTCTGTTATTAAGAGCTTGAAGAAGTTCAGAGACTTGGTCTCAAACAATAAGATTTAACTGTTAGTGTCAATAATTTTCTCCTGAACAAGGACTTAAATGAGAAGAGAGTAGGTTATAATCACTCAGGTATTGGAATATGACATTGAGATCAAGGTGACCAAACTGGTTTGAGGAAAGGGTCTATGTGAACAACTCACCTCCAAGCAATAGGCCGAGTCATTGGAGGGAAAAGAGGCTATCCTATTTCTACAAAATAATAAAGAGCAACCAGATAATGATGCACCTACTACATGTTGGACCCAAGCCTTGGTGCATTACCTCCAAACAGGTTTTCACCCCCCAGAATGGAACAAAACAAAGAGAAGATACTTTAGAATGCAAACCATTTCTTATGTCCTTGTTGGTGGTGTCTTGTTTAAAAATGATATCAATGGTGTTCTATTGAGGTGCGTTAAGATAGACCAAATTGAGATAGTGTTGCATGATTTCCATGATGGAGAAGTGAGAGGTCACTTTTCCCCTCGAGTAACAACTCTCAAGATCATGAAAGCTAGTTATTATTGGCCTACAGTGTTTAGGGACTGCTACTTATGGTTACAGAAGTGTAAAAAGTGTGCATTCTTCACAAGAAAGGAGAAGCTAACAGCCCTTACCCTTCATCCTATGTCAGTGGATCAACCATTCATGCAGTGGGGACTAGATTTCATTGGGGTGATTAACCCAAATTCAATCTAAAGCCATAAGTGGATACTTACTGTACCTGACTATTTCACCAAGTGAACTGAAGCAGTGGCACTAAAAGAAGTAAATGAATCCAACATCTTGGATTTATTTGAAGGAATAACCACTAGGGTTGGAGTCCCTGCCACCATTATATCAGATAATGCATTGGCATTCCTTAGTACAATGATCAATGACTGGAAATCAAGAATGGTGTGTACCTCAGCACTTCATCAAACTATTACCCTCAAGATAATGGTCAAGCAGAGTCCATAAATAAGAACCTGCTAATGATTAATAGAAGGACTCTTGATGAAAATCAGATAACTTGGCATAAAAATCTCAAATGAGCCCTATGGGCTGATAGGATCACATCTAAAAGGTCCACAGGAAGCTCCCCATACAAGCTTGTATATGGAAAAGAGGTAGTATTGTCCATATCATTAGAGTTTCCCACTGTGGAGCTTATGAAATAGTTGGAACTGGCCGAGTTTGAACCTGTGGCAATCAGGTATGTGAAGCTAATGAAAGTAGGAGAGGCAAGAGATAATGCAATGTAGGTCATGGAGAAGGATCAAGCGTTGATCAAGAAGACCTTTGATAAGAAAACAAGAACAAGGAACTTTTAAGAAGGGGACTTAGTTCTAAAGTGGGATGTTGATTGGTCAAAACCCGGAAAGCATTCCAAATTTGACTCCATTTGGAGTGGCCCTTACATGATCATTAAGTGCACAAGTAGCAGTGCCTTCCGATTGGCTAAATTGGACGATGAATAATTGTAGATCCCAGTCAATGGGATCTATCTCAAATAATGCTAATAAAATGAAAAATTCCTCACCCTTGTGAAATATTAGCCTAGGTTTTAATTTCCCTAAGTGCGTATGCACATTGTTTTGTTGTAGCTAGTGTTTGTTTCCCTAATTGTTGTAGCACAAGTATTTTTTGTTGCTCTAGGTTTGATTCATTATACAGTTCCATGTACCTCTAGGTGAATGCACCAGGCCCTTCATCATTTGTATCAGGGATACCCATAGTTGCAAATAGTTGCTAATTTTATGGAACAAACACACAACTAAAATCGAGTCTTGAAGGGCTCATTTCTAAAAGATTCAGGGTCAGCTCTAGTTCCAACAATGTCCAAGTGGATGAGGGATAAAATTTTCAAAGTTTAGATTAGATCAGGCTATCAGTTATGACTCCATGCCTAATGGATGCTTCAAAAGGCATCTGATATCTTCATCTACCAGGCAGACATCCCCACGAGTCACCAAATTGTTATCCAAAAAAAGCTATTACTTATTTTTGTTAACTACACTTTTTTTTTAATCTTTTAGTGATTTAATCCAATTTTTAGATATTCCAAGCATTTAAGGTTTCATGAAAACATATTCATCAGGTGGGAAATTTCTTTACATTTCCAAAGATAGAAAGAAGTCCTTCTAACTCCTCATATTTTGTAAGTTACGAGTCGGCGGGCCTTGGAAGGTATTTTTTCCCAAAAGTAGGCCGGCAGGAGTTTTTTAGGATTTTTGCCAAAGTGGACAGGTGGGGCGGCAGGAGATTTTGAGAATTTTAGCCCAAATGGAGAGTGTTTTCTAGCGGGCCCGATGAAGAAAATTTTCCCAAGTAAATTTTGAGTCGGTAGGTCTGCGGGGAGCTTTGGAACTTTTTTGCTTTTTGCAAAAAGGGCACAAAGTAAATTTTGGGTCTGTAAGCCCACAGGGGATCTTAAAGAAAAAATGAAGAAAAATTCGTAAGGCACGCAAAGGGACATGTGGCCATGTTGAAAATTCAAAGTGGGCTGGCGGATCATTGGAGGCAGTTTGAACTTTTTGCCGTAAGAAGGTGTAAAGTGAAAAAATGAGCCGCGCCTCTGCCAATACCAAAAGAGTCATGTGTCATCCCTCAATTACATGTGGGTCAACAAGTCTCGGAGGGAAATTTTGACTAAATGGAAAAAGTAGACCGTCGGGCCCAAAAATAAGCTTTTGCAAAAAGGTGAGTTGCGGGGATGTGGGGAAAATTTTGCATTTTGCATTTTTGGTGCCAAAGGGCATGAAGTGAGTTTTGGGCCCACGAACTCGTTCTATTGATTGGTTTTTTCCATTTTTATATGGACCTATCTCAAACATTCAAATGGACATATCTTTCAACCTAGTGCCCGAAATTCAACAAATTTTACACCGTTAGAAAGGTCTTGACTTCACCTACACCATGGAAACCTGAAGCTTTAATTTCAAAGAGGTTTTGTGGGTGAAGAATGGGGAAACTTATTCATGACATTAATATGAAATCTTATTGTCCCCAAAAACCATATCAGATTTGATTCGATCCACCACTCTCCCTTCTTCAACACGCTGATCATACACAAAGTGGTGGACATGAAAGAGTAGCGGCATATATGTAGAGGCATTGATGGCCTATAGCTGAGATTCAAATTCATTTTCCTACCTCTCTGTCTTTCTTGTCTCTATGCTAAATCTATAAAATAAAGGGGCGGGGCTCATTGTAAAGGGTTAGACATTTCTAGTTTGCGCCCTCCCTTCTTCTTTTGTTCGCAAGTGAATTTGTGGAGCTTTCAAACCTCCAATTTGAGTTGTAATACACAGTTTCTTTCCTCTTGGCCATTGTAATGTATTGTATCGACTCTGGAGCAATAATATATGTTTGTGGGTGATTTCCAACACTTTCATGTGTTCATTTTTGTCTTTCTGATCTTTCATTGAATTTTGGTTAACTATGCATGGTGTTTTATTACATTCCTGTGGTCTGTGTTAAGTTACAGAGTGGGTGTCTAACATTCCTTTGGTGCATCACATCGTTAACTTAGGTTTATTTTCATGTATCTTCTCAATGTTGTCTCCTTGGTAAGATAGAGTAGGTTTAAAGTAGATCCTTTGTAATTTATTTGTATGCACCTGAATAGAGGAATAGGAACCAACCTTAATCCGTAGATATGTCTCAACTCGCAAGGTCACACACTTCAAGAGATGATCCATGTTATGTAATTACACTGAGATTCTTGACCCATCTGGTTGTAGATATTTAGGGGTGATGTGATTCTACACTAATAGTTTTGGCACGCCTGGTGGGACAAAGAAGTCTCCATCTTTATTGTAGTAAGATTTATGTGCACCTGCTGTAATTTTAGCTTTAAGAAGGTTTGAAATTACACATCTGGCGACTCCAAAAGAATCAAAATCTATTGGTTTCAATAGTCGAAGCTTGTCAGGTTTATGAGAAGAATACAAACAAGGTCAAGAACCACAGAGGATGGATTATTTGTCTATCTACACTTGTCCCCAGATAGAAGGGGAAGAGGGAGATGAGCTCAGAGGTCTCCATCTCCACCAAATAGAACCTTGTCAACACCTCCTCCTAGTAGGCCATTCATTCAATCAACAAGGATTATCAGACCAATCAAGATGGCACAACCAAATCCTTTTGTCAATTTCACTGGAAACAGCCCACTCGCCCTCAATGCCCAAAATCCAGTCCTAATTGTAGTATTAAAGAGCATCCCATATTTCACTGGAGAGAATAAGACTTCTCCTAATGACCACATTCAAGACATTGTAAATGTCTATGTAATTCATGAGATCACCGAGATGGACATTGTAGTCAAGTTACTAGCCTCTTCACTTAAGGGTAAAGATTCACAATGGTTCAAGAGTCTAACAACAGGCTCTATTCAAACTTGGGACCATATGTAATTTAGAGATAAGGGAGATAATCTATCCTTTTTGGAGTTGTTGGTGCTCAAATTAGTCTCACCTCGTTTGTCATTGAAATTCCTCAGTTTGCGGCCTCTGTCATGTTTTCTATCTCCCCGTATTGATACTTGAAGACTCTGTCCTCCATTTTGTTGCCATGATCAGTCCCTTCCTTGGTCGAGGATCACTTAGAAATCTAGAATTTGTTTTTTCGTTCCTCTGTACATCTGAAAGAGTCTGTAACTTGGGCATAAAACTCAGGTTTTTCCTTTCCTTCCATTTTCCATAGTCACATTTTGTTGTCCCTGTCATTTTTTTCTGAAATGCCTGTGGAAACGTGATTGGATGTAGCTCAGAGGATCATATTTGAGCCTTATAACATTTCCAAATTCTTTTTTGTTGAAGAAAGATTCATTTCTGGGTTCAAATGGTGATTTTCCTACATTTTACGGTTTAATAGGTGTATTTTTCCCGGTCAAATTTACTTGTCAGCATCAATGGAAACGTGGCCCTTTTTGGTTAGATGCGGCTTGGTGGGACACTTTGAAAATTATTAGCCTTGCTTTAAACTCAAAAATTTTCCACGTGGAGGGCCAACGCTCATTTGAAAATTCACCTTTTGGTTTGGCCTTGGAGTTACCTCGGGGAGACACGTGGAGGTCTTCGCTGCCCTGCCCAGATTTAGACAATTTTTTCATGTAGCCAGTATAGTTTTGATAGACCATGGACACATGGAGGTCTAGTGTTCATTTGAGGATCTGCCTCAGGGTCCCACCTTAACAATTATGACAGGGAGACATGTGGAGGCTTCCATCGGTTCCGCTCTGTACTTAAAATTTTCAAAGCAATTTTGAAAGGCCTAGGACATGTTGATGGACCGCACCTATTTGGGGACCGACCCCTAAGTTTAATTTTGAATTTGTGCCAATACTTCCGACGGGTCTTCCCATACTTAGAATTTTCAAGCAACATTCTAAAGACCTAGGACACATGGAGGGACCACCCCTATTTGGGGATTGGCCCCTAAGTTTTAGTTTGAAGAAGTGCTAGGAGAACACTTGGAAGCTTCTTCTCACTCTGCCCTTTGTTTTGAATTTTCAACAGCCAAATAAAAATGTCTCATACCCTAGACACATGGTGCCTTCAACTGAATTCAACGTTTTTAACAAACTCTACCGGATTGAGACACGTGGAGGCTTCCACTGGCTCCTTTTTGGTTGAGACTTTCCAAAGGCCAAAAAATGATTTTCTTGGGCCCACGGCATGTGGAAGGCCTATGCTTGTTTAAAGACTAACTTCTATGTGCCAAGTAAACACATGGACATCTCTGATCTAAAATTAAAAAGGGGAAGAATCAACGATTGCTATGCATAACGTCTTTTTTTCTGCCATTTTTACTCCAACACTCTTGGAGATGTGAATACACATTGTTTTTCATCATTTTTTGATGAAATTACTTGTGTCTGTTTGTAAGGTGTAATTGAATAGTTTTGGATTCTCATTTGAGGTTTATTTTTGTAGCTCAGAAAAAATGTGACAGTAACTTTGAATGGGGAAGGGTATGAAATGATTGCAGGTGAAAAATATGAAAAATATGCCTCAAAAAGGATTGTCAGATCCAATGTGCAGGCCTGAAAATGAGGTGATTTTCACATGACAAAATCATAATGATTGAGGTTTATATTTTGCTCGAGCTCATGATAAAAATGTTAAATGTTGATTTCTGAGGCAAATTGGTAACAAACAAAGGTCCCTTGAAATTCTTCTCTTTTGGGGGGAAAATTGAGTGAGAAAAATGTATAAATGTAATGAAACTCTTGTAAATGGTTGGAAGGGTTGACTTTTTAAGAGAAAATTTGAGAAAGTTGTCTTCCTGAGAGACCAAGGAGATAACCTGTTATTTTCTTCTGTGAAAAATATGAAAAATATGTTGCCTCAAGAGCAGGATTAGCTAAAATGATTAAAGCTAGTGATTTCAATTGAGCACATGACACGCAAAGCCTCCGGAAAATGATTAAAAAGGTGATTTCTCACATGACAAAATCATAATGATTAGAAGGACTCCCAAAAATGTTGTGGCATATCATCCTATTCATTAGTCGAGGTTCTAAGAAATGTGATCAATTGGTCACAGATATTGGTCCACCTGATAGCTTCCAGATGTGAATTTGTTAAATGTTGATTTCTTGAGGCAAATTGGTAACAAACAAAGGTCCCTTGAATATTCTTCTCTTTTGGGGGGAAAATTGAGTGAGAAAAATGTATTATCAAATGTAATGATATTACTCTTGTAAATGGTTGGGGGTTGACTTTTTAAGAGAAAATTTGAGAAAGTTGTCTTCCTGAGAGACCAAGTTGAGATAACCTGTTATTTTCTTCTGTTATATTTTCTATCATGTCAAGTTGGCTGCATATGTATAGCTAGTGACGAGCACTAATATTTCTTTGGAAGATTTCCCTTGCTGATGAATCCAACCAATTTTAAGATTAATTTGTGTCAATCTTGGAGAAATTAGTGTCTTCTTTGTTTCAGAATGTCTGTATGTAGTTTTACTCATTTCTATTGCAATCTTATTTTGAAATCTTTGTGAAATCACATAGTATCTTGTCCCTGTAACAGTTTAATGGTATTTGCAATTTCATTTCAAGAAGAGCCTTAATCATGGATGAGATAAAAAAATTTAAAATCAATTCATTGTCATTTGTTGATAAAGATTGTCTGTAAGTCTTTCGGTGTACCTTAGGTGTGATTGATTAGAGATTTTGGTGTTTAATTGAGTCTTTCAATTCGATACTTCGTGTTAGAGTCTCAAAGATTGTGTGAAAACGTGCTGATATGGGCCTCCATTAAAGCACACCTTCTTGTTGAAGGAACATCTTAACTATTCTGAAGCTTTATGTTGTTGAGTTGTCCATTGTTGTGAAGTCCGTCATAGATTTGGTATAATCAGATTTATCCTGCTTCATCTCCCACAAAAATTATTCAAAAACCACCAATCCACCCTGAACTACCCCTATTTTCCCTGTATGTAAACAAAGGAACAAAATCCACTTACTAAAATATGTAAAACAATAAGGATTTCTTAATGTCTTCAATAACTTTAGCCTTGTGTTAAAAATATCTCCATCGTTTATAAGTGACAACTATTAAGAGTTAAATCTTGGATTATTGACTGTATTTTCCCAAGGTTTTATTCATAGAATTTGTGAAAAATAAGGAGATATCCATCTCCTTCATTAAACAGAGGTTACACTAAGGGTCCTCTAACCCTGGTCGAAGAGGCATGACCTAAATTAGTGAGGACAGGTCAAATCCTCTTAAAGGTGTTATCCATCTCTCCACAAATCTGAGTAACAAAGGGCCAGTTAGATCTCATCCCTAGCTATAAAATGACACACACCATGATCTATCTATCTATAAGCTCCATGTCTAATCTTTGTTGCTGCTTGGATTGAAAGGAAGAAAAAAATTGGATACCAACAGGAACAACTAACAACAATCAAGAGGCCCCCTAACGAGGAGTTGACAAATTTCAACCTTAGATTTCAAAGGCCATGGGACATGATTCCAATGGATGTAAGCCCCACAGATGAAGGTTCTTTATTATACTTTCTTAGAGCTCTAAATTATGATATTCCATTAATGATTCAATCAATAGGAGGCACCACCTTACCTGCAACATATAGAATTTCCATAAGAGCTGAAAATTGTTTAATTCAGGTTGGAAAACTTGCTCCTAGGCCACCCATGCCTCTATACCTAGCACTAGGAGATCCAAGTATTAGTTAGACACCCACATTAGCTCCTATACCTAATCCTAGGAATCAGAGTTCAGCTAAATCCTCCACCTCGTCCTCTAGCACCTCAAATATTAAACTTTAATAAGTTATGAAATAGCTGTAGAACCTAGGGAATGAGTTAGTAACTATCAAGAGGCAACATGCTCAGAGTTCTAGGCCATATCAGCCTCAACCTCAATATTAGGCTAGACCCCCATATCAGCAGAATAGAACACCAACTTAGGCTGTAAATCAAAACCAAAACCAAGGACAACCTCAAACTTCTAGGCCTTTCCGTTTATATGATCCAAACATAACTTCAACATCAAGGGCCTTGGTTCCAAAACAAAACAATATGGCACAAGAATATGATTGGTGTTTTGCATGCAATCAGCCCCATAATCAATCAATGTGTTTTAATGGTGTACTAAACCATTCCTTGATGGTACAGAACATTGGTGTGTCATAAGAGTCCATCCAAGAAGAAAATCAATAGCAAGGAGTTCAGCAAGAAGCACCTCGAAGTGAGACTATGCTTGTTAATTGGCAAGCTGAAGATTTTTGTGGGATGAATCAAACACCTTCTCAAAGTGTAGCTACCAATACATGGTCCAAGAAAAGGAATATTGGAGAACAAAAATCACCAAACTCAGGTAATCCTCAACCCTCCATTACTCCATAATGTATTGGCACTCAGAAAGTAACTCCCAATATGCAGAGTCATTCCAAGACACCTTCCAAACCCACTCAGACACCGGTTGTAACGACCCATGTGCAAGAGAAAAATGTATAAGGCAAGGGGCAGAAAAAAGATATCTCACTTAACATCGTTGAAAAAATGAAGAAGACAAATGTAAACATTTCAATGTGGGAGTCATTGCCCATTCCAAGACAGAGAGATCTGTTACAGACTGCTATGGCCAATTGGTCAAGTTCAAATAAGCCCCCTAAACAACAAGAGAAAGTGCTTACCAATGCATCTCCACCTGAGGGAAATCATGGAGGAAAAAAAGGTAAGAATCTAAATCCCCCTCCATTTTATGTTTCATGCATCATTGGGGAAAAATTGGTACATAATTGCATGATTGATTCGGGAGGAAGTATCTCTTTAATGACGAAACAAATAGTTGATCAACTGGGTCTTCAATATGAAGTGATCTCTAGGGGGTAGTGCAATTGGATGGGACAACAGTGACAACTATTGGATTCATCGACGATTTAAGCCCCACACTGCATGCCTGCTCCAATGTGACTGTGTTACAGAACGTATCAGTCATAGAATTGCCACCACATTTTGCATTATGTTTATCAAGATACTTCACTGCTAAGATTGGGGGCTATCTTCCTACTGATTGGTCACACATGATCTTTGGAAAAAGTTATGGAACTAAGGCCATAATTAGATTTGAGCCCATTACAGATTACCATATTGAGTCTTATGTACCTAGCCGGATCAATTGCAATTGTTCAGCCTTTGATCAGAAGGACCTCCCAAGCACTTGTGAAGCAGATACCAAGGTGAGGTGTATCCCAGACTTGACCCTCGATGAGTGGGAAAACAAGAGGCATGATTTTGACCCTTATAAGGAAATGGAGGAATCTAAGGTAGGAGTCTATTGTTTGCATGAGGAAAATAGTCCTCTTCCTAACATCATCAAGAAAGACCACAAAGATGATAATGAGGTATGGAAATTATTATTTGATGGCTCAAGAAGTAGACAAGGATCAAGAGGAGGGGCTATGTTTGTTTCACTTCAAGGTATGAAATCCTACTCAGCTTTCCATTTCTAATTTTCTTGTTCAAACAATACAACAGAGTATGAGGATTTGGTCCATGGACTGCATTGGGCAATGAAAATGAGTATAAAGAACTTGCAAGTGTTTGGAGACAGTGACCTAGTTGCTAATCAGGTTCAAGGAAAAAATGCTACCAAGAATGACTTGTTAAAGAGCTAAAAGAACCGTATGTGGGACCTCATCAAGGATTTTGAGGCTTTTAGCATCAATTTCATCCCAAGGAAGAATAATGAAGAAAAAAATGGATTGGAAGCAATTGGGACAACCTTTAACGTTGTGGAAAGTATCAAGAGTGATAAATCTCAACCCCATATCAAGTTGGTTGTGAGACCATCTATCCCGGATAAAAACAAAAGTTGGAAAGTCTTCGAAAATGATCAACAAATTGTCAAATTTCTACAAGAAGAATCCAAGTTATCCTCTAGGAACAAAGATAGATTGGAGCAACAGTATGGCGATCAAGTAGTACAACTGAGGACCAACAAACTACCAAAGGGTCTTATCACTTTGGAATCAATCTTCAACCCAAATGACCAATTCCGAAAGGAGAAGGTGAATATTTAGGTAAAAGGTGAAGATTCAGAGTCCATTTTCATAGAATAAGGAAAAATGTTTCAGATTGGCAAAGTAAGCACTCAACAAGAAAAATATGAGTTTATTCAACTTTCTCAAGAATTACCAGATGTCTTTACTTGAACTTACAAAGATATAAGAGGTTTTAACCCAAAGATTGCACAACACACTATTGAGTTGGATCTAGGAGCAAAGCCTTTCAGACAAAAAAAAGGCTAGTAAACCCTCACATAGAGCCTCTCATGAGAAAAAAACTGAACAAGCTAATTGATGCTAGTATCATCTTTCCTATCAAGCATTCGAGTTGGGTTGCAAAATTGGTGCCTGTGAGGAAAAAAAATGGATAAATCAGACTGTGTGTGGAATTTTATGATCTGAACAGGGCATCAATCAAGGACAACTATCCAATTCCATCCATGGAACAGATCTTACAGGTTATGGCTGGTTCTGAGAGGTTTTCATTGCTAGATAGATACTCAGCTTATAACTAGATAATGGTGAAAGAGGAAGATCAATACAAGACAACATTCACTTCCAAATGGGGAACCTATGCTTATAAAAATATGCCATTTGGACTATTGAATGTTGGAGCAACATCTCAGCGAGCTATAGACAAGACATTCAAAGGCTTAATCAACAATATAGTCTTAGTGTATATAGATGACATCACTGTCTTCTCGAAGAACACAGTAGATCATCTCTTCCACCTCAGACAGGTATTTCTGAGGTGTAGAAGGTTTGGAGTATCACTAAACCCAAGGAATTGTGTGTTCCTAGCCCACAAGGGAAAATTATTGGGACACATTGTCTCAAGAAAAGGATTGACAATTGATCCTGAAAGGGTGGAAACCATTCGGACACTTCCATTACTACAACACAAAAAATCTCTCTAAAGCTTCTTGGGGAGAATAAACTTTTCTCATAGGTTTGTACCTATTTTTTCCACTCTTGTGAAGCCTTTAAGAATTATGTAAATGAATAGTCCTGCATTTAAATGGAATACAGAAGGAAAAGAGAGTTTTGAGGCCATCAAGCTCACAATATCTCAGGCTCCAACTCTAATTAACCCAGACTTCTCAAAAGACTTCATGCTATATGATTTCGAAGGGTCAGAAACCATCTCAACCATCTTGGTCTAGCCAAACAATGAAGTTTCAAAACAACCCATAGCCTTCTTTAGCCAGATCTTGGAGGACTACGAGGTAAACTACTCTTTCATTTAAAAACATGTCCTTGCTATTATTAGGAGCATGAAGAAGTTCAGACACTTGGTCTCAAACACTAATATTCAACTACTAGTGTCCCATGTTGATGTCAAGGATTTTATCCTAAACAAGGACTTAATGAGAAGAGAGCAGGTTAGATCACTCGGGTAATGGAATATGACATTGAGATCAAGGTGACCAAACTGGTTCGAGGAAAGGGTCTATGTGAACATATCACCTCCAAACAACATGGTGAGTCATTGGGGGAAAAAGAGGCTATCCTATTTCTATAAAATAATCAAGAGTAATTAGCTAATGATGCACCTACTACATGTTGGACCAAAGACTTGGTGCATTACCTCTAAATAGGTTTGTGCCCCACAGAATGGAACAAAGCAAAGACAATATAATTCAGACTGCAAGCCATTCCATATGTGCTTATTGGTGGTATATTTAAAAAAAGGATATAAATGGTGTTCTATTGAGGTGTGTTGAGATAGGCTAAATTGAGAGAGGCTAATCATGCGTCAAGAAGTGTAAAAGTGTGCATTCTGCACAAGAAAGGAGCAACTAAAAACCCTGCCCCTTCATCCTATTTCAGTGGATCAGCCATTCATGTAATGCGGACTAGATTTCATTGGGGTGATTAACCCAAATTAAGGCACAAGTGGATACTTAATGCAACAGACTATTTCACCAAGTTGACTGAAGTAGTGGCAATAAAAGAAGCAAATGAATCCAACATTTTAGATTTATTTGAAGGAATAGCCACCATGTTTAGAGTCCCTACCACCATTATATCAGATAATGCATTGGCATTCCTTGGTACAAGGATCACTGACTGGGTAGTCAAGAATGGTGTGTGTCTCAGCACTTCATCAAACTATTACCCTCAAAGTAAAGATTAAGTAGAGTCCACAAGTAAGAACATGCTAAGGATTATCAGAAGGAATCTTGATGAAAAAAAGATAACTTGGCATACAAAGCTCATATCATCGCTACGGGCTGACAAGATCATAACCAAAAGGTCCACAGGTAGTTCCCCATACAATCTTGTATATGGAAAAGATGAAGTATTTCCGATATCATTGGAGTTTCCCACTATGGAGCTCATGGAATAGTTGGAACTTGCTGATTTTGAACCTGTGGCAATCGGGAATGTAGAGCTGATGGAAGTAGGAGAGGCAAGAGAGCATGCAATGTAGGTCATGGAGAAGGATAAAGTATTGATCAAGAAGACATTTGATAAGAAAGTAAGAATAAGGACCTTTCAAGAAGGGGACTTAATTCTAAAGTGGGATGTAGATCAGGAAAAACCAAGAAAGCATACCAAATTTGATGCCATTTGGAGTGGTCCTTACATGATCATAAAGTGCACAAGTAACAATGCCTTCCGGATGGTTAAATTGGATGGAAAATAATTGCAGATCCCAGTCAATGGGATCTACCTCAAACATTGCTACTAAAATCAAAAATTCCTCGCCCTTGTAAAATATTAGTCTAGGTTTTAATTTTGCTAAGTGCATATGCACATTGTTTTTTTGTAGCTAGTTTTTGTTTCCCTAAGTGTTGTGGCACATATTTTTTTTTGTTGCTCCAGGTTTACTTTGTTATATAGTTCGATGCACCTCCAGGTGAATACACTAGGCCCTTCAATATTTGCATTGGGGAGACCCATAGTTACCAACAGTTGTTAATTTTACAATGGAACAAATACAAAGCAACTAAAATCGAGTCTTGAAGGACCCATTTCCAAAAGATTCAAGGTTAACTATTGTTCCAACAATGTCCAAGTAGCTGAGGGATCAAATTTTCAAAGTTCATATTAGATCAGGATATTAATTACAACTCCATGCCTAATGGATGCTTCAAAAGGCATCTGATCTCTTCATCTAGTATGTAGACGTCCCCGTGAGTCACCAAATTGTTATCCAAAATAAGCTAATGCTTATTTTTGGTTAACTGCACCTAGGTTGGACATTTCTTTACCTTTCCAAAGATATGAAGAAGTCCTTCTAACTCCTCATATTTTGCAAGTTACGAGTCGACAAGCCTTGGAAGGTATTTTTTCCCAAAAGTGGGCCGACAAGAGTTTTTTAGGATTTTTGCCAAAGTAGATAATCCGGATAGCGGGATATTTTGAGAGTTTTCTCCCAAATGGAAAACGCGGGCATGCAAGCCCGAAGAAGAAAATTTTCCCAAAAAATTTTTGGGCTTGCAGGTCTGCGAGGAGCTTTGGAACTTTTGTGCTTTTTGTAAAAAGGGCACAAAGTAAATTTAGGGCCCGTAAGACCACATGGGATATTAAATAAAAAATGAAGAAAAATTCCTAAGGCCCACAAAGGGACATGTGGCCATGTTGAAAAATCAAAGAGGGCCTACGGATCGTTGGAGGTAGTTTGAAATTTTTGCCCCAAGAAGGTGTAAAGTGAAAAAATGAGTTGCGCCTCCACCGATGTCCAAAGAGCAATATGCCAAGCCTCAATTACATGCAGGTCTACGAGTCTTGGAGTGATTTTTTTTCAAAAATGGAAAAAGTAGACTGTCGGGCCCGAAAATGATTTTTTGCCAAAAAGTGAGTTGCGGGGCTGTAGGGAAAATTTTGCATTTTGCATTTTTGGTGCCAAAGGTCACAAAGTGAGTTTTGGGCTCATGAACTTGTTCTACTCACTGATTTTTGCCATTTTTGTATGGACCTGACTCAAACATTCAAATGGACATATCTTTCAACCTAGTGCCCAAAATTCAACAAATTTGGCACCGTTGGAAAGGTCTCGACTTCACATACGTCATGTAAACCTGAAGATTTAATTTCAAAGAGGCTTTGTGGGTGAAGAATGGGGAAAAATCTCCATGACATTAATATGCAATCTGATTGTCCCCAATAACTAGATCATATTTTATTTGATCCGCCGCTCTCTCTTCTTCAACACGCCGAGTAGACACAAAGTGACATACATGACAGATTTGGTGTGGATTTGCAAAGGCATTTATGGCCAGTAGCTGAGATTCAAATTAAATTTCCCGCCTCTCTCTCCTTCTCTCTATGATGAATCTATAAAATAAATGGGTGGGGCTCATTGTAAAGGGTTATACATTTCTGTTTTGCACCCTCTCTTCTTCTTTTGTTCGCAAGTGAATTTGTGGAGCTTTCAAAACTCCCATTCGAGTTGTAATACAAAGTTTCTTGCCTCTTGGCCGTTTTAATGTATTGTATTGACTCTGGAGAAATAATATATGTCTGTGGGTGATTTCTAACCCTTTCATGTGTTCATTGTTGTCTTTTTGATATTTCATTACATTTTGGTTACCTGTGCATGGTGTTGTATTACATTCTTGTGGTCTATGTTAAGTTAAAGAATGGGTGTCTAACATTCCTTTGGTGCATCACCTTGTTAGCTTAGGTTTATTTTCTTGCATCTTATCAAAATTTTCTCCTTGGTAAGATAGAATAGGTTTAGAGTAGATCCTCTATAATTTATTTGTATGCACCTAAACAGAGGAATAGGAACCAAACTTAATCCAGCGAGCTCTCTCAACTCGCAAGGTCCCACACTTCGACAAATGTTGCATGTTGTAAAATCAGATTGAGATTCTCAACCCATCTAGTTGTAGACATTAAGGGGTGTTGTGATTTTGCACTAATAGATTTGGCATGCTCGGTGGGACCAAGAAGTCTCCATATTTAATGTAGTAAGATTCATGTGCACCTGCTGTAATTTTAGCTTTTAAGAAGCTTTGAAATTACACATCTGACAACTCCAAAAGAATCAGAATCTATTGGTTTCAATAGCCAAAGCTTGTCAGGTTTATGAGAAAAATACAAACAAGGTCAAGAACTAGAGAGGAGGGATTATTTGTCTATCTACACTTGTCCCCAGACAGAAGGGGAAGAGGGCGAAGATCCAAAAGGTCTCCTTCTCCACCATAAAAAACCTTGTCAACACCTCCTCTTGGTAGGCCATTCATTCAATCAACAAGGATTCTCAGACCAATCAGCTGGCACAACCAAATCCTTATGTCAATTTCATTTGGACCATAGCCCACTCGCCCTCAATGCATAAAATCCATTTTCCCAGTTGCAGCATTAAAGAGCATCTCCATATTTCAATGGAGATAACCAGACTTCTCCTAGTGACCACAGTCAAGACATTTCAAATGACTGTGTAATTCATGAGATCATTGAGATGGACATTGCAGTCAAGTACTATCCTCTTCACTTAAGGGTAAATCTTTGCAATGGTTTAGAAGTCCAACAACCGGCTCTATTCAAGCTTGGGACCATCTGTGCAGAGCTCTTCATGATGAATTTTGAGAGAAGGGAGATAATCTATCCCTGTTAGAGAAACTAACAACAACCAAGAGGGCCCCTAATGAGTAGTTGATAGATTTAAAGTTCAGATTTCATAGGACATGGGAAAGGATTCCATTGGATGTAAGGCCCACAGATTAAGGTGCTTTCTTATACTTTCTTAGAGCTCTAAATTCTAATATTGCTTTAATGATTTAATCAATGGGATGCACCACCTTACCTGCAGCCTATAGCATTTACATAAGAACTAAAAATTGTTTAATTCAGCTGATAAACTTGCTCCTAGGCCACCTATGCCTCTATACCTAGAATTAGGAGATCCAAGTATTAGTCAGACACCCACATTAGCTCCTATACCTACTCCTAGGTATCAGAGTTCAGCTGAAGCCTCCACCTCATCCTTCAGCACCTCAAAATAGCTTCAAGAAGTTATGACACATCTATAGGACCTAGGGAATGAGTTAATAACTATCAAGAGGTAAGAGGCTTAGAGTTCTAGGCCATATCAGCCTCAATCTCAGTATTAGGCTAGACCCCCATATCAGTAGAATAGGCCACTAGCTCAGGATGCAAATCAAAACTAAAACAAAGAACAACCTCAAACTGTTATGCCTTTCCAGTCATATGATCCAAATAAAAATTCAACATCAAGGGCCTTGGTTCCAACACAAAACAATATGGAACAAGAATATGATTGGTGTTTCCCATGCAATCAGCCCCATAATAAATCAATGCATTTTAATGGTGCACTAACCTAGGCCTTGATGGAATAGACCATTGGTGTGTCACAAGAGTCCAACCAAGAAGAAAATTATCATCAAATAGTTCAACAAGAAGCATCTCCAAGTGAAACTATGTTTGTCAATTGGCAGGATGAGGATTTCTATGGGATGAATCAAACACCTTCTCAAAGTGTATCTACCAATACACGGTTTAAGAAAAGGAATATTGGAGAAGGACAATCACCAACTCAGGTAATCCTCAACTGTCCATTACTCCACAAGGTATTGGCACTCAGAATGCAACTCCCAATATGTAGAGCCAGTCCAAGCCACCTTCCAAACCCACTCAGATACTAGTTGTAATGACCCATGTGTAAGAAAAAAATGTACCAAGAAAGGGGTAGGAAAATTATAGTTCATTCAAAATCATTGAAAAAATAAAGAAGAAAAATGTGATCATTTGAAAGTGAGAGTCAATGACCATTCTAGGACAGAGGGATCTATTATAAATTACTATGGCCAATTGGTCAAGTTCAAATCATTCCCTCTGACTAGCAAGAGAAAGTGCTTACCAGTGCAACTCAACCTGGGGGAAATAATGGAGGACAAATAACGTAATAATCTGAATCCCCCTCCATTCTATGTTTCATTGATCATTGTGGAAAATTTGGTACATAATTACATGATTGATTCGGGAGCAAGTAGCTTTGTAATGCCAAAAGACAAATAACCGATCAGCTAGGTCTTTAATACTGAATTCATATCCAAGGTAGTAGTGCAATTGGATGGGATAATAGTGACAACTGTAGGAGTCATCGAAGATTTGAGCCTCATACTACATGGCTTGCCCCAATGTGACTATGTTGCAAAACGTATCAATCATAGACTTGCAACCACATTTTGCATTGTGTTTGTCAAGAGAATTTGCACTATTAAGATTGGCGGCTATCTGTCTGTTAATTGGTTGCACATGCTCTTTAGAATAAAGTACAAAGTTAAGGCCACAATTAGATTCTGAGCCCATTGTATATTACCATATTGATTCTTGTGTACCCATCCTGATTAATACCAATTGTTCAAGCCTTTGATTAGGAGGACCTCCCAAGCACTTGTGAAGCAGACACCAAGGTGGGGTGTATCCCAGAATTGACTCGTCGACAAGTGGGAAAACAAGAGGCATGTTTTTAACCCATATAAAGAGATGGAGGAATCTGAGCTAGGATTCTACTATCTGCATGCAGAGAATAATCATCCTCTTCCTGACATCATTAAGCAAGAACAATAAAGATGATAATGAAGTATGGAAGTTGATTCTTTGACGGCTCAAGGAGTAGACAAGAAGCCAAAGGAGGGGCTATGATTTTTTGACCTCAAGGTATGAAAATAATACTCAGCTTTCTATTTCTAATTTGATTTTTCAAAATAATATATTAGAATATGAGGCTTTGGTCCAAGAAATGCATTGGGAAAGGAAAAGAGAGAATCAAGAACTTGCAAGTTTTTAGTGATAATCACCTAGTTGCTAATCAGGTCCTGAGTAACAAAATACTACCAAGAACAAATTGTTAAAGAGCTACAAGAACTGGGTTTGGGACCTCATCGAGGATTTTGAATCATTCGAGCATCACTTCCATGCTAAGGAAGAATAATGGAGAAACAGATAGATTGGGAGTGATTAGTGCTAAGCCTTTCGACATTATGGAGAGTTATCAAGAGTGATAAATCCCAACTCCATATCAAGATGGATGTGAGGCTGGCCGTCCCAGACAACAATATAAGTTGGTAAGTCTTAGAATAGTGATTTGACAAATTGTTAACTTTCTAAAAAAGAAGTCAAGTTCACCTCCATGAACCAAGACATATTGGAGCTGCAATATGGCGATCAAGTCCTATAACTAAGGACAAATGAAATACCAAAGGGTCTTTTCACTTTGGAATTAATTTTCAACCCTAATGACCAACTCTGAAATGGAGAAGGTGAACATTCAGGTAAAAGGATGAAGATTCAGCGCCCATTTTCAGAAGAAGAAGGAAAAATGTTGCTAGATTGGCAAGGTAAGCACTCAACAAGAAAAATCTAAGTTTTTTCAACTTTGTCAAGAATTCGCAGATGTCTTTGTCTTAGACTTACAAATATTTGAGATGTTTCAACAAAAAGCTAGCACAACACACTATCGAGCAGGATCCAGGAGCTAAGCCTTTCAGACATAAGCAAAGGGTAGTAAACCCTCACATAGATCCTCTCATGAGAAAAGAATTGACCAAGCTAATTGAGGCCAATATCATCTTTCCTATCAAGCATTTGAGTTGGGTTATAAACTTGGTGCCTGTGAGGAAGAAAAATGGATAAATCAGACTATGTGTGGACTTTCGTGATCTAAATAGGGCATCACTCAAGGACCACTATCCACTTTCTATCAATGGAAAAGATCTTATAGGTTTTAACTGGTTCTGAGAGGTTTTCATTGCTAGATGGATACTCAGGTTATAACTAGATAATGGTGAAAGAGGACGATCAATTCAAGATAACCTTCACCACCAAATGGGGAACATATGCTTATAAAAAGATGCCATTTGGACTATAGAATGTCATAGCAACATTTCAACGAGCTATGTACATGGCATTCAAAGGATTTATCAACAATATAGTCCTAGTGTATCTAGATGACATCATTGTCTTCTCGAAGAACGCAACATATCATATCTTCCACCTCAGACAGGTATTTCAAAGGTGTAGAAGGTTCAAAGTATCACTAAACCCAAATAAGTTTGTGTTCCTGGTCCATGAGGGAAAATTGTTGGGACACATTGTCTCAAGAGAAGGATTTACAATTGATCCTGAAAGGGTGGAAGCCATCCAAACACTTCCATTGCCACAACACAAAACATATTTCCAAAGCTTCTTAGGGAGGATAAAATTTATGCACAAGTTTGTACCTGATTTTTCCACTCTTGTGAAGCCTTTAACAATGATGTTAAAGAAGAGTCTTGCATTTAAATGGATAGTAGAAGGAAAAGAGAGTTTTAAGGCCATCAAGCTCGCAATATCTCAGGCTCCAACTCTTATTAACCCAGAATTCTCAAAAGACTTCATGCTATATGCTTTCAGAGGATCAAACACCATCTTAGCCATCTTGGTCCAGCCAAATAATGAAGGTTCAGAACCACCCATAGCCTTCTTCAGCCAGAGCTTGGAGACTACAAGGTAAAATAATTTTTCATTGAAAAACATATCCTTCCTGTTATTAGGAACTTGAAGAAGTTCAGACACCTTGTCTCAAACATTAAGATTCAACTGCTAGTGTCCCATGTTGATGTCAAGGATTTTCTCCTGAACAAGGACTTAAATGAGAAGAGAGTAGGTTGGATCACTTGGGTAATGGAATATTCCATTACCCAAGTGGATACTTACTACAACAGAATATTTCACCAAGTGGACTTAAGTAGTCACACTAAAAGAAGTAAATTAATCCAACATCTTGGATTTCTATGAAGGAATAGCTACCATCTTTAGAATCCCTACCACCATTATATTAGATAATGCATTGGCATTCCTTGGTACAAGGATCACTAACTGGGTAGTCAAGAATGGTGTGTACCTCAACACTTCATCAAACTATTACCCTCAAAGTAAAGATCAAGTAGATTCCACAAGTAAGATCGTACTAAGGATTATCAGAAGGAATCTTGATGAAAATCAGAGAACTTGACATACAAATCTCAAATCAGCCATATGGGCTGATAGGATCACATCCAAAAGGTCCACATGAAGCTTCCCATAAAATATTGTATATGGAAAAGAGGCAGTAGTGCCTGTATCATTGGAGTTGCCCACTTTGGAGGTCATGAAACAGTTGGAACTGGCCAAGTTTGAACTTACAGAAAAATCAGGGATGCATAGCTGATGGAAGTCGGAGAGGCAAGAGAGCATGTAATACAGGTCATGGAGAAGGATCAAGCATTGATCAAAAAGACCTTTGATAATAAATTAAGAACAAGGACCTTTTAAGAAGGGGACTTAGTTCTAAATTGAGATGTAGATCAGGAAAAACCAGGAAAGCATTCCAAATTTGATGCCATTTGGAGTGGCCCTTACATGATCATAAAGTGCACAAGTAGCAATGCCTTCTGGCTGGCTAAATTAGATGGTGAATAATTGCAGATACCAGTCAATGGGATCTACCTCAAACATTTCTACTAAAAGGAAAAATTCCTCACCCTTGTAAAATATTAGCCTAGGTTTTAATTTCCCTAAGTGCGTATGCACATTGTTTTTTTGTAACTAGTTTTTGTTTCCCTAAGTGATGTGGCGCATGTTTTTTGTTTTGCTCTAGGTTTGCAAAGGTCCACAGGAAGCTTCCCATAAAATCTTGTATATGGAAGGTGAATGCACCAGGCCCTTCAGTATTTGCATCAGGGAGACCCACACTTGCTAATTTTACAATGGAACAAGTACAAAGCAACTAAAATGAGTCTCGAAGGGCCCATGTCCAAAAGAATCAGGGTCAAATTTGGTCCCAACAATTTCCAAGTAGCTCAGGGATCATATTTTCAAAGTTCAAATCAGATCAGGCTATTAATTACGACTCCATGCCTAATGGATGCTTCAAAAGGTAGCTGATCGCTTTATCTAGCAGGCAGACGTCCCCCCAAGTCGTCAAATTTTTATCTAAAATAAGCTAATGCTTATTTTTGGTTAACTACACCTAATGCTAATTGTTATCCAAAATCTTGTAAATGGAAGGTGAATGCACCAGGCCCTTCAGCATTTGCATCAGGGAGATCCACAGTTGCTAATTTTACAATGGAACAAGTACATAGCAACTAAAATTGAGTCTCGAAGGGCCCATTTCCAAAATAATCAGGGTCAAATTTGGTCCCAACAATTTCCAAGTAGCTCAGGGATCAGATTTTCAAAGTTCATATCAGATCAGGCTATCAATTATGACTCCATGCCTAATGGACACTTCAAAAGGTACCTGATCTCTTTATCTAGCAGGCAGACATCCCCTCGAGTTGTCAAATTGTTATCCAAAATAAGCTAATGCTTATTTTTGGTTAACTGCACCTAATTTTCCTCTTTTAGTGCTTTAATCCAATTTTTAGATATTCCAAGCAGTTAAGGTTTCCTGAAAACATCTTCATCAGGTGGGAAATTTCTTTACCTTTCCAAAGATATAAAGAAATCCTTCTAACTCCTAATATTTTGCAAGTTACGAGTTGACGGCCCTAGGTATTTTTGCCCAAAAGTGAGCTGGTGGGAGTTTTTTAGGATTTTTTCCAAAGTGGATAGGTGGGGCGGTGGGAGATTTGATACTTTTCATCCAAATTAAAAATGTGGGTTGGTGGGCCTGAAGAAGAAATTTTTCCCAATTAAATTTTTTGTCGACGGGCCTGCGGGGAGCTTTGGAACTTTTGTGCTTTTTGCAAAAAAGGAACAAAGTAAATTTTGGGCCCGAAAGCCCATAGGGGATCTTAAAGAAAAAATGAATAAAAATTCTTAAGGCCCGCGAAGGGACATGTGACAATGTTGAAAAGTCAAAGTGGGCTGATGGGTCGTCGGAGGCAGTTTGAACTTTTTTCCATAAGAAGGCGTAAAGTGAAAAAATGAGCCACACCTCCACCAATGTCCAAAGAGCCACATGTCAAGCCTCAATTGCATGTGGGTCAGCGATTCTTGGAGTGACTTTTTTCCCAAATGGAAAAAGCAGACCGTCGGGCCCAAATTTTTTTTTTTGCCAAAAAGTCAGCTACAGGGCTACGGGGTAAATTTTGCATTTTTCATGTTTGGTGCCAAAGGGCACAAAGTGATTTTTTGGTCCATGAACTTGTTCTACTCACTAGTTTTTGTCATTTTTGTACGGACCTGACTCAAACATTCAAATGGACATATCTTTCGACCCAGGGCTTGAAATTCAACAAATTTGGCACCGTTGGAAAGGTCTCAACTTCACCTATGCCACGGAAACCCGAAGGTTTAATTTCAAAGGGGTTTGGTCAGTGAATAATGGGGAAACGTCTTCATGTCATTAATATGTAATCTGGTTGTCCCCAACAACTAGATCAGATTTGATTCGATCCGTTGCTCTCCCTTCTTAAACACATCAAGCAAACACAAAGCGGTGGACATGAAAAATTTGGGGTGGATATGCAGAGGAATTGATGGCTAGTAGCTGAGCTTCAAATTCATTTTACTACCTCTCTCTCCTTCTTCTCTATGTTGAATCTATAAAAGAAAGGGACATGGCTCATTGTAAAGGGTTATACATTTCTATTTCACGCCCTCCCTTCTTCTTTTGTTTGCAAGTGAATTTTTGGAGCTTTCAAACCTCCCATTCGAGGTGTAATAAAAATTTTCTTGCCTCTTGGCCGTTGTAATGTATTGTATCGACTCTAGAGAAATAATATATGTTTGTGGGTGATTTCCAACCCTTTTATGTGTTCATTGTTGTCTTTTTGATCTTTCATTACATTTTGGTTAACTATGCATGGTGTTATATTACATTCTTGTGGTCTATGTTAAGTTATAGGTTGGGTGTCTAACATTCCTTTGGTGCATCACGTCATTAGCTTAGGTTTATTTTCTTGCATCTTATCAATCTTTCTCCTTGGTAAGATAGAGTAGGTTTAGAGTAGATCCTCTGCAATTTTTTGTATGCACATGAATAGAGGAATAGGAACCGACCTTAATATGAATATCTCTCTCAAATCGCAAGGTCCCATACTTCGATAGATGCTCCATGTTGTGCAATCACACTGAGAGTCTCAACCCATCTGGTTGCAGACATTAAGGGATGCTGTGATTCTGTACTAACAAGACCTTAGCCCACTTACAAAGGTACATGTATTGGCCTAATATGCAAGAAGAAGTTTCTAAATTTATAAGGGGATGTAAAATTTGTTGTACAAGCAAGCCTAAGACTAGGACAGAGGGTTTTTATATGCCTTTACCGGTCCCTACTCGTTTGTGGGAGGAAATATCTATGAATTTTGCAAGAAAAATACCTATGTTTAAACATGGCCATGACTATATTTATGTTGTTGTTGATAGATTCAGTAAGATGTGTATTCGTATGTCATGTACAAAGACAATAACAGAACATGAGGTAACAGATCTTTTATTTGCTAATGTATGGGTGTAGTTTGGCTTGCCGAAGTCTATTGTTTCTTATAGGGATTATAGGTTCTTGGGAAAGTTTTAGACTATTTTGTAGGACAAGATGGATACCAAGTTACAGAGAAGCACAACCTTCCATCCAAAAATATATGGACAAACAAAGGTGGTGAACAGGACTATGGTACAACTGATTAGAGGTATAATAGAGAAATATCCGAGGACTTCAGATGAGTCCTTAGCCTACATTCAACATTCCTACAACTGGGTAGCACACACATCCACCATGAGGTCATCATTTGATGAATTCTTGGGATATATACCTATAAATCCACTAAACATAGAAGTTGGGCAGAAGGATGAGGAGGAGATACAAGGCTTAGAGGTGACTAGAGAAAATAAATTCATTGAGAGGATTTGGAAAATCCATCTCAAGGTGAAATAATAGTTGGAGAAATCCAAGGCCAACTCCAAGGCTAGACATGATCAATATAGGAGAGAGAATAAGCTTCATGTTGGAGACAAAGTTTGGATTTACTTGTGCAAGGAGAGACTGCAAGGTCAAGGATGGAAGCTTAAGTGACTACGATATGGACACTTCACCATATCAGAGCATGTTGAAGAAAATTATTTTTCACTTGATTTTCCACCATTTATGTGAATCTACTCAATAGTAAACTATAAGAATTTCCACCTATATGATCCATCCATGCTTGATGAAGATGAAGGATTATAGTTGCTACCTTCCATGGAAGATTGCATCTTGGACTCATGCGGCAAATTGGAGGAGGATGTAGTATTATAGAAAAGGGTCAAAGAGATGAGGAGAGGTTCACATGAGTCGTGGCAGGTTGGACTGAAATAAAAGAAACCAAGGCAGGCCCGGTGGTACTCGAAAGAGCAAGTGAGGGAATTGTTTCCTCATCTACGCTTCCAATTAGACTTTGTGGGACCAAAATACTCTTAAGTAGGGGAGGTGTGATCCATAGGGATCCAAAAAAACACCACTTCATCAGATAATCTAGTACCAGAAGAAGAAAATGAAGAAAATAAGGAGTAGACTATATTTTTAAAGAACCTCCATCGTTTGTAGAGTGATGATTGTATAACTGCCCTAGTAGAGTGACAGTCTAATAACCATCTCCCTACTAGAGTGGTGGTCTTGTAACCACCGGTTTGCAAATAGCGGCAGTCATGTCAATTTTGAAGGAAAAATAAAATGGAGCATGAACAATCTCGGATTTAAAGATTCTAGACTGCGTCTCTTCCCTTTCATGACCTTTCTCATTCTCTAGTACATGGGAGGACATGAAAAGAGCTATAAATACATGGAGGAGCAAGAGAATTGGATCATCAAAGGAAATTTGGATTCATGGGAGTAAGTGAGCAAAAGATCTTTAGTGTTGGAATTGAATTGTAGAAACAAATGGAGGAGAGCAAAGCAAACAAGTATTTGGGAGGAAGGTTTACATTGTTGTTTCCTTGCAAACTTATTGTAATCTATATTTTTGAATTATTGGCCAATACATAAGTGGGAAGAAATAACACTTTCCCTTCCTGACTAGTTTTCCCTCACACTCGGGGTTTCCAAGATAAAAATATTTGTGTTGTGTTCTAAATTTCATTTCTCTCTTTGTAATTTCAGTTCTAAAGCATACAAGAATCAATCACTAGCTCAATTATGTCATTTTCTAATTGAAAGTAGAACAAATACATTAATTTTTTATTTGTGAAATTGTAAAGTTGAAACTTTATAGATCAATGTGTATGTGTTTGTGTGCATGTATACATGTATTTATATTTTATACTCTAACCTAGTAAACTTAATGTGGGGTTCAAATCGTTAATCAATCACTAACTTACAACCCATGAGGGGGTTTGGCCCTAATAGTATCATCTTGTGCACATTATCATTATTGGAACCAACCTATGGTGTTGAATAATCCACCATGAATGAGACATTATAATGTTTTCATGTCACTTACCTATTCCTAGGATGGGATCTCGACCTCGTGCCCTATTTTTGGTCATTAACATGAACACTCACACAATCATATCACCTTAAAACATGATAAGGAATACATTGTGCGATTAAGATCAAACTAGTTAATACTTAAAATATATGGATATTTCTCAACCTGTTAAACATTATAAAGTATCAAAGAATTATAATAATTATAGCAATTCATCATCTAGGAAAACTAGTTGTGTATTATGTATTTAACTTATGAAGTTCAATACTTTAATGAATATTCTAATGATTTATCGATTTATCTAAATTTCTTGCAAATTCTTATTAGATTAAAGTGGATATTAAATGAATTGTTTATATTTCACTTGATTTTTCTTGAATTGCTTGGATTGGTGTTAAATCATAAAATGAACTAGGATAGGTATTTGTATTTTTAATTAAATTGACCAAAAAATGAACTTATGATCAGGGTCCTAACTATCATATAATATGGAAAAACTCAAAATATAATAAAGAATGAATTGATAAAGAAAAAAATCCCACCAAAAAAAATACTCAAACTGTATGGATGCTCTAGAGAATTTCAAAGAACATATAGACACTTTAGGCGAAGAGCTAGGATCATGAGGAAAACTATGATAGAGGGGGTTTGGAGGGGGATGAGATAGGGGATAAACCCTAAAAATCAAATAATAATAGAAAAATGCCTAATTTGGACAAATAATTAAAAACTACATAAATATTATAGAATTACAAACTTTAGCAACTAATCAATTCCGAAGAAAAATCTAAATGTTTTTACATAACATGACCTATACAAGTGTAATACAATTAAGTGACATTGATATTATAAGAGAAGAATTTATTATTTCAAGAAAATCAATATGCTAAGAGAAGAATTTATGTAACATTTAGAATTTATTAATTGTAGAATCAATTTAAAAACTTGAAAAGATCAAATAACCTACAAAATTATGTTGAATGTTGATTGGAAAAAGTTAAATTTTTACATGTTAATCTTGACACTATTATCTTCTTGACACAAAATTGTGACACATGGTAAACATATACAAATCTACTTTTAAACCTCATAAATAAGTATCACTTATCATTTGATAGGCTGACTGTGACATCATTTTTAATATCATGAACCAAAATAAAATTTGAAGTCAATTCATCAAAATATAATAGTGGACCCAATGCTAGACTAAGAACCCAACATTAGGATATGTCCCTTCCCAACATCATACTATCACCTGAAAGATATTATTTTCACCCTGAAATCATGCTACAGTTTGACACGACTATAGAATGTAACTGAAATCAACAACTTAATTTGGATTACAAAATACTTTCTAACTATAAGGTGAATAAAGAGTGATTATGTGATGATATAGTATTTAGTCTAAATGTTGCACGTTTAATATTATGGATTTCATTGTGGTCCATTACAACTTCCTAGAAACCCTTTGCAGCGAACATCTCTAACACATGTACATATTCACCCCCGTACGTTTCTTGATCCCATGAATCGATTCCACAACATTTTAGACTTCTATATTATTTTTACTTCTTAGTGACTACGTTTCCAACTCCTCTACTCATTAAACCTCATTATTTCACTTATAGAATAATACATTAAATCGTATTGTTCTATTAATATGCCATAATTTAACCATATTATCATGTCTAGAATAAATGCACTACTTTAAATTACCAATTTCACATAATTCATATCTTATTGAGACTGCTTGTTATTTGTTTCCAATTTGTTGTTTATTTTTTATTACTTCATGCTTTGGTGTAATTAATTATAACATGAACAAACTGATCATATTTGTATATTCACATATATATTTTTCATACAAAACAAAATTAAATCATGGGTTTTCTTTAAAACATAGTATTAATAATTTCATATCAAGTTAATTGATTTGATATGTGTCATATATATATACACACAATGTATGGGGATGACTTTGTAATGTTAATAAGTTATTATTTGAATGTTGATCTTAAATTTGACTTCCATTTGACTATCACTAAGAAATTTCAAACATTAATTTGACTTTCATTTAATAATGAGGATAATACTCTAAATTCTAAATGATATAATAAACTCTGCTTAATCTTAGGTGGTCGCCTCTCTCTATCTTTAATACATAAATATTCGTAAAAAACCGTACTTATGAAATAAACTACTCAATTTAAATACTTTACAATAAATAATATTTCATTCTAGTGTATATAGTCTCCTCATCAACTACATGGGAGATTCCCTCTTAAATGTAGAAAACACAAAGCCCCAAATAAAGAATATATTCCTTTACTTTCTAACTCCTATGAAATCATACACCATCCTATAATATAATCACATTGATATTCAAAAATTATATCTTATAACTATCAGTTCCATTAGGATTGCCGAGATATAGGGAATTCCATGTGATTAGGAAACAAGCTTGAAAATATGGGAGATAGTGAGTGAAGATTAAACTTGTGAGAAATAAATTAATGGAAATACATGTAAAGAAGTTACAATATCGATGTGAGGTAGCCAATTGTGGATCAAAAATATCTCATAAGAGATACATCGTGAGGTGGTGGTGTTTGATCTACAATAGTGTGAGAGGACTCGAAGCCAACGACTTTTCAAGACAGTGTAAGATATATATTGTGTATGCTTTATGTAATAAATAGAAAAGATGCCGATTCACATTTATTTATTGTTTTTTTCTATTGTGATTTTAATTTTACATTCTAGTTGAGTTTGCTTTTGAATTACAAATGAATATATAATTAAATTTTAATTTATGTTGGATCCCTTTACTCGATGGCTAGGTAGACATTTACCCTTGTGCTAAGGGAATTTTTATTGTAGTTTTCACTGAGATTTGTGATACTAATATCATTTCTGAAATAATATAGACCTTGAAACCTCATAGACCCAATTGTGAAACCTTGGTTCCCTTCTTTCAACCCTGTTACTAAATATTTTTCAACCAAACTAGTTTGTGTTAGTATGCCACATTTTTCCCTTCAATTTTGGCTGACAATTTGTCTCGTCTCCATTGGTAACACCCTACAGAAACTCATTAACATTGATGTGTACACCTCTTGATATACCCACACAACTTATTCCCAGATCATCGTTGAAATAGACATCTCACAAGAGCTTCCTGAAAATATTGTTCTTAAAGTCTAGGAAACAATTTGGACTCATACTCTTGATTATGAAGGACTATCCTTGAGATGCAGAAAATGTTTTACTTTGGGACATATAGTTGTTGACTGTCACTTAGAGATGAAAAAACATGTGATATCTACTTGGTGAAAATATTCCCTTCCATGTCATATGATGATAAATGAAAAAGCTCGAAAGTGCATCTTAGGAGGAGTGTGTTCTTGAAACTCCTTTAAGGGATCCTATGAGACCACTTAGTGAAATACAAGTTGAATATATGAGAAAATCCAATGTTGAAATATAGAAGAGAAAATGTGTTGACCCAAACTCTAACATATTGGGAAAGGACAATATAAATCATCTAATAGAAGCTCTTGAGATAAATGTACCTATTGATGTTGTTTCCAAAGGTGGGAAAACAATGATTAGAAAGAAAAAATCAAGTCACAAGAAAACCATTTCTCGTACCTAGTTATTTCTTTCTCTGCTGGGAAGTTGTTTCTTTTTTATTTTTATTGCATTTAAGGTTATATTTGGGATTTCAAGACCTCATAGTAATAGGGTAGGGCCCCTGGGAAAAACCTTCTTTTACTAATTATAAAAAAGTTAAATTTAAATTAATGGTTCAATAAATATCTTTACATATCTTGCTAATAAAAAATTATTTTCTAATCCATATTTTCCAATATATAACTATGTGAAATTACTTTAATTTCAAGAAAAAATATTCATATTTAATATTTTAATATATATGCATGTTTGTGATATACACTGATAATCCTATTAAGCATTATTTAAAGAATGTGATATTAGATGTTAATAACAACATTTCTATATTTTTTAAGAGATAATTCCATGGTTTATTATTGTGGTAATTAAATTGTAGCTTCCACCTACATTTTTAATGTGGTAATAATGATTGTAGAAAAAAATGTTTAAATTGCAACAAATATAACATTTATGAGTGAAACAAAATTGTAAATTGTGGACATCTTACAAAAATTAAATTTATAGAAAATCTACAGTTTTTGCAACATTGTGGAATATTGACAAATTCACAGTTATAGGAATGTGACATGAAAAATTCTCAACGATATACAATAAAAATATTGCCAGTGAGATATAAATTATCTACTTGTGAACTATCTATGGTATAAAGAATTGTGAAAATACTACAATAATATGTAAAATCGTGGATGAACTATAATTTCAATGCTACATTTTAATTTTTTGAAATACCTTATAAGCATGAAAATATTACTGAAAAATTGTGGAAAAAGACTTAATTAGTTGTAGTGTATATGAACAAATACTATCCAAAATAATCCCCTCCCCTTCACACGTAGACAAACGCACTCACACACATGATCATACACACACACAGAGAGTAAGTGTGAGGAGTTCTTCGCATTCCAACTAAGTTATATAAAGGTTGGGGAGTCCTCACCCCTATATAACTTAAAACTAGTCTTTTTATATATAAGAGAGTTAGGAGTGTGAGAAACATGAAGTTATGGTTCTTGATTTATCGATTGAGTTCTCCTTCCCCTTTTCTGAATCCTAGAGAGAGATAGGGAGATAAACCCGCTCTCTCTCCCCCACATATTTGTTTGGACCAACATATGTAGTTCTCTTAGAAGGTCAAGAAACTCAACTAATAGGTTAAGGTTTTCCCTTGACTAACATCATGGTACAATGAGAGGTTTCATTTAACTTGTAACTGATCATCACAATATATGGATAACCTTAGTGGACGAAAGACAAACCCTAATCACATTATATGCTAAAATTTTCAATCTTAATTTATTGGTGTCTTATAATCAGCATGGAAACTTTTAAGGAACCCCTTGAAAAACAATTATAGAAATCATGGCGAATATCTCTGTAACTAGTTTCATAGTTTTGGTGAATGACCCTATAAGTTGTTTCGTTCTTTCCAAGAAATTGGTAAAAATATTAAAAATAGTTGGAAATTGAATGGTGAATCTCCAGTTACTAGTTTTTTGAATATCCTCTTTTGAATTTGAAAAGAATAAGGCCCAAAAATTTTCATTTCACTTCCGAGTGTCGGGTCTTCTTTTGCATGCCTTACCTTTATGCTCAAGTTCCTGAAATGTATAACACTTGGCCACTCAGAGGAACAAGAAAGTGACACATGACATCTTCTAATTTCTCATTGCCACTCTACCTTATCTCATTGACATTGATGATTTGAAAATTTATTGAATTAGTTCATTATATGGACTTGAAGTCCACAAAATGCCTTGAGGAGGCTTAGAATCCTACCACGTGGTCATTTGATAAATATTCTACATCGTTCAAAATATTAAGATCACCGGTGTAAACTATATCTTGGACGAAGGCCTGACACACTCACATTTCAAAGTGAAGTGCCTAGAATAGGCCTAGAAAAGTGACAAATATCATCCACTGAATGGAATTTGAATGGAGACTAAATTTGACGTCTATAGTAAAAGACGTAATCAATGATCATTTATAGTGATGTAATAATTTTTATGAGGTGATATTTAACGTCCATTGAAATTATGTTTCTGAAAGGCAACTGAAAAAAATATAGAATATATTCATAGAAGTTGCGGATCTTGTAAGACTCAAAATATTTATTTTTCTGAGTAAGTTTCATCCTGCATTTGGTTCTTTAAATATTATCTTTTTCTAAGTAATAATGTATAAGCCTTTGCTTAGAAATATTTCAATATAAGGATTGAAAAATTAGGGTTGAGGGTTTCCATAATCCAAAATTCCAAGCATATATACTTCTACATAATCCCAAAATATAATTAAAACCCAAATCCCATACGCAAAAATTCTTAAAACCTCTAGTTTTACTAATGAATATCATGATATTTATTATCCTTTAATTAAGACCGGAACTTCACAACTTAGATACATATATGAGAACAAGGTAAATAAAACTAAACATTTGGACCCATCAGGTAAACTTAAAGGCTGGATAACATGGGGGGTTGGATTGGGACGTGTGATACTGCACGAGGCTTTACCCTACCCTAAATTTGTCATTCTATGCGAGCATAATTACGATGGGAAAAAAGTAATTGTCGCAAATGGCACTGGAGAATTTTTTTTTCCATTATGGAGGTAAATGTTGGTCATGTGTTGGGATTTGAAAGTAAATATTTAGGAACTATCAGCATAAACCTAAAAACAATTTCTAATGATTATCATGCCACCACTCAAAATGATAGAGATGATTCTTAGTAAAAATTAACACTTGATGGAACGTTACCAAAAGGGAAGCCTTTGTATACAATTGAGATGTTTAAACAGTGGGTTAAGAATACCATTTCTATACTAGTATTTTTCCTTGAATCGATAGTGATGAACAAGTGGATGTAACCCTCCTTGAAATGGTATACAATATCCATTTCATTTCTCCATCTTATGTATACATATTTCTTGATCATATAATAGAATCTATGCAAAAAAATTTATTAACAATCAAATAAGGCTATGAAACTAATACCTTTAGGTTCACTACCTACTTGTGCTATTTAATTCTACGACGGTTTGGTGAATGGCTTGCGAGAAACAAGCTTGCAATTCATCCCTATAATGATGTTGAGGACCAACCAAAAGTGTTGAATCTATTAAGTGAGTAGAACCCAAAAATAAGGTTTTTTTATAATCGAAGGGACTGCAATCAATTTTTGGACTACAATTTATCAAGAAATTTCAAAAAGTACAATGTCTAGATTTCCTATGACATGTAAAAATTGCATTCAAATGGGATCATAACTACAGTTATCTGACTAGTACTTGATGGAGGAATATAATGTGCTAAGGTTTTATGGATTAGGAGTATAACCTTACAAATTACCATTACATATGAAGAAGAGGGTTTTTTCCTTGGAATATATACGATAGATGGAAAGCACAGATCAACTGTATTTTGTTACTCAACAAAAGAGGAGCATATTTCCTTGCTCACCATTTTCATGTGGAGGCTTCACATTTGAGAGAAAAGCATTCAATGTGGCACATGAGATTTTACATAATTTTAAGTTTGATGTTTACTTTCATTCAGTGTATCACCCATGTGAGGTGATTAAAGTAAGGGTAGTGGCAAATAAGAAATATGTCACTAAAATTCAACATGAAAGAAAACCTCTGCTAGAAAAATTTAAAAATAAGAACTCTTTGGATGAAGTAAAAAATTAATGGATGAAATTGTTATTGAGAAAGGAATTAGTTTTCAAGAGTTGTGAACAAAAATTTTGAGATTGCCTCCACAAAAATAGGAAGAGGATTTTCAATATGCCAATCTTTATGCAAATATGATAAAAATTCTTGTAAAAACATGTTAAAGCATATATATCATGAATTGCAAGATAAAAATTAGACAAGGTAAAAAATTACCACCTTTTGGTCTATGAGGCAGGACCTAGGGGATCCAAAAGTTATTTCAAAGTATAGTTCTATTCCAGAAGATTAAATTTTTAGTATATTGTGGATTGAAGCACATCCCGTATAGGCAAGTAGTGATGATGAGGTTGACTCTAAGGAATTAGACACCCCCATGCTAGTAGGATAACTCATATAAAATGATTTTGAATGAAATCTTGAATCAAACATATTCTACAACGGCAATTATAGCTGAAAATATGGGTTTTAGTGGTAGTGGTTTGGGTTCAATAGGAAAAGGAATTTGGCTTCCACTAGTGGTAAATCCTAGATGAGGTTCTGATAGGTCAGGCCTTGGAGCTTAGCCTTTAGAGGAAGGACCATTGCATATAACAACTACACTTGTGGTAATCCAATGCGTTTTTCTCCAAAGTCAAATCCTTAACAAATGTTTTAGCCAAACATTAAAATTCTAAAAGGATAATTTTGAAATGAATCTATTAGTATTGATGTTGTTGGTGGTTCTAGTGATGGTTATATTAGTGGTCATAAAGTAACACAACAACGTATTATTCCAAAGAGTCCAATACAGACAATTGAAGTTCCTACTATCCAATAAGGACATGAGATGAGGCAAAAGAAAGAGTCAGACACAGATATAATTACTCTTACACAAGGAAACTAATTACAAAAGGTGGTACCACCCATCAACAAATTTCTAATCCACAGGGAAATTATCCCAAAACTTCAATTACTCATTCTCTATTCAAGCTGAAGTAGGTCATTCCTACAAGTACCTCAGGTTTTGATTACCGAGATGAGTTTTCCCATAAACTAGAAAGAGATGAAAGAAACAATAAGCAAATGATACATGTTACTATAACTTCAAATCCTACCATAATGAGGGTATTGAATACATATAACCTAGAAAATAATAATAAGAAATGCATGTATGTTATGTCAAAAGTTGTAAAACCATATAATCAAATGGTTTCCAGTGACTATAATGTAACCTCCCTTCAAAGGGATTTAATCGGAATAGAATCTTGTGAAAAAATAAATGTATAAAAAAGGAACAATGATGTGGTATACATAGAATTTATAAAGGCATAGTGTAATGCCATGTTCTACGTTACACCTGTTCATCCTTCGGCGATCGAGTGCTAAGCATGGAATGTCATTGTGCCTTCGTCGATCATTGGTGGGCTTCACCTTGGTCAAAGGGAATACTCAATCATTACTTTTATATAATTATAAACTATCTATAGTAAGCGAGTTATTATGCATATATACAATGCTGTGATATTAAGTATGTTAAAATATCTACAGTAGGTAAATTTTAATATAAATTCATAGATGGGTCTCATAACCAAAGACGAGCTCCAAGGGAAAATGAGTTCCAACAACATGCCACATCCACGTGGCCAAGGACACGTTTAAAAGGTAAGTGGCCATACAAAAGGTTTTCACGTGGCCCAAGTCACTACGTGGAGACACATAAAAAAAAATTAGCTACTCCGCCACCAAAATTAAGTGTTTGTACCCATTGACTTATCCAATATTAGGGGTTTGTACACAGAAATTGTTATGTAATGTGCGTGTAATATTATAGTTAAGAGCTAGTTAGGTGCTACATGCAAATGGACGTTGGTTAATGATGTGTTGACTCTTGATATTAATTTACTATGGTTATTTCCAAGATGACAAAAGCTCAATCACTATCAATCAACTCGCACTTATTTGATTTAGTAGATTTGAACTTTGAACTGTTCTCATTATGCGGTTCACTCTGACCCAACAACTGCTTTAATGTTACGTGGAGGCACATAAAATAATTTAGGTTGGAAATCATGGTTGGGGGTGGGTGGCTCAACCAACACCTACCAAAAAACATTAAAATTCCCTCCCCCTTGCGTGCCGAACAGCTCCAGGTCGCATCGTTGTTTGTTTATTGCAAAAAGGATTTGCAGTCTTCTGTCCCCGCCCCTTGTTTTGGTTGACCTGTTGTTTTCTGCCCAAAACCACGAATGCTTGTTTGTGCTCCATCAAATGCTGCAACAGATGAATTGCTACAACGTGTTCTGGATAGTGGATTCATTGATGGTGAAATGAAGGTCTATCGTCCTGATGTTGCGAGGGTGGGTGTGGGTTCTCAAATCGTGCTGCACAGGCAGTATTAGTGGAGCGTAGAACTGAAATTCTCCTAGGAAAATGAAAGGTCTGTATTGGAGAGCACTTAACCCAGTTTGGTGGGTTTTTTTCATCCACTAGTCTTTTATTTAGAGTTTTGGGGCTTGTAGCTCATGTGAGCTCTAATTCGAGCTGGGTTTCATCGTTCTTGTTTGCTGCTCATTGCTAAAGAAGGAAAATCTAGTTTTCGTACTAAAAAAAAAAAAAAACCAGCTCCAGCCTACTACAGTCGCCATTGAACGGTAAGCTTTATATTTGCTGTAGATCTGTGTTTTGTGTTTGACCCAGATTTTGGGTTTTGTGCATATGAATCTCCACTTTTAAAATCTGGTTTGGCTTTGTCAATATACTTAGTGCTTTCATCTTTTGCTAATGTGGGTTCGCCATTTATTTTTTTTCCTGCGCCCAGATCTATGCGTTGTTTCATTTTGGGTTCACTTTGTTTGAAATTTGTAGATATGTTGCTTTAAGTTGGGTTTGATATGGTGGTTATAGATGAAGCTGCAAGCTAGGGAAGTAGGCATGTTACCTCCACTTTCATTGGGTGTTGTATGGTGTGTTCTTGTTGGGGATCCACAGCAACTTCCTGCAACAATAATTAGCCAGGCAGTAGGCATGTTGCAGTATAGTAGAAGCCTGTTTGAGCACTCCAACAAGCAGGTGGTCCAACTTCGTTGTTATCTGTTCAACATCGATTGCATCCTCAAATTCGGGATTCTCCTTCAAGGTGATAGATCACACCCATGGGCACAGGAGATCTATGCAATGTTGGAGAAAATGTCTTGGGAGATGAAGGTATCAGGATATTTTTCAGATCCAGATCATGTACTGAGTTTGTATCTTCAAGATCGATTAAGTGACAGCAAGAGTGTTACCAGAAGACGTGATGAAATTTATTTCTAAGATTCTCTATTGTTTTCTTACTTGTCTTACGATGTAACTCATGGAAGAGAATCTCATGGAGACGGATCTATTTCATATCAGAATATTCATGAAGCACGTTTTTGCTTTGTAATTTTATGAGCTGCTTCAACGAGTCACTAAGTTGGCAGGCATAAAGTTTTTTGTTGGAATTATCACCTTACAAGCTACAGCTGAAATGTTTGCACTGAGAGTTTGATGTTGTCCTCAAACCTGATGGAGGAAAATGTTATTTATCATTACGGTAGATGCTTTTTAGAGCCAGGAGCGTAATGTAATCCTTATGTCTTGTGTCCGAGCTTCAAATCATGGGTTGGCTTTGTAGCTATTTTTCACCGAGTGAATGTGGCACTAGAACGAGCTTGCAGGGCACTTTGGGTTAAGGGCAAGCAATGGCATTGAAACAATCATATGCATATGGAGATGGTGTTTTAAACCAGGCATGTTAAACCTGCCCTTGCAATCTTCTACTACCCTTTTATTATGTCATGAATTGAATGTCCTTTTATTTATTTATTTTATCTGTTATGGCATTTAGAATGGGCTTCTACTTTTTCCTTGTGAATCGACCCAAATTGAAGGAAAGGAAGGACTGTTGGGAGTTGTTTGTTTTTCATACCCTGGTAGCAACTGTGATAGCATGTATACACTCCTTTCTGCCTCGTTTTTCTTTTTCGAAATAAAAGAGTAACTGCCATGTGATAGCAAACTAATGGTTGATGTTTTTATACTATGGGTGTTAGATCTTTAACCTGGGTGTTTCCTGCTTAATTCTTCAATTCAGGTGACATTTAGAGACAATAGTGAACAATGGCCGTGGAGTTCGATTTTTAAACCAGAAGTAGCAGATATAAACTTGAGCCATGAATAATGTTAGTGGATATTTGTAGATTTGTCGACTCATGGCCAGTTTTAGGCTAAATGTTTGTTTTTGTCTTGGTAAAAGCTTTTCTTGGGCTGAATCTATGTGTAGACCTCGCATAGTGAGCATGATGTTTTCTTAGAGGCCTACATGAGTGAAATATTGACTGCTCAATACAGATCCTGTGACGTGAGACACTGTATCATAAGATAAAAGAGTTCAATCAAACTCTGTAGTAGCAGATGTTTTCTTTGGAGCGACTATGAGGATAGGTCGAGTAGACTGTCGTGAAATAGATGGGTATGCCCAAACTATTCATATGGTTGTTTTAGAGACGGAAGAGAAGGCATAGTTTGTAGGAAGAGTATTTTGCTTTGTATATCCCCTTCGCTGACTATTAACCTTCTGATTGGTGACTCGAGTTGGGTCATAGTAGAGGATCTTGTATCGATTAACTTATATTTTCAATAGACTATCCCTTTCTTGTTTAAATTCAATTATCGAATGAAATGGGTTTCTATTAAATCCATTTTGTAGCTTAGCAAACCTTCAATAATTCAGGTAGGGACTTTCTGAGTAAGTCTTGATTGAGGCATGTGTGAAAATAGAATGGTTATTATACGCCGGAAAAAGCGACAAGCGAGCGTGAGAATCAACAAGTGACTCTTCCGCATACCCAACCTCCCGAGGTCGTGCCGAGACAGCCGGTGGGGATGGAATATGGGTAGTATATGGAAAGACTAGTTAGGCAGTCTAATGTCTTCGACGCGCACTAATGGAATCTGTGAATCTAAGGAAAAGAAGGCCCTTCTAACCTGGACTGGTGTGATAGATCAATCGGTAAGGATGACTGCTCGAAGGCTCCAATCAATATCGAGCTCTGGCGTGATTCGATCTATGGGTTGTGGAATACGTGGAAAAATGACCCGGTTATAGTTTCGTATCTTTCTCCGGATAGGGTCATATGGTGAATGGTAAATATGATTGACTCTATGGATGATTCTCTGGCCTAGTCCAGAATTCTCTAGCTTCGTTAGCCACTATATCCAGTAGGGACAATTGTTCGATAATAATAGGTGGAAGTGGAGTGGACTGAAATACTAGTGTGCGTAGGCCAGTGTCTATATCTAATTCTCTTATGGACTCGTTGGGTTGCGGGGATTTGTGGATCACAACCGTAGGTTCGTGTTGGTTGTGGGCCAGCTATGGTCATACGTAGAATCAAGTCCTGATTCCTAGTATCCAATAATCATACGCTTTCTCAGCTTCTATGTTTAGAACCAATAGTTGTGCAATCTTTTCAGAATACCTCACAGGCGTTCTTGCAACCTGGATTCTTAAGCTGGTATCTATATCTACGAGGGTGTCTCCAGCGTCTGGCTATGGAACTAAAGGATCGTACCCGAATGTTTGTTCTCTTTCAAATCCTTCTACAATCATGTGGATGTTTTTCTAGGGTAATCTGTAGTTTGGCTGACTTGACCAAAATGCATGTGCCTGGTCGTCCTTCTATGTTTAATCCTCTTAACTGAGATCTGACCTGTTGGAAGTCTGCTATTGTTTGGAAGACCCGGATTCTAAGATTCTGGTCAATATCAGTTATTGCTGTTGTGAGATTGGGTTGAGGCCCACGATTGGCTCGAAAATGTATTCTCTGGGGCTCCCTAGGTCCCGTAATAGTCATGCGAAAGTGATAACATAAACAAACTACAGTAAAGTGAACTCTAAGTATATGAAACATATTTATAGCATATATGACTTCCTTTTGTATTTTCTGATGATTTTATATGAATTTAAGAAAGCAGCTATTAAATATTTAGAATTTGACAACTAAACTAATAATTTAAAACAAAAAAAATAGCCGAGTGTAGCTATTTGTCTGTGTAATTTGTAGATTTATTCTAAATAAAATAGCTCATCTAATCTATCTGCAAGATTCTCGATCCTACCTCAAAAGTGAGGAATGAATCATAGTTTCTCAGAAACTATCAATCCTCACAGCTTCCCTGGCAATATCGAGAATAGAATTTACTGAAATGAAGCAATTTATCTACTCTATTTGATATGATTCTAGCTAGAACTTTGAAAGTTAAAACCTGGATTCCGCAGAATAGTGGTGAATCCGATGGTGTGTGTGATCTCGTCCCCTCAGTATGATCTCCTCGTTCTTTGTGCTCACGTAGATCTAGAAAAGCGTGTAATGCTTGCATCAATAGGAATAGGTGTTGGAACAAGGGACAACCTTCAGAATGCAGAAAGAATAGAACACGGGGGTAAGAGCGGGATAGCGCAAGAGTACAGAGCTTGGCTTATGCAATTCCTAGCGGGATCTATTGCAAATCATGCAACATAATGTGTCCAGAACCTGAAACTGCTTGCACAAAATAATGATGACACTGCGTCCAGAATAGATTGGATAAAATAATGACACTGCTTGCACAAGCTGGATACGTGGCTTACCAACAACTGAATAAAGCTAACCAGGCATATAATGAACTGAACTAAGAACTCTAAGCAACAATGAAAATTAAATCTACAGCAAAGAGAAATTCAGAGGAAAACTTCAAGGCCGAATGGATGAAATGACAGTACTGTCTGCACAAGATGGGTATATGGCTTACCAACAGCTGAGCAATCTCACTACAGATGTAAGTGAATTCAAGCTATGGCTTCTAAACAAGATAACAAACTAAAATACTAAAATGAGGAGAGCAAAGATCAGTCTTCAAAATCCAGCCAAACTTTTTTTAGACCATTTGCTTGTGCACAAACCATGCATTTATAGGAATTCAATCACCCAAAGATCAAAACCAAACTGAACTCCTAAACGATAAACAAAGGAAAAAACACTATTCCAGGGGACCAAAAACATAAATGCATGCTCAAGTCGGCAAGGAAAAGTTGGTGAATTGTGATATTTCACGGGAGTCGCGTCAAAAGAGCGTTCTAGAAAATGCGCACAGGACCACTGCTCTGAGCAGGGCGGCGGATATAGAACCACCGCCCTGATCAGGGCGGCGGTCACAAGACCGTCACCCTGCAGGGCGGCGTGTTTCGTCACTGAAGATCAAGAGGCCAAGGAAAGAGGGAAAAATGGGGAAAACAAAGGGCGCGGGGGCTAAGCGGGGCATGCGGGATGTTAACGCATACTCCGAAGGATTTTCCGGATCCCGATACACCTTGCGAGGAGACCTGTATCATCATTGGGGAACTTATTATGCTGATCCGTAGTACAATACCTTACAATTTTGGGTATGTACAATTATCTTCTTCGAATTGGGTTAGACTTGTATGAAAATGAAAAAAATAGGAATCGACTCAGTTACATATTTTTGTGAGCTAAGTCCTTAACTCTTACAATGATCATACGGGTGGTGGATTACGGGTTTTATTACTAATTATGTGATGTAAGATAATAACAACCTTTGGTGAAAAGACTCCTTCTTGATTCTTGCTTGTGTAATCCAGCTATAGTTGTTGAATGTAATTTAGTTGGATAGAATCTAATTTATTTAACTTCTTGCAGAAAAATAATTAGGTTCGGTGAGAATTACTTGGTATATTGAATCTTCAGATTCAGTTATTGTGTTGTGAGTATTATATGTATGTTGGTTTATTCAGTCGAGTGAAGTTAACTTTAATCTTTGACTGATTTGTGTTCATATATGGTTGGGGCCTATATTCTTCCTAAAACAAGGATGTGTGTTAATGTAGTCTTGTTACCAAGCAATTTTGAATATGTGAAGTCATTTGAATGATCTTTATCTTTTTGGTTAATAATATTAGAATGATGTTTGGGTGTTAGATTTCAATCACGTAATCCATAGGATTACATGACTGAAATCTCAATACTCTCAGCCTGGTTGTCTTCACCAATAAGGTCTCACCTTGTTTTTCTTTGGAATATCTCTCTCACTTGAATATTTGGATTCCTCCTTGTTGCCTGGTATAAATCTCGTCATCTTGTGAAACATATTGATTAGTGGTTTGTGATTTGATCCATTCTTGAGTTTAGAATTTTACTTTCATGATATTATAAAATGTTAAGCTTACTGTTGCAATGGGTAGTCTTAACATGCTCAGTTCTCGCGAACTAATTCCAGCTAGTATTTGTGCAGATGGATTGTGCGAGTAGATTAAAGGAAAGAGTTGTAAAGGTTTCATCAGTGCAATTTATGAAATTCCTTGTAAAAATTTCCAATGTGAGGTAAATTTTGTAATAGTGATTGCAAAGGAATTTAGAAGACCTCTTGCCTTGGGTTGTTCAGAAATTGCTTGAAGATGTTATCTTGTCCTTCTGTAGGGTAAACTGGTAACTTATCTTTGTGGGAAATGTTATTCAAACTTTTCATAGGCATAAGCATTGTAAAACTTGGATCTTGAGAATTAAGTGTTAATTTAAATATTTCTGAGACTCTGTATTGATGTGTTTTATGTAAGCTTTAATGGGGTGGCTTTTCCTTACAAAAGTTACCTAAAAGTTTTATTCAAAGAAACTATGATGTGGTTTAGATCCCCTTGTAAACAAACAATACCTTAAGTAATCAAGAGTGAGACCATCCTTGCAAAGTGATTTTTGTTATAACGTGTTATCCCTAACTGAACTAGTAAACACTACTCTTTTGGTGAACGCTAAAGACAGGTTTAAAGGAAAACAATGGTTAGTTTCTAATAAGATTTAACAAGTAAGAGAAGAAAATTTTGAGACGACTCAATTTATCTCTCAGCCTATTTAAAAGTAAGTAGCTTCCTCTTGATAAGCTCTTTTGGTGAAGCCTAAGTAAGATCACTGTTTAACTACGTGTAAAACCTCAAGCTTCAATTAAACCTCAGTTAAGAACTAATGACGTCTTAAGGGTGAACTCAATTGACCATCTTCCTTTAACTCTATCCAGGGTACCTTGTAATTTTCTCTTAAGTTTGTTGAACGTGAACCGATGTTTTCATAAGGGTATGAATGAGTTCTAGTAATGTAAGTGTGAATAGATGGCCCTGTGGAATTAAATTACCATCTTTATCAAATAAATATATAAACCAAATAATTATTATAAAGGAGAAGACTTTAAGTGAACTACTCTACAGTGTGTAAGAACATAACTCAATTGGTAAGATGCTTTGTGCGAATCATATATTGAATCCTTATGAAAACTTAAGTCATGAGTTAAAGGGTGTCTTATCCAAATAAATAACCTCCAATCATTCCTTATTGTGGCTTGCTCTAGCTGTGAGAGTGTTCTATCATTAGACTTCTATGTTGTCTTGTCAAAAAAGAAAGAAAGGTGTATTATCCTTTTGGGTGGTGAACGTTTCCGTGCCGACCTTGTGGTCCTCCCCGTAACAAGTGGTTCCTAGTGTTGGTTGTAACCTTGTGATGACATGTTGTGTCATGTTATGTGTCAAAGCAAGTCAAAAAAAAAATTATCTTGTATTTCACTACGTTGTTTGTGTGTGAATTTTCGGGTCATTTCATTTGTTATCAGAGCATAGGTTCATGCTCTTGAACCTATGGGACGGATTGGTGTTATATGATGATGTTTACATGGTGGTGGTGGTGTTACATGATGATACTGCATGATGATGATGATGTTGCATGATGGTGGTAGATATTGGAAGAGTAATGTGCTTTAAACGTGATGTGATTATTGTCGTAATTGTGATATTGTGAACGCACATGATGTGTATGTCACCTTGTGCGTGTTTGTGATCATGTTGATATGTTGGGGATGGGAGTATTCTCTCTCCTTCTTGTGGATTCTATGAAGAGTTCACTGGTGAATTAATACTTGTGATGTGTGAAAAGAATTATAAAGTGGATGACATAGTGTTAGAGCATTGTGACATATTGTGATATGTGGGTGTATCAATGTGTTATATGACTAGATTGATGTTAAAAGAAATGAATTGTATCTTGATGTTTTTACCATGTTTTGAAGAAATGTGTGTACCACCTTGTTATGTAGTCATGGATGTTATGTTGTGATGTACTATGTTCATTGTATGTAGGATTTGTGCAAATATGTAATGCTTCATATTGTGATTTGGGGTCATACGGTGAGTGTATGAACCCTATCGTATGGTGATTGAACTTTGGGGTGTATGATGTGGTAAAGTGATGTGTTACACTTAGTGAATGTATGATTGTGATCTACCTTGTATATGTACCACCATTGTGTTAGTAATATAGTTACATGTTATGTTGTGAACCTTACGCTAACCGACCCCTGAGGGAAAATCGGTAGAAGTGTATGTTGAGAGTGAGGAATGGTGTACCATGGGTTAATAACTCGAGTCAAAACTCGGTTTAGTAGATAACATGTGATTCCTTCCTCTCTCCCTATGTGGTTGCATGTATGCAACCTAAGTGCAACTATGACTATGTTTAGCCTTGTCGAAGTGGTGGCGGGGATGATTCAGATGGAGAGGTGATGACACTTGTATTATTGATATGTATTTTACGAGCTGAGGCTCGATGTTCCGAGTGCTAGCAACTCGTTGAGTACCCCTTTGGTGGCTAGATAAGGCCACACAGTTATCGTAATGTGACATTATTATAAGTTGATTTTATTCGTAAATTGAGCTTTTTACTTTATTTTGTAAGGACCAGCAGCTTTTCTTGATTGCCATGCTTTACAATTTTGGGCATTTCCTTGGTTTGGGGCACTAACATGGGGATTTTGATACTAACTATGGCTAATTGGCCATTTATTTTTTTTCTTGAATTTGGGTCTTCTTTTAAATTTGGAATTTTTACCGCCTTGCCCAAGGCTTGTACTTTGGCACTTGGCACTTTGATTGGATTGATGTGCTGGTTCTATTCTCGTGATGTGTGGAATAGGGGTCATGGGATGCACCATGGAATGGGTTGGACCTATGGACCCGCTTTGTTGTATAGGGTACGCCCCAAGGAGTACAGATAACTAGCGGGTTGTTGAGCCTCACGTTATTGTGTCACTTGGGTTAGGAGTTTTCGAACTCTATGTGTCTTGGACCATAGGGTCAACCGGCCTCCTTGAGGGAGAGGCATAAGAGACTTGAGGGAGGCATAAGAGTTTGAGGAAGGCTTATGATATTTGTCTGTATGGCTGATGTTTCAGGATATATGTTAAGTTATTGTGATGTTTGGTAGTCATCTTTTGATGTATGTGTTACTCATGTCAGATGGATGTGTTGTGATGTTGTGGATATGTCATTGATGCCCTTGTGGGTCCTATGTACATGTGGTTTTTATGAGTCATGGAAAATCTTCATACGTAGAATTGAGGAAATGTCTGGTGGATTGTAGTACTCTTTTGTTTGAGTATTTTGTATGTCAGTCATTGATGTGTGACGAGTACTATGTTATGTGGAGTGTGCCTATTCTATTCCGTATTTGTGTAACCTTTTGTGGTGTAATACAATCATGAAGTATATACTTGTGTGCTTGTGAATCTGTAGTGTCTTGTGAACCTGATAGGGTGTTGTGTTAGCAGTTCATGTTGGGCACCCACAATAAGGAATAAACCAAAACTCTTCAATAATGAAATTTAAAAAGAAATTAAACTAAGAATAGTGCTAATGGAAAGAGACAAATGAAATGATGAACAAGAAAGAACTGCCAATCTTCACAGAACATTGAAAGTTAAAATTTCTACCAAATGTTCCTAAGGCTACCCCGTGGCCATGCTTTAATCGACTAAAATTTTAAACCATAAGGTGTGTTTGCTTCTTTATCTCCCCTTATTGCGTACCATTTCTTTTTCTCTGTGTTATGTCGCATTAAGGACGATGCTTTCTTAAGGGGGGGAGAATGTAATGCCATGTTCTACGTTACACCTGTTCATCCTTCGGCGATCGAGTGCTAAGCATGGAACGTCATTGTGCCTTCGTCGATCATTGGTGGGCTTCACCTTGGTCACAGGGAATAATCAATCATTACTTTTATATAATTATAAACTATCTATAGTAAGCGAGTTGTTATGCATATATACAATGTTGTGATATTAAGTATGTTAAAATATCTACAGTAGGTAAATTTTAATATAAATTCATAGATGGGTCTCATAACCAAAGACGAGCTCCAAGGGAAAATGAGTTCCAACAACATGCCACATCCACATGGCCAAGGACACGTTTAAAAGGTAAGCGGCCATACAAAAGGTTTTCACGTGGCCCAAGTCACTACGTGGAGACACATAAAAAATAAATAAATAAATAAAAATTAGCTACTCCGCCACCAAAATTAAGTGTTTGTACCCATTGACTTATCCGATATTAGGGGTTTGTACACAGAAATTGTTATGTAATGTGCATGTAATATTATAGTTAAGAGCTAGTTAGGTGCTACATGCAAATGGACGTTGGTTAATGATGTGTTGACTCTTGATATTACTTTTCTATGGTTATTCCCAAGATGACAAAAGCTCAATCACTATCAATCAACTCGCACTTATTTGATTTAGTAGATTTGAACTTTGAACTGTTATCATTATGCGGTTCACTCTGACCCAACAACTGCTTTAATGTTACGTGGAGGCACATAAAAGAATTTAGGTTGGAAATCATGGTTGGGGGTGGGTGGCTCAACCAACACCTGCCAAAAAACATTAAAATTCCCTCCCCCTTGCGTGCCGAACAGCTCCAGGTCGCATCATTGTTTGTTTATTGCAAAAAGGATTCGTAGTCTTCTGTCCCCGCCCCTTGTTTTTGTCTACCTATTGTTTTCTGCCCAAAACCACGAATGCTTGTTTGCGCTCCATCAAATGTTGCAACATATGAATTGCTACAGTGTGTTCTGGATAGTGGATTCATTGATGGTGAAATGAAGGTCTATCGCCCTGATGTTGCGAGGGTGGGTGTGGGTTCTCAAATCATGCTGCATAGGCAGTATCAGTGGAGCGTAGAACTGAAATTCTCCTAGGAAAATGACAGGTCTGCATTGGAGAGCACTTAACCCGGTTTCGTGGGTTTTTTTCTGCCGCTAGTCTTTTATTTAGAGTTTTGGGGCTTGTAGCTCGTGTGAGCTCTAATTCGAGCTGGGTTTCATCGTTCTTGTTTGGTGCTCATTGCTGAAGAAGGAAACTCTAGTTTTCGTACTAAAAAAAAAAAAAAAACCAGCTCTAGCCTACTACAGTCACCATTGAACGGTAAGATTTATATTTTTTGTAGATATGTGTTTTGTGTTTGACCCATATTTTGGGTTTTGTGCATATGAATCTCCATTTTTAAAATCTGGTTTGGCTTTGTCAATATACTTAGTGCTTTCATCTTTTGCTAATGTGGGGTTCGCCATTTTTTTTTTTCCTGCGCCCAGATCTGTGCGTTGTTTCATTTTGGGTTCACTTTGTTTGGAATTTTGTAGATATGTTGCTCTAAGTTGGGTTTGATATGGTGGTTATAGATGAAGCTGCAAGCTAGGGAAGTAGGCATGTTACCTCCACTTCCATTGGGTGCTGTATGGTGTGTTCTTGTTAGGGATCCACAGAAACTGCCTATAACAGTAATTAGCCAGGCAGTAGGCATATTGCAGTATAGTAGAAGCCTGTTTGAGCGCTCCAACAAGCAGGTGGTCCAACTTCATTGTTATCTGTTCAGCATCGACTGCATCCTCAAATTCAAGATTCTCCTTCAAGGTGACAGATCACACCCACGGGCATAGGAGATCTATGCAATGTTGGAGAAAATGTCTTGGGAGATGAAGGTAGCAGGATATTTTTCATATCCAGATCATGTACTGAGTTTGTATCTTCAAGATCGATTAAGTGACAGCAAGAGTGTTACCATAAGACCTGATGAAATTTATTTCTAAGATTCTCTATTGTTTTCTTACTTGCCTTATGATGTAACTCATGGAAGAGAATCTCATGGAGACGGATCTGTTTCATATCAGAATATTCATGAAGCACGTTTTGCTTTGCAATTTTATGAGCTGCTTCAATGAGTCACTAAGTTGGCAGGCATAAAGTTTTCTGTTGGAATTATCACCTTACAAGCTACAGCGGAAATGTTTGCACCGAGAGTTTGATGCTGTCCTCAAACCTGATGGAGGAAAAGGTTATTTATCATTACGGTAGATGCCTTTCAGAGCCAGGAATGTAATGTAATCCTTATGTCTTGTGTCTGACACACAAATCATGGGGTTGGCTTTGTAGCTATTTTTCACCGCATGAATGTGGCACTAGCACGAGCTCGCAGGGCACTTTGGGTTAAGGGCAAGCAGTGGCATTGAAACAATCATATGCATATGGAGATGGCATTTTAAACTAGGCATGTTAAACATGCCCTTGCAATCTTCTGCTACCCTTTTTTTATGTCATGAATTGAATGTCCTTTTATTTATTTATTTTATCTGTTATGGCATTTAGAATGGGCTTCTACTTTTTCCTTGTGAATCGACCCAAATTGAAGGAAAGGAAGGACTGTTTGGAGTTGTTTGTTTTTCATACCCTGGTAGCAACTGTGATAGCATGTATACATTCCTTTTCTGCCTCGTTTTTCTTTTTCGAAATAAAAGAGTAACTGCCATGTGATACCAAAATAATGGTTTATGTTTTATACTGTGGGTGTTAGATCTTTAACCTGGGTGTTCCTGCTTAATTCTTCAATTCGGGGTGACGTTTCGAGACAATAGTGAACAATGGCCGTGGAGTTCGATTTCTAAACTAGCAGTAGCAGATATAAACTTGAGCCATGAATAACGTTAGTGGATATTTGTAGATTTGTCGACTCATGGCCAGTTTTAGGCTAAATGTTTGTTTTTGTCTTGGTAAAAGCTTTTTCTTGGGCTGAATCTGTGTGTATACCTCGCATAGTGAGCATGATGTTTTCTTAGAGGCCTACGTGACTGAAATATTGACTGCTCAATACAGATCCTGTGACGTGAGACACTGTATCATAAGATAAAAGAGTTCAATCGAACCCTGTAGTAGCAGATGTTTTCTTTGGAGCAACTATGAGGATAGGTCGAGTAGACTGTCGTGAAATAGATGGGTATGCCCAAACTATTCATATGTTGTTTTAGAGACGGAAGAGAAGGCATAGTTTGTAGGAAGAGTATTTTGCTTTGTATTTCCCCTTCGCTGACTGTTAACCTTGTGATTGGTGACTCGAGTTGGGTCACGGTAGAGGATCTTGTGTCGATTCACTTATATTTTCAACAGACTATCCCTTGCTTGTTTAAATTCAAGTATCGAATGAAATGGGTTTCTATTAAATCCATTTTGTAGCTTAGCAAACCTTCAATAATTTAGGTAGGGACTTTCTGAGTAAGTGTTGACTGAGGCATGTGTGAAAATAGAATGGTTATCTTCTTCGAACTGGGTTAGACTTGTATGAAAATGAAAAAAATAGGAATCGACTCAGTTACATATTTTAGTGAGCTAAGTCCTTAACTCTTACAATGATCATACGGGTGGTGGATTACGGGTTTATTACTGATTATGTGATGTAAGATAATAACAACCTTTGGTGAAAAGACTGCTTCTTGATTCTTGCTTGTGTAATCCAACTATAGCTGTTGAATGTAATTTAGTTGGATAGAATCTAATTTATTTAACTTCTTGCAGAAAAATAATTAGGTTCGGTGAGAATTACTTGGTATATTGAATATTCAGATTCAGTTATTGTGTTGTGAGTATTATCTGTATGTTGGTTTATTTAGTCGAGTGAAGTTAACTTTAATCTTTGACTGATTTGTGTTCATATATGGTTGGGGCCTATATTCTTCCTAAAACAAGGATGTGTGTTAATGTAGTCTTGTTACCAAGCAATTTTGAATATGTGAAGTCATTTGACTGATCTTTATCTTTTTGGTTAATAATATTAGAATGATGTTTGGGTGTTAGATTTCAATCACGTAATCCATAGGTTTACATGACTGAAATCTCAATACTCTCAGCCTGGTTGTCTTCACCAATAAGGTCTCACCTTGTTTGTCTTTGGAATATCTCTCTTACTTGAATATTGGGATTCCTCCTTGTTGGCTGGTATAAATCTCGTCATCTTGTGAAACATATTGATTAGTGGTTTGTGATTTGATCCATTCTTGAGTTTAGAATTTTACTTTCATGATATTATAAAATGTTAGCTTACTGTTGCAATGGGTAGTCTTAACATGCTCAGTTCTCGCGAACTGATTCCAGCTAGTATTTGTGCAGATGGATTGTGCGAGTAGATTAAAGGAAAGAGTTGTAAAGGTTTCATCAGTGAAATTTATGAAATTCCTTGTAAAAATGTCCAATGTGAGGTAAATTTTGTAATAGTGATTGCAAAGGAATTTAGAAGACCTCTTGCCTTGGGTTGTTCAGAAATTGTGTGAAGATGTTATCTTGTCCTTCTGTAGGTAAAATAGTAACTTATCTTTGTGGGAAATGTCATTGAAACTTTTCACTGGCATAAGCATTGTAAAACTTGGATCTTGAGAATTAAGTGTTAATTTAAATCTTTCTGAGACTCTGTATTGATGTGTTTTATGTAAGCTTTAATGGGGTGGATTTTCCTTACAGAAGTTACCTAAAAGTTTTATTCAAAGAAATATGATGTGGTTTAGATCCCCTTGTAAACAAACAATACCTTAAGTAATCAAGAGTGAAACCATCCTTACAAAGGGATTTTTTTTTATAACGTGTTATCCCTAACTGAACTAGTAAACACTACTCTTTTGGTGAACGCTAAAGACAAGTTTAAAGGAAAACAATGGTTAGTTTCTAATAAGATTTAACAAGTAAGAGAAGAAAATTTTGAGACCACTCAATTTATCTCTCAGCCTATTTAAAAGTAAGTAGCTTCCTCTTGATAAGATCTTTCGGTGAAGCCTAAGTAAGAGCGTTGTTTAACTACGTGTAAAACCGCAAGCTTCAATTAAACCTCAGTAAGAACTAATGACATCTTAAGGGTGAACTCAATTGACCATCTTCCTTTAACTCTATCCAGGGTACCTTGTAATTTTCTCTTAAGTTTGTTGAACATGAACCGATGTTGTCATGAGGGTATGAACGAGTTCTAGTAACGTAAGTGTGAATAGATGGCCCTGTGGAATTAAATTACCATCTTTATCAAATAAATATATAAACCAAATAATTGTTATAAAGGAGAAGACTTTAAGTGAACTACTCTACAATGTGTAAGAACATAACTCAGTTGGTAAGATGCTTTGTGTGAATCATATATTGAATCCTTCTGAAAACTTAAGTCATGAGTTAAAGGGTGTCTTATCCAAATAAATAACCTCCAATCGTTCCTTACTGTAGCTTGCTCTAGCTGTGAGAGTGTTCTATTGTTGGACCTTCTATGTTGTCTTGTAAAAAAAAAAAGAAAGGTGTATTATCCTTTTGGGTGTGAACGTTTCCGTGCTGACCTTGTGGTCCTCCCCGTAACAAGTGGTTCCTAGTGTTGGTTGTAACCTTGTGACGACATGTTGTGTCGTGTTATGTGTCAAAGCAAGTCAAAAAAAAAAAATTATCATGTATTTCACTGTGTTGTTTGTGTGTGAATTTTCGGGTCGTTTCACATAGAGAGAACAATAAGTTGAATAATAAAATTCAAAAGTTAGAGGAATACCTGGAAAATGAGAAAGAAAAAGGAAAAGAAGAACTTAATAAGACATGTGAGTTGGAGAGGAGGATAAAATCATATTCCTCTATGACTGCAGTTGCTACGAATGAACATGCATAAGTGGAATTGGAAGAAGTTGAGAAAAAGTTACAGGAAATGACAAGTAAGAATAATAGATTAGAATAAACAATAGGATATTTGCAAAAGCTTCTGAAGGTAGAGAAAGAAAAGAAAAAAAATGGAACATAGCCTAGAGGAGGAGATAAAATTCAAGGAAATATTACAGAAGGAAGAGAGAGAAAAAATAAAATATTGCTGTTATCACCGAATCACAGCACCCCTTGAGATATACTTGAACTCACAGTGTGATTGGATAACATGGGTACTATCTCCAAGTTTTGGGACTTGCTACTTGAGGTAGACCTCCAGAGAAAGCCGGTTCTTGCTCCTAAACTACCTACCACAATCTACTCTAATGCAGGATACGCTAACTGTTCTAATCTAAATTTCCAAGGGACCAGGTAGAGAGAATGCATAAAATGAAAGCCTACACTAAAGTGGTGATACACCAGAAAAGGAGGATGTGAGAGTAGTATCCAAATGTGTGAAATACAGAGGCAAAGTGCACACTAGAAGAGGTGATGACAGTTCACCATAATCTAGCAAAATGCATTCACAACAATATTCCAAGCATACACAATAATAATGAATCCCTGCAAGAACATAATAACAGACACAATATCCTTATAGAAAGATCAAAGGGGCAAGAAGAATGTAAGAAAACACAGCAGGGGAAGATACATCCACAAACTGGTATTTTATTGCTTCATGATATGCACAGTTCAATCTATTAAAAGATGAGGGCCTGGATCACCATGCAAGGAGTCCACTACAAGGGCCTGCAACACAATGGCTTCAAAAAGCAATTTTGGTAGAGATTTGCTACCCAAAAACTCTCTCCTTTACAATGAGCCCAACACTCCAATTTATAGAAAAATGAGAAGGAAAAGAGAAGGGAAAATGGAAATCCCAAAATCTGTCCTTCAACCACCTGTAAGAGGCATTAAATTGAGTGAAATGATTGTATATTACTTGCAAAAGGCTCCCCATACTGTCCCATGTGCTGCAACAGAGAAAGAATGATGACTATGCCTCTTAATTGCACTCCCAGCTACCAAATAAAACAATGTTCTGAACCCGGACACGTTTTCTTAAAAAACTCAATCAATTTATGATCAAATATGGAATTTATTGATTGCTGTGCATCGGGTTTGGAACCATGATTCCAACAGTACCAATTTTGTGCAATTTCGTTGAGAAATCCAAAATTTATGGCCTTCTGAGTGCGGGCAGCTATTTTGGGTCTGGCAGGGGTTTTCTGTCATTTGACGGGAATGAGCATTGACTGACTGGAGCCGAATATGTTTCTTTTATTTAAATATATCTACCCTCATTAAAAATTGAAGCTCGGAGTCAAAAGTTATGGCCGTTTGAAGTTCCACGGGCCAAACGTTGACTTTTCTTCTCTGCCTTCGGCCGCTTTGGCTTTTCGCGTCCCACGCGTCCCTTTGTCTCACTTGGCACAGTGCTGAAATTTCCCATTTCGCCTGGTTCGGCCGGTTCACGTACTTTTGTCCCGCACGTCCCAGACTGTTTCGGGTTGCCTTGACCCATTTCGGCCGGTTCGGCCGGTTCACGTACTTTTGTCCCGCGCGTCCCAGACTGTTTCGGGCTGCCTTGACCCATTTCGGCTGGTTCGGCCGGTTCGCGTCCAGATGTCCCAAATGTCCCGACTATTTCGGGCTGCCTTGACCCATTTCGGCCGGTTCGCATCCAGATGTCCCAAATGTCCCGACTATTTCGGGCTGCCTTGACCCATTTCGGCCGGTTCGGCCGGTTCGCGTCCAGATGTCCCAAATGTCCCGACTATTGCAAGGACTAGGACTTAGCCATTTTTCATGATTTTTTCTGGCCCGAGCTTGTTTTTGCAATTTTTTCACATTTTCTCAGAACTTGCTCTCTTCTTCGGGGACAGGGGAGTTAGGAAAATATGAGGGGACCTTAGAAACAAGACTTTTCGCCCTTTATCAATATAATTGCTTGGGACTAAAGAATTTGATGCATGTTATCAAAATTACCTTGAGGGGTGAATTTTGGATAACAATTGCAATAGCAGCTGGTGAAATTACAAAAGGAAATATAGTATTCCAACATCAAACTATCAAAATTTTATAAAAAGGAATTGATTAATATGAAGAATAATGTTTGGGGGGAAGTAAACCAAAAAATAGATGATTTGATTAGATTCTTTAAATTCATATCTGATTTGCAGGGAATATCTGATAAGATTTATGAATATGTAACTGGTAACATAAAAGTGATGGATTAAGAGAGGATACAATGAAGAAAATTTTGGAAGCTATCTACAAATTTAGTGACATGGAACTCGCATCCAAAGGAATTCAAAAACAATTTGACGCCTCAATAAAGGTATCATCTATCATTCAGAAGTGTGTGATGCTAGGAAAAACACAAGAATTGCTGAATAAGTTTCAAATAATATTACAGGAGCTTCATGGAAAGGTACTGTTATCGGTTCGTAGGAACACCGTTGTGCTGGATGGACTATTTGACTCTGACTTTGTCCGGGAAAACGGGATCAAATCTGAGTTGTGGGTGCCTCCGACTAAGGAAAACCTCCAGAGAGCATTGGATCCCTTGATGGATCACCTAAAACTACTAAAAATGGTTGGGTTGAGGGTTAGGATTGAAATGTAAAACTAAAAATCTTGAAACAATGATACACCAAATTATGTGGGACTTAAGCTTACACAAGACACACTTAACAAAAGATGAAGAGTGGATGGCTTCACTCCAATCAATGTTTAACAGATTCTGTACTCACTAAGGTAGTGAAACACACTTATGTGATTACAAAACAATCAAATCAACTTAATGAAGGTGATGTGAGGCTATTAACATGGAAATCAATAAAAAATACTCACTTAAAACATGCCTATAACCTACTTTTATACACTGCAAAAATCTTGTAAATGGAGAAAACACAATATTTATTAATCAAAAGGTCTAATAGTATAAGTTCTACAGAAAGAAAAAGGCCCCCATATACTTTTAAAAGAAAGGTATAAATACAATATATTCACCCACCAAGTGCTAAAAATATCACAAGCGCCTAAAATAATCCCCCTCCATGCAAAATATTAATCAAATGAAATAATAGCAAAGGCTAAAATTAGCCTACATGTTCTCCAATACATATATTCAACTACTTTTGACTACTTTTACAAAAATAGGGATTAAATAAATAGACTCCTTGTGGATAATAATGTAATTTTCGAGATTATAAAGAAAAGGCCTATTTTTATCTTATCCCAAAGAATGCTAAACTTGACTTCTCCCGCCAAAATCTATCTGTGGATTCTTCTGTAAAAATTGTTTTTGTCTTTTTGCAACCTTGGATGAATGTGTATAACTTCATGTATATGTGATTAATCAGTTGCTTTTATTTAACCATTCAAACCCCCTCATAATGTATGAATAAAAATGACCCAGAGTATATTGAATCAAAACATGGCGAAAATAACTAACTATAGTCAAATGTAACCAAGAAGGGCTCGAAACCTAAAATTTTATCCATTTGGAATTTGGGCATTTGTGAAGCTTCTGGACACTAAGGTAACTCTACAAAAAATTTCTGTGCTGACCACCATAGTTTTTTTGCTCAAGCTCTCATTCTTGCACCTCTGAGAGTCATCATTCTTCTGCTATTTATGGTCACCATTTTGGTGAGGCTAGAGTTGATTTCTCATTTGGGTTCACATTATTTACTAGTGTGGATAACTCTATTTTGGGTCAATGTATGAGTTTCATCTCTCTAAATTTTATCATGTTCTCTTGGTTTTAACCTAGATTTACGTTGTGTGGGCTTATGCGAAGGCTCAGTGCTCACTATTTGTTGACCTTCATGGTAAGTTGCAAAGTTTCTTTGGATATGATACTCTATTTTGAGATGGATTATCCATTTTCTGAAGTATTTTCCCTTTCATTTTCATATGAGTGGTTTGAATGCATAGACATGCTAATACACATTAATGGGTTTACAATTATTTGACTTGGAGCCCTTCTTTCTTCTTTAGATTTGAAGATTTGTTTATTTTTTTGTTGTGCTATTCATCAACTCTGTTTCCGTAGTGATGGGTCTCTTTGGTTATGCTTACTTATTGGAAAACTCCATATTACCTGTAAGGTGAATCGTATTTTGTTTGTTTTGAGCTACATAATCTGATCTTCGTATCTATTTTGTAGGTTTCCTTGATTTTGAGCAGAAAATTCTGCCTCGTCTTGCAAAAATTTGATTATGTGTGCATCATTATAAAAAAGTTGCCAAAATATGTTATTATTTAGAACAGATGGCCATACAAAAACCTTGATATGAGGCTTTAATTTACTATTTTCAATATCAGCAGGTATATCGAATTGAGAACCAATGGCTACAAGTTTGTCAGTGTGTTTAATTCTATCTCTAGGAATAGCTTGAATATTAATAGCAAGAAAAACATCAAGCATGTCCCATACTCTATGTCCATAAGTTGTCATTAATGGTTTTTTAAAAGTACTAGAAGCTCTCACTTGATGAATAACAAGCTCGTTGTCCCCAAAAATATGCAAATCATTTGTGTTGGATGGGCTATCAAACTTTGATTTTGGCTAGTACAATTGGATATCGTCCAAGTTGTGGCTGCCTTGGATTCAGGAGAACCTCTAGAGAGGGTTGGCTCCCTTGATGGATCACCTAAAACTACTAAAAATGGCTAGGTTGAGGGTTAGGATTAAAATGTAAAATTAAAAAGCTTGAAATGGTAATACACCAAATTATCTGGGACTTAAGCTTGAATGAGACACACTTAATGAAAGATGAAGAGCTAATGGCTTCACTCTAATTAGTGTTTGATAGATTCTATACTCACTAAGGTATTGAAACACACTTATGTGATTGTGAAACATTCAAATCCTCGTAATGAAGGTGTTGTGAGGTTATTAACATGCAAAGGAATAAAAAAACTCACTTAAAACATGCCTACAACCTGCTTTTACACAATGTAAAAAAGCTTGAGAATGGAGGAAAAATTTAGAATTCATTATTCAAAGGTGCACAATAAAAATTATGTAGCATAAGTCTGCAAATATTAAGCCCCATATACACTTGCACAAGCAAGGTATAAATACAAAAAACCCATCTCTCAAGGTGCCAAAAATATTACATGCATAAAAATAACTCCCCCTCATGTGTGACTCTTTATAGTCCAAGGGCTAAAAATAACCTGCCACCTCACCCGATCAACTGTTGTTGACTCCTCCAAACTACCTAATTGCAAAAGAAGGCATGGTGTACGGATCATTTAGCACAAATTAAGGTAAATTTGGAAATAATTTCGTAAAATCTACTCCTTGTTTTATTTTGTCAAAAGCTATTTTTGGCCTATGTGTCAAAAGGAAATGAGCCTAAATTAACACATGTATGGTAGTTTTCCTCTTTTTTCTCATCCTCCTCATGAAAAATTAGATAAATTATCACATTTTTATTTTCTAACTCCACCCCATATTAGAAATAATATAAATATTCAAACCTTTCAAAGTAATCCACCTAAGTACGTGGGCATTAAACCAAGCATGAATGTTGTTTTCAAATGCTAGTGATTTTAACCATAATTAGTTTAATCACAGTCAAATTATCTTGGTTGAGAAAATGACTAAGGAATGAACCCTAAAATATTTCATTCATTTTTTTCTTGCTGGAGGCCTTTGTGGAGAGGGGAAGATTATGTGGATAAATATTATGGCCACCATTTCTCTTCTTGGAGGTCTGATTTTTTTATGTAGTTGCATTTTCATTTTGAGACTGCTATCTCCTTGTTGTGTCACCATTTCTGAGCCATGGCTAAGCTTCTAGTAGTCCTATTGACCGTACTCCATGTAAATCTTTCTTATAATGTTACAGCTTTACTTGCATATGAATCTGTTTTGTTATTGAATACCCATCTTAGGTTGCATCGTTGTTCTCTATAAAAGCTTTAGATCTATGTTTCTGGGTCACTGCTCCTAGATCACCATTATATTTGTGCTTGAGGGCTATATTTTAGGTTGATCACTCTTTGCATCACTGATTCACATCTCGAGATTGGATGGGACCACCATTTTCTTCTTACAGATTGAGCTCCTCTGGGTTTGTATTGTACTTTCTATGAAAAAATGAATAGAGACTTAAATGAAATGAATTCACAACCCAAAAAGAATAGTTCCAAAATGAAAAAAACAGAATTGATATTATATGTTCAGGTAGAATAGCTACAAGGAAAAATAGCATTCTATACAAAAAAGATTGGGATATACTCAGAACAGAGACTCTCTGTTTTATTTTATTTTAAAACATACACAAATGGACTACTGTGTACAAACAAATATTTGTTGCTGCTGTTGTTTTCTACACCCAATCTAAACACATATTTAAAGGAAATCAAAGACTCGGTTAAGCCTCTGCTATGGCAAACTTCAATTGACACTTGGCAAATTCAATTTTTGACCTACAGTTTGACTGTGTTAAAATTGACAAGTGTTGATTGACAAAAACTTAGTCATCATAGCTTTCAATCTCCCCCTTGATGCGAAGTTTTTGAATTCCTAACAGTGATCGAAGATGCTCCAATCTATCCTTTGGAAGGGCCTTAGTAAAAATGTCTGCAAGTTGATCTTCAGATTGACAAAATTCAAAGTAAATGAATTGTTGTTGAACAAGATCCCTAATGAAATGAACTCTCAGATATCAATGTGTTCATATCTCCTTAATGGAAGTTTAGATTCAAATTCAATATTAGCTTAAATAAGTCACACTACAATTTTAATGGGCTAACAAGGGGTAACCACCAATCCAAAAATCTTCAAATAATCTAACCAAGTAAATGGCTCACTTACTAATGATGAAACTACATATTTTAACATAATAGAAAGGGAAAATTAAACAAAACTACACATGACCCCTAGGTCTACAATTTTCCCTAACCAAATGAATTCTACACACACACAAGAAACTTGTTGCCATGGTGACCTTAGTTGGATGATCCAAGCTCTAGCCGAATTCTGCATGTGTGTTGGTCTACCACATCCCCAATATTGTTAGTAGAATATAATATACAATGCAGAACAATATTTAGTTCCACCTACCTATCTAAGAATTCTTTTAGGCCTGCAATTAGACTCTCGAGGTTCATGCCATGAATATACAACTATAATCTACAAATAAACAACACATGATTTACTATCATCTATGCAAGTAGATATCACTTACACTTTCTAGCACATTTCTATTCCACAGTTTCATTTATGTCAAAACGAGTCATCACATTAGTCCAATTATCAAGTTCTACTCCCAATATGATTAAGATGTAGTGCACACTGTCATAATTACAAGATAAATAAACCATGTCAAAAGTATACAACATATCATCATCAAATGTCCACCAGATAGACCATATGCAACTTCTAAGAGATCAATTTCAATAACAGTCCAGTGTCTATGCATATCTACTCATGCTAAATCAAGAAGCCATAATCAAATTCATAAGTGAAGTAACCAGTCTTTGAACTCCTCCACAAGTGAGAAGGGAAGTGTGCCTACAAATATTAGAGTCATCCACATATAAGAAAATGAATGATGAAATCTGATCCTACAAATTTTTTTGTAAACTGGTTACTCTCTACAAGAACATTTAACAAATCCATGATCAAGAAAATAGTGTATCTATTCTAGAGTACCAAGCTCTATTTTTGTTTAAGACCATAAAAAACCCTTTTAAGTTATAAACCTTATGCTTCACTTTTTCCTCACTGCAATGAAACCTTGTGGCTGGTCCACATAAACTTCTTAACTTCAAATATCCATTTAAGAATGTAGATTTAACATCCATTTGATAAACTGTTAACTGTAATTAGATGCCATGGAAATTGGACGTTTCTTACAGTGTTTAGGATTCTTGCTTCCGGAGCAAATGTCTGTCTCATGACAATGCCTTCTGAAAAAGGTTGCACATATCATTATAGGAAACTGGACATTTGCAACTAAGGATTGTGGGCGTTTATATTTTGAAATAATCCATCCAGGTTGAATTTTATCCTTGTAAATCACTTTACTCCAACCGTTGATTTTCCATCAGGCAGATCAACTAACTCTCATGTATCATTCTTATTAATCTGAGACATTTCAGGTGGCATCCCTGGCTTGCATCCCCCATAGCTCATTAGTACAAGCTTCTTGTAAAATTATAAGGTTCAACATGTGTAGAAGAAAGAGAGCAAAATTATCATCTTCATACCTGGCTATCTCATATATTTCCTTCAAACTTCTCCTCTTAGTTTTTCTATGAGGGCTACATGGAGTTTTAGCTTGGGTGTCAACATGAGAACTAGTTGATAAAGTAGAAGAGGGTTCCTTTGATGGAGAAGTCCTTGAAGGTGATCCCATATTTGTTTCTGTAGAGGGCTGCACTGATTGAATACTATTATCAAGAATTAAATTTTCAATATGAGTGAGTAATTATCTTATCTTCTCCTTCATTTTAAAAATAAACTCCCCCTTCATCAAAGATCACATCTCTACTAATATGAAACTTATTAGTATTAACTATCATGACATCTATAAGCTTTACTTTCTTCTGAATATCCAATAAAAATGCATTTCATTTGTATTTTTCATCTAACTTCTTTCTTTTTGTTGAGGAATATGAACAAAACATGTAGACCCAAAAAATTTTAGATGAGAAACATTTGGCTTTCTACAAAACCAAGTCTCATAAGGAGTAGAATTTTTTACCATCTTTGTAGGACTTCTATTGAGAATATAAATAGCTGAATGCACTCCTTCAATCCCAATAGCATGTTTGGCAAACACATTTGATATTTCAACATACATCTAGTCATCTCTACAATGGTTATTGTTTTTCCTCTCCGCTACTCCATTTTGTTGAGGAGTATAATTGTAGTTAGCTCCTTTATAATGCCATGGGAAACAAAATTCTTTGAATGCATTAGAGGTGAATTCTCTACCTCGGTCAATTCTTAAAACTTTAAATAGAAACTTGATTCCTTCTCAACAAGTGCTTGAACAAATCTTTGAAAGCAGCGGCTTGTATTCTCACTTAAGAAATAGACCCAAGACATCCTTGAAAAATCATCTACAAAGAGAAGAAAATATTTGTTCTTTCCAAGAGACAAAGTTTGCATGGGACCACAAATATCTGCATGTACTAAAGCCAAAGGCTCATGTGCTCTAAAATGATGATTAGGAAAACTTTCTCTATGTTGCTTCCCTATTAGACAACCTTCACATACCTTTTTTTCTGGCTTTATGAAAGATGGAAAACCTCTCACCAAGTTCTTCTTTTGCATGAACGAGAGAGATCCAAAATTAAGATTCCCAAACCTCTTGTGCCAAATCCAAGGATCATCAACAGATACCTTCAAACAAGCTACATCAGATTCCATTTTTAGCAAAAACATCCTATTATGTGTCATAGGAGCTTCAGCAACTAGTCCATTGTTGTTAAAAATCTTACAAGACTTTCCTTCAAAAACAGTCTTGTAATTTTTAGTATTTAGCTTCCCTATGCTAATCAAGTTATGCTTTAAGCTTGGAACAAACAAAGTGTCATGTACATACATAGTACTCCCATTCTATATTTTTAAAGACAAGAACACCTTTTCCCATTACTTCTGCTTGATTATCATTACCAAAATTGACTTTCCCCTTCACATTCTCATCTAACTTTGCAAACAAACTTTTATTTCTAGTCATGTGATTTGAACAACCACTATCTAAATACCAAACAAAATCATCTTCAGCTTCAAAGCTATTTGATGTGAAAAACAAATTTTGAGATTTCTCACCTTTGTCTTTACTAAAATTTGCTTGGGAGGTGTTTCTTTTCTTTTTGAAACAATATTGTTCAATATGACCATCTTTACCACAATAGTTACAATGAAGGTGGCCTCTCCCAGGGTTGTTGCTTCTTCCTCTACCATGACCTCCTTTTCCATGAAATCTTCCATGGCCTCTACCTCCTCTATATGATGAGGAAAAAATAGAAGCCTCATTCATGGAAGATTGTTTTTTCTTGTCATCAACCTTCAACTTGGTTTGGAGGGCTTGTTCCGGGGGCTCCTCATTCCTTTTCAACCTATTTTCATGTACTTGAAGGCTTCCCAATAAATCACTAAGAGTTAGTTGTGATGAATCCCTTGACTCTTCTATAGCAATGGTAATGGGATCAAAAATTTTAGGAAGACTTCTTAACACTTTTTCAACAACCCTCCTATCTTCAAGAGATTCACCATGGGCATGAATAGAATTCACAATATTTTGAACTTTAGTAATAAAAGCTTCAACACTTTCACTTTCTTTCATAGAAAGAGACTCAAAATCTCTTCTTAACATTTGGAGTTTGACAATTTTTACCTTAACGGAACCTTTGTAGGCCTTTTCCAAGGATTCCCAAGCATCAGTGACATCAAACATTATGCAATCTTTGGAAATATTGAGATATCAACTCCTGTTTGAAGAATGAACAGAGCTTTGGCATATTTTTTTCTGTTCTCCTTCAACTCTTTCTTTTGATCAGCAGACAAAAGATTATAGGCGGCTTCATCAGCTGGCTCTGAATAGCCTGAAGAAACAAGCATCCACAGTTCTTGTGAGATTAGCAGAGTTCTCATCTTCACACTCCAATACTCATAGTTCTCCCCACTGAAAAGAGGAATCTGATACTGCACAGTATTGTTAGTCTGGGCCATTATACTAGCTTGCAGCAGTCAAATAAACAACTTATATATGCAGCTCTGATACCAATTGAAAAACTGAACAGGGACTTATATGAAATGAATTCACAACCCAAAAAGAACAGTTCCAGAATGATAAAAAAAATAGAATTGATATTATATGTTCAGGTAGAATAGCTACAAGAAAAATAGCATTCTATATAAAAAGATTGAGATATACTCAGAACAGAGACTCTCTATTTTTTTATTTTAAAACATACACAAATGGACTACTGCGTACAAACAAATATCTGCTTTTTGTTGTTTTCTACACCCAATCTAAACACATATTTAAAGGAAATCAAAGACTCAGTTAAGCCTCTGCTGTGGCAAACTTCAATTGACACTTGGCAAATTCAGTTTTTGATCTGCAGTTTGACTATGTTAAAATTGACAAGTGTTGATTGACAAAAACTTAGTCATCATATTAGGGCTGATAGAATCTAATATGCATTCCCGCCATTATTTTTTGGTGATTTTAGAGAGAAATATGATTTTATTTTCCTTCAAATAACCATAAATATCTAGTGGGATCCTATAATATCTCAGTGGGTATTGTTGAGGAAACTAATAAAAAATCATGGGACCTTAAAACTGTTAAATGCTCCTAAATTTTCTCAGCAGCACCCACTGAGATATTTAAGGAGCCCCCCTTCCATGGGACCATGCCCTTAGCCTCAGCCGTGGCTTTTGATATTTATGTCTTTCTCAATACCCTGCTTGTGGGTTGCACTCTTGCTGAGTTGTAGCTATTTACCAGATCTAGATTTTGAGAATCTGTCTCAGCTATGGGAGAGACAGCTGGTTTGATTACCATACCTGAGCTCTACTTGGCTTTGGCGAAACGTGGGCATTTTCATTGATTCGAATGACGGGTCTTTGACTCGTAACCTCTCTTACAATTCCTAGAACTAATTTCCTCTCTTGATTCTCCTTTAAAAGTTTTCGAATCATATCGATTAAGTCTATCGACCTCTGTTTGAATACTTGTTGCATAATATCTCCTTAGATTGGGGTCTCTATTTTTACTATTTTCAAATTTTTCCACGGCTTCACACTTGTTAAATGATGAAGCTCAATTTTTTTTAAATTTTTGAGTAGTCACGACCTTCTTTACAGGGTTATACTCTTGTTTGAATGCAATATCTCTAGTTGAACCCCTATTTGGCTGTGATTTACTTTTTCTCACCCAGATTTCTTCCCAGCTCACCATTGGAGGTCACATTATTTTTGAACTATTTAGATGGGTGAATTAAAATTTCTGAATACATTCCTGAGGAATTATTAAACTCTGCAAACCTAATTCTCTGTTATTTTTAAAAACTGAAGCTGATATATGTGCAAGATAAAAACAATTACAAATCTTTATTTTTCATTTCATACATTTTGGAGTGGTTCACTAGTTTCTCTTGCAAAGATACTCCTCTTTGCTGAATGATGGTTATTATTGCATAATTCTCCTTTCCTTCGAAACTGGATACAATCTTTAAAACCTAGCAATCTGTGTCCATTTGTAATTTGAGTTTGAAAATGAGTACATGTATCTAATGATCCGCCTTATGCTTTGAGATTTCATATTATTGGGGACCTTTGCAAGCTCGGCTTCAGTAGCTGCAAGATCATTATTAGATCCTTCAAAACTAGAGATTTCTCAATAAGATATGTGATCTTTTTTTGAATAATCTCACCTGTTGTTATATAACTAATTTTTTTTAGAATTTCATCACAATTTCCAATGGTCTCTTCAGAGAGGCCCTCTTCATGTAACTGTTTTCTCAATTCTCCATTTGCACTTGAGCTTTTTACTTTCACTCTGCATGTGGTTTGCAGTAGATTGCTTATGTTGATATTGATATATCTTGAGCACTTGTACCTCTTGTTGTTGTGATTTATTGCAATCATGATAAGTTTTTGGTCCACTTTGTGAATCATCAATCATTGAGCTTCTATCAAAGAAATTGTGTTGTTTTCACTAGTTCATAGCCAGATACATGAAAATGAAACTGTATCCTACTGCTGTTAAAACATAGTTGCATGATCCTTCAAAAAATTTGGTACATTGAAATACATCCAAAATCTATTATTCTGAACCTTGCTACTTGACTTAAAAAATGTACAAATGTTCTTTATCTCATCTAGGTAATGTGAGAGTACTTATATCTGATTTATACTTGGTCTTGAAAATTTCTTTCTGAGATGGGCCTCATTTGTATGATTGTAATCGAAATTTTGAAGTAATTTGTAACAATATGGCATCCTTGTACCAATAGATACCCAATCATTGAGCTTCTATCAAAGAAATTGTGTTGTTTTCACTAGTTCGTACCCAGATACATGAAAATGAAACTGTATCCTACTGCTGTTAAAACATAGTTGCATGATCCTTCAAAAAATTTGGTACATTGAAATACATCCAGAATCTATTATTCTGAACCTTGCTACTTGAATTAAAAAATGTACAAATGTTCTTTATCTCATCTAGGTAATGTGAGACTACTTATATCTGATTTATACTTGGTCTTGAAAATTTCTTTCTGAGATGGGCCTCATTTGAATGATTGCAATCTAAATTTTGAAGTAATTTGTAACAATATGGCATCCTTGTAGCAATATATACCCAATCATTGAGCTTCTATCGAAGGAATTGTGTTGTTTTCACTAGTTCATACCCAGATACATGAAAATGAAACTGTATCCTACTGCTGTTAAAACATAGTTGCATGATCCTTCAAAAAAATTGGTACATTGAAATACATCCAGAATCTATTATTCTGAACCTTGATACTTTACTTAAAAAATGTACAAATGTTCTTTATCTCATCTAGGTAATGTGAGAGTACTTATATCTGATTTATACTTGGTCTTGAAAATTTCTTTCTGAGATGGGCCTCATTTGTATGATTGCAATCTAAATTTTGAAGTAATTTGTAACAATATGGCATCCTTGTAACAATATATACCTGTACTTTGGAAATTAATATGACACTCTTCATATCTGTTTCTTTTTCAAATGTATGGAAACGAGATCATCACTTATAACATACTATGATTGTGTTTTAAAATCTATATCTCGTAGTTACTGAAGTACCTTGTTCATTTTTATTATTTAAACTGAATATGCACCTTAGAGAAGATTCCAAACAATGGTTGCAACTTAATTGTATATGTTTCATACTTTTGTTTGTAACTTGACAAGAACTGTAGATGAATACCAATCGAAGACTTAAATGTTCACAATGTCTTGTGAAATACTCTTATCCAAAATTATACCCTGCATTTGTACTGCCTTTCTGAATGATACTTTTCTTACTTTTTAAAAGATGATGAAATCTTGTTTTGAAAACTAATTGCATAGAGAAACTATATGGTTGATGGATCCGTTTTGATGAAATCTACAACTTCTCATTCACCTTTTAAATTTTTCATTATGAATTGTGCATTCTGAAAATATGCATACTATTAATCTTTTCCTGCAATTTCATTAATTTAGTTAATGATTACTTCCAGGTTTTCCCCGATGGCTGAAATTTATCACTGTTTTCACACTTGAATATAAATACAAATCCTTTCATATACCAACAATTTCTAGATTAAAATCCTGTCTAGCCATTGTAGTTTCATGGAATATTAAAAAACTACAAACATGCCCTTCTCAGCAATATATGATTCTATCTTGCAACTCTCATCCTATGATTTCAAACATATATGGTTGTAGAAGCATATCCATTTGCACAATTTCCTCCTTTTCTAAATGATTACTTGACCTTTTTAATGCTGTTTGTCCCTTTCATGGATTACAAACTGTATTTTTGTTGAGATGATCTGAACTTGAAAAATTGTAAATATGGAAATGGATGATTTCATATCTGCAACTGTGTTTTTTTCATGAATGTTAATTGACGATTCATATACATGCAAATTTGGCAGAATAAGAATTCATAAATCTTGAGCTCTAAAACTTCTGATTCTTTCCTTCCAGGTACATCAATGGAGCAACATCCTAGCGTAATGTGGAGGATCCTTAAAATGATCTTCAACTAAGGCAATGATGGGTTACTCCTTTCTTACGCTTTCAATTATTTATATATATATATATATATGCGTCTTCATTCCTCTCAGTCATTTCTCATGGCTTGTGCGAGAAACATTTACTATTTCTTAATGAATAAATGAAATTAATTTTATGGGATGAGTTGTTTGCGTCTCTTTTCATTTTTATCCAGTAACATAATATGGAATGAATCCATATAATTCAACACATTAATGCAATTTCACTTAATCGTAAAGGAATAAAATGAATAAATTGTACCTTCATATAATCCACGAACACAAGTAATAACACCCAATGAAACTATAATTTGTACCTTAATACCTCGGATCTGTAACTTGATCCTTGCTTTCCTATCCTGTTAATTTCTGATGTTTGACGCCCTTCCCACATTTATCAGGATCTTGTATCAGTCATAAGAGGTTGATGCACGGTGTTGGAAAAGGTTCTGTTAGTGTAGAATCACAACACCCCCAAATGGTTTGGGTGTGAAGTGGGGAATTCAGTGTGATTGCACAACATGGGACCATCTCTCAAGTTGTGGGAATTACAAAACTTGAGATGGACCTCCAGAGAAAGCAAGTTCTTGCTTCCTAATCTACATGCCACAAGCTATTCCAGAGCATGCAGAATCTAATCTATCCTAATATAACCATTGCAAGGGGACAGAGAGAGAGAGAGAGAGAGAGAGAGAGAGAGAGAGAGAGAGAGAGAGGGTGAAAGAGCCTACACTAAGTGGTGATACACCAGAAAATGAAGTGGATGATCACACACCGGACTTCCTAAAATGGAGAGAGGTGAGAAGAGGAGAGGGTGGACAAGATGCACCACAGACTAGAGATAGTTTTCACACAGAAAACCACTTTAAAACACATTAAGCACAACTCCCACGACATGCAACAAATATCAGAGTATGCAAAGTATACCCTGTAACGATGAGAGGTAAGAAGAGACAACAAAATAAGCCAAGGATGGACAGACGCATCACAAAACATATTTTATTGCTCCAAAATGCTACACGGTACATCATTAGTGGGCAAGAGGCAAGAAAATGCCATTACAGAGCCATGAGAGGAGGTTTAGACTCCACATTCTACCCTAAGGAAGAAAGAGAGAGGGGGGTAAGAGGAGAAATGATGACCAACCATTTGAATATTCCCCTTCCTTTACAATATATAGGAAGAATAAGAGAGAGAGGAGGGAAAAATTGAATCCTGCTTTAACCACCTTGAGAAATGCGTTGAATCCTACTTTGAAATCTCAAAAAACATCAATCAATGCCCCTCTCAAATCCACCCCAAACCTCTCATCTCTACAGGGGATTACTTGTTCAGTGTGTTGAAAGAGGAAGGTGATAGATCAGATAAAATTTAATCTGGTAGTTGAAGCAATCAAACGTTTGTATTAATGTCCTGGAAGAGGTTTTCCCATTTTTCACCCACAAAATCCTATTAAGAATGATATTTTATGTTTCCATGGGTATAGGGTGTCGAGATGTTTCTAAATTGGGTCTTCTCCTGCCCAAATTTGAGCTTCCATTTAAAAGACATGGCTATTTGATTATTCAGATATCTGCAAAGCAATATTTAAATAGTCAATCCATACAGGGTCCATGTGGTGGCCTCATGCATCTTGAAGATTCAGCCCCTTCCTTTCACTCTTGAAATCACACCAGACTAACACGTGGTGGCTTCCGTGAGCTCCTTGGGCTTCTTTGTATTTTTCCTGAGTCTCTTTGTTTGTCAGGTCCAAAAGTCTAACCCTTGACACGTGGAGGCTTGGCACTTATTTGGGAACTACCTTTTGGGGTGTGCCCTTGAAATTACACTGATGAGACACGTGGTGAGCTGGCGCATGTTTGGAAACCCACTCCAAATTTTACTTTTGCTCAATAGCTCCATGTTGACACTTGGCTTTGTTCCGAAACTTGTGGCCTGCCCTGCTTTGACTATTCAACCTCCCTACTCTATCCCTTTTTTGGACCTAGGACATGTGCAAGCCCTGCGCTCATTTGAAAACCTACCTCAAGATTTTACCTTTGAAGGAGTGTTGTTGAGACACGTGGCACCTTCCACCTTCACTCTTATACGTAGTCAATTTGGGCCCACTCTCGCTTTTGAATTTGACCTCTGTTGACCATTGGCAAATGGAGGGCTGGCGCAAGTTTGAGATCTCTGCCTTGGGATCCCATCTTGAAATTGTGCCGAGTTGACACTTGGCACCTTCCGCTGAGTCTTATACAAGACTTTTCAATACCCACTACATTTTACTTTTTGGGATTCTAGACACGTGGCGAGTTGGCGCTTATTTGGGTCTCCGGCCCTTGGCTTTAATCTTTGGAGGTGCGTTGTTTGGACACTGTGGCAGATTCCGTTGTCTCTTCCATACTTATCCAATTTTGGGACTCGTTCTGAACTATTTGCAGAGCCCGAAGACTTTGAAACTTCTCCATTTCCTCTCCTTTGAGCCTTAGTTTGTTTCCTCCCCTTTGACCTTCTACTCCATTATAGAGCCCGCCTATAACTTGTTTGTTGGATTTGAAACATGGGCTTGTATGATGCTGAACCATTTCTTGAATTTCTTTCTGCACGGGGTCATGTTTGATCTAATTTTACCGGGGGGTGAAAATTGAGATAACAATTTTGACTCACTGGGACATCTGCCTACTAGATGAAGGGACCAGTGGCCTTGAAGCATCCATTGGGCATGGATTCAAGAATGATGGCCTGATATTGATCCTGTCTCTGACCCTGGAACTTGTCCCGATTGCTTGCACTTGCTGACCCTATCCTGTCCTAGAAATGGACTGTCTTGAAAATGTTTTTAGTTGCTTTGCATTTGTTTCATTTTGAAATTAGCAACTGTTACATGACAGCTATGGGTCTTTCTCCATGAATACTGAAGGGTCCTTGGCCTCATGCATCTCTTGGGAGAAATGCGAACAAAACTTATGTACAAAGACTAAAAATCATACATGCCTCAAATGAACATGCAGAGTGTGCACAACCACTTCTTCTACTGAAAACAAAGTCTACTCCTACTCCTACACTAACCAGAGAAATAGAGGCTAAACAAAGCCTAATACAGGCAGGAGAAGTAGCTTCCCTTTCTCAAAAGGGGCAGCTATGAAAATATTTGACACTGAATATGGGTTGCTTGTATGAGTGAAAATTTGACTATAAGTCGGTCCTCCACCCAAATCATCAAGGTATCTACATCAACCAAAAATACCTCCTCAAGTTGATTCACATTGGACTCCTGAGAGGTGTTGATGATGACCCTTGGTGTTTTGAAACTCATCCTCATGCCCTGAAGTGGGCATGACTGGTTCTGGCTTCTCTCTTGGCTCCAATGAAGCCAAGTACCTGATTGGGCACAGTTTGATCATTTGAATGTGCCCTTTGCTCTAAAATTTAACTTAAAAAATGGATTCTTTTGTGGAACCTTCTTGGATGGATTGTGTGAGAGAGATGATGACATCCTCTTTCCTTTTCTCTTCCTTCTCTTGTGAAGAACATGGAAGATTCATATCTTCCAACCTTGGCTTCAAGAGGGTTGCTATGAAGAGCAGAATGTTGTCCTTGAATGCACTCCTTCATGGCAGCAGGCTCATATGCTTGGAATGTGGATGATGGAGGAGTAAATGATGTAATTTTTTCAGGCTCCTCTCCATCAAATAAATCCTCCAAGTCAGACAGATAATCTACCTCCTTGTTGTCCTGTTGCATGTGCTCGACCTCCTCCATGGTGTCCTCCTAATCTGCAACTTGCTCACCATGGTTCCCTTCATCCTCAAACATGAATTTTGAAATATCAAAATCTTCTTCAACATTATAGCTCGAAGGGGATGAAGTGGGAGGAAGAACTGAAGGTTCTTCTATAGCCTGCTCCACACTTGTAGCCTCTAAAACCACATGGTCCTCCTCCATCATGGGTTCATCAATCAAATCAGGCTCCTTGAAATGAAAACAAAAAATCTTCAATGATGCCTTCTTCATTGAGTGGGCTCGTCAACTTGATTTGACCTCTACCCATCCTAGGTTCTCTTCAATGGGACTTTTGGAGTCTGATTGTTCCTCCTCTTAAGATGGTTGCATCAGATTGGATTTGATCAACATTATTCTTCATTGGTTTTTGGAGTCTCATCCATAGACACTAATTGGGAGAGTAAACAGACTGCTGATATTCTTATTCTTATTTTTATTCCTTGTCCACTGCAAACTCAGCCTCAGCCATCACTGGTTCTTCAAAGGGGACCTCCTTTATTGGAACCATCAAGGGGAAGAATCTTTGATAAACCCAAATTTGAAGAAGTGAAATCAACACTTGGAGTCATTTCTTATCTATTGGGTTCCCCTTCTTGTTTTCATCCTTCACTGGATTCTGGAGTTCTAAGAAAGATGAACTTGAAGGACAAAGCTAATGACTGACTTACCCAGTGACAAGGTTGGTGTTGAAATTTGCTTATGCCTCAATTTCTTCCACTGGTGCAAGTTGAAGTGGAACACTTTTTTCAATAGATGAATTCAAACTTCTTGGGAAGGAAAACTGTAGAAGAATCTTGGCATGGAAGATCAGTCCATGGAGAAGGGAAATTAACTAATTTTGAATGCTTTCAACTAAGTTGTGGCCCTTGACTGTTATGCATGCCTCCATGATGAATCTTTTCTAGAAATTAGAAAATTTTCCATGTAGCTTGTCATGATTGTATGCATTAACCCCTTGTTCTTGATAGGCTCCATGGAAAAAAGCTCTCAATGTCCTCATCCACTGTGTAAGATGAGGTAGCGCTCTAGATCTGATCATAGCTTCTTATCTAGAGGGGTTGTAAAATACATTGGAGGTGTGATTGCATTGCTGCTACTGTCAAGTGTGAATTGCCAAGATCGAAATGAATGTCAATCCAGGTTGGTGTCTGAAGGCTTTATACATTAAGAGAAGAACATCTTGGAAAGAAAATCCTTTAAACACAAACCAAACTTTCATAAAATAAATCACGCTTGTAAAAATTGAAAGGCACAGTTGCAGAAATAAAGGCAAACTTGCAGAAATCAAACTTTTCATGAAATAAATCACACTTTCATGAATTGAAATAAACACACTTGCATAAATTGAAATTGCTGAATTAAAATTAAACATAATTGAATGAAACACTTGTAAGTTCACAACAGACTAAATTCTCACAATACAAAGATAAAAACAATATAACAGAATGAATTATAGACAAATGCATAAACATAAAAATAAATATACAAGATCCTTCTTCCTTAAAATGAGTGGCCATCTCATTTCTTGGAAGAATATTTAAATCATACTTATGAGATCTTAAAACAACATAATATTTGAGAGGAAATAACATATCTTTATTTCTTGGGAGACAAGCATTACTCTATCTAAGTGTGGAAGGTTGCATTTATAATTTACGCATCCAACCAAATCCTTATTTTGGGAGATAAAATTTGATCTTATCTTTATTGTAATCCTAACAACTTAGATGTCCATCTCCACAAAATATGGAGAGAGATATATTATTGGAGTCAAAGTCTCATCGCACTTACTTTAGGAAGATTTTCTCCCGAATCTTCTACTTGCTTTTCAGTAACAAGAATCATAATGATTTTATTCTTCTACATTATTGGAAGGAGGATTTTTCTTAAAATATGATTTTGACCAAATACCTTTCTCGGATTCTCCATTTGACTTTGTTGTTTTTTACTGTAGAACTTTTGACACTTGTCTAATACACTTTTTCTTCAGACTGCAGTTCACTAAAAGTTAGATTTATCTTCATTGGTAAAACATGTTGCAAATTTGAATGAGGTTTTTATTAAACACATTTCCATGAACAAAAACCTCTCTCAGAGTTTATGATTTGAATTTTTTGTTTCTTTTTATGGAACTTTTAGCGCTCATCTGATACACTTTTCCTCAGACTGTAGCTCACTAAAAGTTAGATCTCTCTTCATTGGTAAAACCTATAGAAAATTTGAATGAGGTTTCTCTTATAATCATTTCTATGAAAAAAAATTCTCTCATATTTTCCATTTGAACTTTTCTATTTATTGTTTATGGAACTTTTATTGCTCATGTTTGATATAATTTTCCTCGGACTACAGCTCACTAAAATTTAGATATCTCTTTATTGGTAATACCTGTAGGAAATCTGAATGAGGTTTTCTTTAATCACATTTCTACAAACAAAAGCCTATCTTATATTTTCCATTGGATTCTCTGATCTTTCACAATTCCTCAAAAATAGTAAAAATCTGTTAATTCCGAAACTAAGCCTGTTAGTTTCGGAACTAAGCTTGTGAGTTACGGAACTAAGCTCTGCAAGTTCCAGAACTAATCCTATGAGTTCTGGAACTAATTTTTCCAAAACTAATCCTATGAGTTTCAGAGCTAACTTATAACAACTATAACTTTTGCATATGATCTCATATTGAGATGATTCTTTGTTTGAACTTGCATAATTTTTCGAGAGGAATCTAATTATGAAATAAGATTTGAGTTTATATATATACCATACATGATCAATTTCACTTTTCCCAATACTAGCATTATCTTTCCTTTATGGACATGCATACACAAGACTTTGCATCTTTTCCCAAATAATCAATAGGATTAGTCAAAAAAATAGTAACAAAAGATTTATAAAGAATGAACAAGATATATATCCTATATTCTATCTTAAGAAAACTATAATTTCGTAGATTACATTTAAATCCAATTACAAAGGTAACCTGGAAGGAAAAAATAATGGTAATTTATGGCCAATTTATGGCCTTATCAAAGGGCCTCCGCATGGACAAGGTTCCCTCCAACCAATCTTGAAAGCCTTCATTTGTGCTATGGCCTTTAACTAAACCATGCCAGCCTCCATTTTTTGAATCTTCTCTAGTAGATCAGCATTCTCCACATAACTGTCACCATTGTATGTGTTCCCTTATTCTTGATAAGCTCCATGGCCAAACTGTCTTTGACCCTACTCATATGGGTAAACATAATGGTCCTAGATCTGATTATAATACTGATTTGGAGGAGTTCAGAAATGCATTGGATGTGAACTGCATTGCTGCTATAAGTGTGAGTTCCATGAAGGGAATGAAGTCATGATTGCACAACTTCATGGAATGGGAGAAAATGAAAGAGATGGAAGAAATGAGTGGAAATGGATGGAAAAGGTCTGCAACTCAGAGAATGGGTTATTGACCAAGTGGAGTCATCACATGTGCTTGTATGTTCTACAAAAGGATGAACCTTAATAGGAACAGACCAACCTACTAAGATGAAGTGGTAAGGTGCTTCAGACCTATCCCACCGAGTGTGCCAAAAATGTTAGCGCAGAATCACAACACCCGTGAATGGCTTGGATGTGAAGTGGGAGATTCGATGTGATTGCTCAACATGAGACCATCTCTCAAGCTGTGGGACTTACAAAAATTGAGAGTGACCTCCAGAGAAAAGAGGTTCTTGATTCCTAATCTACCTACCACAAGCTACTCCAGTGTAGGTAGAATCTAATCTATCCTAATCTAACCATTCCAAGGGGACATAGAGAGAGAGAGGGTGAAAGAGCCTACACTAAGTGGTGATACACTAGAAAAGGAAGTGGATGATCAGAAACCCGACTGCCTGAAGTGGAGAGAGGTGAGAAGAGGAGAGGGTGGACAAGATGCACCACAAACCAAAGATAGTTTTCACATAGAACACCACTTCGAAACCCATTAAGCACAGCTCCCAAGACCTACAAAAAACATCAGAATATGCAAAGTATACCCTGCAACAATGAGAGGTAAGAAGAGACAACAAAATAAGCCAACAATGGACATATGCATCATGAAATAGATTTTATTTCTCCAAAATATTACACGATACATCATCAGTGGGAAAGAGGAAAGAAAATGCCATTATAGAGCCATGAGAGGATGCTTAGACTCCGCAATCTACCCTAAGGAAGAAAGAGAGTGGAGGCATAGGAGAAATGATGACCAATCGTTTGGATATGCCCCTCCTTTACAATATATAGGAAGAATAAGAGAGAGCGGAGGGAAAATTCAAATCCTGCTTCAACCACCTTGAGATATACGTTGAAACTTTCTTTGAAAGCTCAACAACCATTAATAGATTCCCCTCTCAAATCTGCCCCAGACTTGTTATGTTTGCATCAATTACTTGTTTGGCGCGTTGAAGGAGGAAGAACAGAGGATCAGATAAAATCTAATCTGGTAGTTGAAGCAATTAGATATTGTATTAATGGCCTGAAATACGTTTTCCTATTTTCACCCACCAGATCCTATTAAGAATGATTTTTTATGTTTCAATGGCATAAAGGGTGTCAAGATGTTTCCAAAAAAATTTCTCGCACCCAAAACTAAGCTTCCAATTAAAATATATGGCTGTTTGAATATTCGGATCGTAGAAGCACAATATTTAAAGAGTGTTTCCATATCGGGTCTACGTGGTGGCCTTATGCATCTTGAAGATTCATCCTCTTCCTTTCAATCTTTAAATCGTGTCATATTGGCACGTGGCGGATTCCGTGAGCTCCTTGGGATTCTTTGTATTTTTCTTGAGTCTCTTTTCTTGGCGGGGCCAAAATTCTGACCTTGGACACGTTGAGGCTTACAACTTGTTTGGGATTTTGGTGTGCACCCTTGAAATTACACTGATGAGACATGTAACAAGATGTCACATGTTTGGAAACCTGGTCCAAATTTTACTTTTGAAATAGTGCCGTGTTGACACTCAACTCCTTCCACCGGCTTACCTCTGCTTTGACTATTCAACCCCTTGACTCTGTCCCTTTTTTTGGACTTTTAACACGTGGAAGTCCCTCACTCATTTGAAAACCTGCTCAGGATTTTACCTTCAAAGGAGTGTCGTTGAGACACGTAACCCCTTCCGCTGCACTCTTATACTTAGTCGTTTTGGGCCCACTCTCACTTTTGGATTTGACCTCTATTGACTATTGGCCAAGTGGAGGGCTGGCACAAGTTTGAGTCTCCGCCTTGGGCTCCCATATTGAAATTACGGCGAGCTGACACTTGGCACCTTCCGCTGAGTCGAATACTTTTCAACGACTTGTGTAACTTTTGGGGTTCTGGACATGTGGCGAGCTAGCTTTTATTTGGGTCTCTGGCCTAGGATTTAATCTTTGGAGGTGCCTAGTTTGGACACCTGGTAGCTTCCGATGTCTCCTCCATACCTAGCCAATTTTGGGGCTCATTCTAAACTATTTACAGATCCCGAAGACTTTGAACCTTCTCCGTTTATTTTCCTTAGAGCCTCTAGTTTCTTTGACACTGTTTTCTTTCTCCTTGACCCTACTAATCCATTGTAAGTCCTTCCTATAACTTGTCTGTTGGATTGTAAGCATGGGCTCGTATGATGGAACTGTTCTTGAAATTATTTCTACACGAGGCTGTGGCTGATCCAATTTTTCTGGGGGAAAAAAATTGAGATAACAGGTTCTTATTAGAATGGCTTCAAATGTGAGGAGCAATCATTCTAGAAAAACATGCCTAGTTGTTAGTTGCTTATTCAATTTCCCAACCAGCCACTCAACCTAAGAAACCTAGAATTTTTGTATACCCCTTTTCGATGATGACCAAAAATGGTCAATAGGTACATGATTTCACAAATCTTGGTTAGCCAATGCCTTTTGACAAAACACACCAATTCATTAACAAGGATGCATTCCAGAATAACATGAAAGAAAAAATATGTAAGAGAAGAACCGAAATCCTGATAAGGTTGATGAGACAAACTTTTATGGCTTCGTTAAACCATTAATAACCTTGTTAGTAAGTTTCCATACAATAATAAAGGAAATACCCAATCTTAGTTAAGAATTGATAACAAATTTACATGTCACTCACTTTGATATACATCAAATTGTAATTCCAACAGATGAAGAGTGGAGCATGTTATAGAAGATGATATAATTATAAGTAATTTAATTTTGAAAATTGTTCCATTTGTTGCAATCTTCAATTTTTTCATACAAGGCATGTCTCAAGAAAGTTGAATGAGGAATAGTGTTATTTTTAAATTATCATTTTGGTACATAGTGGTTCACAAAACTGACAAACCTTTTATGTTAATGCTTTGTAATTGTAGGTGTATGAGAAATAAGTGTTTTTGAATATATTAAATGAATATCTATATCATGTGATATCCATATCATAAGTGTTTTTTAAACAATGTATTTCAAGTTTCATTCCAAAGACTACAAATCAACATATCATTTTAAAAAAATACAAATAAAGAAAAATATATTATCAAAACAATGTACTGAATATTTGAATATATTAATTATTATATGAACATATATATCATGATATATCCAAAAATGGAAGCTTCCAATTTGATGGTGGATCATCTCTATCATTTGCTTGATCAAATCTATGACTCTCACTTTGTTGATAGTCAACTGCTACAATAGGGTTTTCTATTGTATTTGTGCCATTGTTTTCCACTCCTCTCCTTTCCTTAATTGACTTCTATACTTCTAGAGCCCTTTCATAGGAAAAATTATGCACTTCGTACAATGATGTGTAAATTATCAAACAATTTTCCAGATTTTTGTCAAGCTTGTTTTGTAATTTTGACTTTATAAAGGTTAATGCATTGAAAATTATCTCATCTTCAACTGAACCCAAAATCATTGTTTGACATAAATCAAGCAATGATAAAAAATCAGACATGGTTTGTTGCAAAATAGTACTTAACTCATTTTTTCCATATCTGGGTTATTTCTCCACACTCTACAGGATTATCCAAACATTTTAATTTCTCAATCATTGTAGAGGTGAATTCATGGGATTGATTAATCAAACTTACCTTACTTAAAATACCTGGAATATTCATTCCATTGATATCAACAGAATTACAAATTTTTTAAATCAATGTAGTCAACCTCTTGTGGTACTCTTCTTGCAAATATCTTTCATTTCAGACAGGATTCCAATAGGTGTGATTTACTACAACCATTTCTTCAAGTAAAGAATCCCTTCTAAATCATTCCCTTATTTATTCTAGTAGGGACACAACAATTTCTCTTAACCTCTCCCTTTTTGATGATACAATGTTATCAAACAACGACCATGTGACACTTACCTTCTCAACCTTATGAGTTACTACTTCAAACATGTGCATTGGTATCTCATATCCACGTACAAAAGCACACAATTCCCGAAAAAAGTTGAAATTCATAAATCTACTTGCATTTCTAATATTTATCAAATCATTCCAACTATCAAACTTTGGACCTGTAAAAGTAGTTTCATTGACAAACACATATTATATTTCCAAACAAACTCGTTTCCTCAAATTAGAAAAATCAACAATATAGATAGTTCTTTCTTGTGGTTTTTTCATTAAATGATGCATTTAATCCAACATGGTAAGGATACCATAAAACATTAGCAATGAATCTATATCAATCAAATGATGTATAAAATCCTAGGCCTTGTCCACTTCCATGCATTTCTACCACATCACTCCTAATAAAGATTGATACTCGTCGTACACCCTATTAACCGTTTGGTACAATAAGATCCACCCGATGTTGACATATTTTAACAGTTTATGCCCATTTGTTAGTCCTTCAAATATTTTGAATTCCATGAACCTTTTAGGACTACGATAGAAATAAGCATGCACCCCTTGAACAAGGTCTTCACATTTTCCTACAAGTTTAAATTTGCCAACTATTTTGTAAGTTAGGTTCATTTTATGATCCATATAATGAATTCCAATCATATACAGGAAATGAGATGTTTGGAGTCTTACACATAGGCCATTACGTTGACCTTGAATTACAAATTCCCCATCTTCCCTAACACATACCAGCTTGGATGTAATTGTAGCATCATCTATGCCACCAATCTCCTTCAAATTTTTTATCACCAAATCAAAAAGGTTTTCATCATAGGAGTTTTCTCTCATCTTGTGAATGGAAAGTAATTGAGGTTTTATCTCATCATTCTCAACAGTATACACATGCGTGCAGACCCAATAATTATTATCTATTGTTGTAACCTCATAAATAGAAAAAGATATGTATTGTGTGGATTTTAGTTTCTCTTTCAAGTCTTATTTCTCAACCATAGCTAGGAATTTTGCGCAATCCCAACTAGTACTTTCTAACCAATGAGAATGAGGAAAGGGTGGGACACAAAGAAAATACAACTTCTTCTTTTGTTCAGGAAAATATGCTATAGAAAGGCCTCTTTTCATAATGTGAAAAACAACAACTATTTGAACTTTTTTACCTAAAATATTTTTGCGAATGATCCTATTAAATTGAGAGGTAAGTTTCCCTCCATTCGCTACCACTATTGTTTCATTTCTCTTGTGATCTTCAAATTATTTTTCATACTTAATATACAAAAAATCATCAAAATTTTTCCATCTGGAAACATTCTTCTCATTACCATCTATAATTATCTCTTCATATATTTTTCCTACATTCTTCTCGATAGTATCCAACTTAAGTGGCATGGTCTTGTCCTTTCCCAGTTTCAAGCTACATATTGTACATTTTCATTCTTTGGGAGGTTCAACTTTATTCTCATTTTCAACAGGTTTAATAGATTGAAACTTAGAAACTCACTCCAACCTAAAACTCCTTCCCAAGTCCAATTTTATTTCCTTTCTCTTTATTCCACAAATAGGTGTTTGTTGAGTATTTACCATGGTGGAATTTAAATTTCGTTGACTACTAGATGTTTCACCTCCAACATTCAATTGGGAAAGTGATACAGTGTCATGAATTGAGAAGGTGGTGAAGTGTCAAACTCAACATCATTCAATGGAATGTATTTAAGGGGAGGCATTTCGTTGTTTTCATCATTGAAATCAATAGGAATCAAATAAAAAATGAACTCATTATGATTTTCAGTTTGAATGTAATCATTAGTCCTTGATTGTGTAGGTATTTCTGGAGAAGGATTGGTTTCCTTAAATGGTTTCTCAAAATAAGATGCTATTTTTTTGAATACCAGTAACACTACTAGGAAGGGTGGGAATACTTTTTCTTTCCTAATATTCCGTTTTTAGTTTCCATTTTCTTGAATCATTGAATCTTGTAGAATTGAAAGAAAAAATATACAACATGTTAGATTAAATGATATTGCTATGTGCATGACATCTCAACATGAGAAATATTTCTAATGAAAAATCTTATGCATGAAAATGCATTCAAATGAATTGATTTAGGTAGAAAGAAAATATAGAGAAGAAATTCATCGTGAAGCATATGAAAGGCACTCTCATCGACTAATTTATAATGTTAAAAATGATTACAAATAAATGATTTCAATAACAATATATCATGTTCTAAAAATACTAGGTAATGCATCTCAATATGTAATGGATGTCAATTGACAAAAACTGCACAAAATAATGACATATGAGAGGAGATAACAATCAACATTGCATCCTAAAAGAAATAGGAAAATACAAAATAATAATTTAAAAGAATATTCATCATGGAAACCTAGAAAATGTTTAGATGTAAAATTAATAAATTTAAGGACAACAAAATGTAACTAATCAAATGATTTTTGACATGGTCTATATAATATTGTGTCACTTGACATGTACTAATATTTACAAGAGGGTTAAATTAGTATAAATGTGTCTCAACAACTTAAAGGGCCTATATGTAATAGATGTCAACAATAGAAATGTCATCATTAATTTTCAAAATCGAATAATGTAGATCTTGAGAAAAACCACCAAAACTTGTAATTTGAATGTAAGCCATGTGAATGAAATTCCTATGTAAAATTTAATTAAACAATGTGGAGCGTAAATTTAGAGTTAAGGTGAACCTAAAAATACAGGAGGTCGATAAAAATATAAAGGATAAACAATAAATTACTCATCTAGAAGAAGAAGAAATTACAAAAAATTTTCCACAATTTTTCATGGTGGCTTGATTGACATGTTACATCAAATTGGATAATGATTTCCTACCATTTATTTAGTTTCAATGGACTTGATTTATATTGGTCTGATCTTCATGTGTTATTACAAAAATCAAAAGGTTTGACTCTTTTGAAAGAAAAAATTGATATAGAAAAAAGTGAAAGGATGAGGTGATATTTTTAGCTATATCTCATATAAGTTAGTTGGAAGGAATACAAATATTACTACAGTCAGAATTAGGGGCATACATCAAGAAAAATAAAGATGTATCAAAGGATTTAGAATAGAAAACACAACTTAGATGATTTTTTGAGCAGCCAAAGACACACTAATGATAAGACACGTATGGGTTTCAAGGAAGATTATAAGAAGGAAGAGATGCATGTTGAATCAATTTGTGGACCTTCTGAAGATAAGGAGGATAAAAATACTCAAAGGAACATCATAATGAAACCCGATGAATCTAGGTATAAAATAAACTTCAATGGTGTTTATTATTCTTGCAATATCTTGGGTCATAGAGCTAGGGACTGTAAAAGTACAATCAAAATTGATTTCCATGGAAAAATGGAAGAGATGATCTCTCATATCAATATAGATACATTACATGCTACAATTTCCATAAGAAGGGTCATATAACTAGATTTTGTTTTCTTGAATTACCAAGACAGAGTTGGAGGAATGAAGGTAAGAATGATGTTGTGTGTTTCAATTTCAATCAAGTTGAAAACATCGCTAGATATTGCTACCAAGGGACACCTAGATAAAGTTGAAGAGATAAAGCACCAAAATGTAAGATCCCTATTGTTTGTTTCAAATGTTACTGAATAGGTCATGTTGCAAGATATTTTATAAGGAATATGAACAACTATAAGAGAAATGAAGATGTGAAGACTACTCCTATTGAGAAAGAAAAACATGAACCTAATGTAGCTTGCTATGATCATGATGAACCTACTGGTCAAAGAAATGTTTTTGTTGTTGAAGAGCCCCAACAACTTTTGTTATATGTCAAGAAGATTATCAGCTGGAAGATAGAGAAACAAAAGTGAAGGTGACAAGGGTGTGGAAGTTCAAGTATGGTGACCTGTCCCATGAGGACATGTATAATTTTCATCACTAGACATAAATAAGTGAATGAAGTGCATCCATTATGCTTCATGGAGTCACCTTATTGTATTTTGAAGCATGGATTTATTAAGGATTGTCTTGAAGTATTCTAAAAGGTGCAAGAATGATCCTGTAACGACCCAAAAAAATCCACACACGAACAACACAGTGAAATACAGGATAACTTTTTTTTTGACTTGCTTGGCACATAACATGACGCAACATGTCGTCACCAAGGATACAACTAACACTGTGAACAACTTGATACAAGGATGGCCACAAGATCAGCACGGAAACGTTCACACCTATAAAGGACAACTTACTTTTCTTTTTGACAAGACAACATAGAAGTCCAATCACAGAACACACTTACAGTTAGGGCCAACCACAATGAGATATTCTTGAGGGTTATTTATTTTAAAAAATACATCTTGCAATTCTTAGCTTCATTTTCAAGGAGACTCAGGATATGATTCATACAATTCATCTTACCAAGTTAAATTTATTCTTTTGACACAGAGTAATTATCTTTAAATCTTCTCTATTATGACCTTTATTTGCTTAATTCGTTTATAAAGAAAAAGGAGAAATTCAATTCCACAAGGCCATCTGCTCACCACTAATGCTACTAAGATTCGTTCTTGCCCACAAGACAACATGGTTTTAAGTTCAGCACACTTAAGAGAAGAGATACAAGGTGCCTTGGAAAAGGGTTAGAGGGAGAAGGTCGAGATGAAACATCTTTAGGACCTCATTAGTTATTGCCAGGTTTAATTGAAGCTAGGGCTCTTAACCAGAATTATTAAAAATATTTTACTTAGGGTTTTACTAAATGAGTTTTATAAAAGTAAAACAATTTACCATCCAATGGCTAAGAAATAGATTGTGTGGTTTCAAAATTGTTTTCTCCTGCTTATTAAATCTTATCATCTTCTAACAACTAACAGTTCATTTCACCTTAGGGTCAATTTACAAATTTCACCATAAAAGGAATAATGTTCACTAGAGGAGCTAGGGTTATCATGTTATAAAGTTTACTTGCAATGATAGTCTTGCCCTTGTTTACTTAAAGAATTTCTTGCTCTCAAGTTGGTGACCCCTACGTTACTTTATTTGAATACAAATTTTTAATTTAACTTCCAGAAGTATTAAACAATCCCATGTTAGTTTACTTATGACACTTTATTACTAAGTCATATCAAGGTTTAACTCAAAATTTATTCTCAAGGCAAGGTTGTAGCAACACTCATTTACAAGAACCAAACAAGATTACATCAATTCTTAAAATACTGATACTCCAACAAAGTCACTCAACAACAATAACCAAATTTTCTTATAATTTCACTGATGGTCAAACAATACAAGGTTTCCAAAGTTCAGATGACAAAGTCCACAATACTTTATACTAAGACATTAATCCTCTTTTAAACTTTCCACTGGACGTTAACAATAGTTGAACAACATAAAAAGGTTTCGAGCAAAGGAACTTCTCAACTGAGGTTGATGACAAAAGTCTACAAATCTATCCCTCATCTACACTCAAAATCCATCTGCAGCAAATTTTCTACAAGAGTCAGTTCACGAGAACTGAGCAAGATAAGGCTACACAAAACCACCATAACTATTATCTAACAATACCACGAAAAGGAAGCACTTTATTACAAGAATTGGTTCAAACCTCTAAACACTATCAACACATCAAGTTATAATAAAGTCTTCATCATGCCAATCAAAGAAGGAGAAGACCTTGTACTTCAGTTAGGAGTAAAAGCAACGAAAGTATAGACAATCGTAAGAGAATGGCCCTTGGCCCTATAAGGAGAAAACAAATAATCTAGCAAAAAAAATAGAATTCCCATCAAGTAAGTAATTAAACCATAATTACAAGATTAAGATTTGATATATACACCAACCATCTAGAAATTTATCAAAGGTACCAAATGCATAGACTAAATTAATATATTTCTAAAAGAACAAGATTTGATCGGCCCAAGAAAGGGGAACCACGGGTTTCAAAAATTAACACAAAAAGCCATGTATAATTGAGTTTCAAACCGGAAATCAAATAAAGTATACACACAACATAAGTTTCGAAGCGAAGGCAAGGTATATTAGTTTTGACCATTAACTACAAGATTTTCCAATCATCCAAGAAGGGTCAAAGTCTTACAGGCTAGTAGCAAGCATGTGAGAGAAGAAGGGGGTTCCGTCACACAAGAGTATACAATAATGTCATCAATAAATTTTATAACACTAAGGATTTACAAACCTCCACTACAATACTAATGTTTGGTTAATTTAAAATAAATTACCCATATCCCAAAACAACCATATTTTACGGCAACCCTTGGTAACACAGTCAACCGTCGCACAAATAGATACAAACATAATTTCTAAGTGACTTTATCAAAACAAAACCTTCCGCTATGAATTCATAAGATTATCAAACGAAAGCTGAGTTTTTCCCGAAGATTAATCACATTTAAGGAAATCTCCATCACAAACTATTATGGTAATTACGTGCATAAAAAATGACCAATATTAATTAATAGCGTTAACATTACAAGGGAGAAAATAATGCAAGTTAGGAAAGATAGAAGAGCGCCATCAGCAATAATTATGAGAGGGGGATTAGACCAAACTATTCTAGTGTCAACGAGGTACTGGATTCGCACAATGAAACCTCCAGCTTAGTTGATCCGAAAAGCTAGTTATGATTCAAGTTGATAAGGATGGTCAAGATACTTCTTGAGGATGGCCTTAAAAGCCTAGAAACAAGATGAAAGATAGTATAAGAGTCTAAACACGCGAGACGGAAAAACATATTGCACACAAACCTTTTCATTCTACCAGTTTTAATACCAAAACTCTAAGCTGGCTAGCCCACGCATTGCTCACACAATCCTACAACCTTTCTTTCTCGATGCCAAAAGGTTATCAAAGGGACTTGCGAAGGGGCTAACAAAAAACGTCAAAAGACAACTTGGGTGCTAGGGAGGAGCTTCATAGTTATCGTAACTTACTTCCATAATATCGAAAATACTAGTTGATCAACATAATGACTTGCAACTCAATCGCAGAGAAGAATTAATACCTAAACAAAACAGACGAATGTCTATCATTCGAGTAAGAGAAACATAACGTTCAAAGGAGAAGGCACACGCATCCTTTCGACCAACATACTGACAACGATAAAAGCAAAAACAAGAAGAAACAAGCCGAAAGGGGAAATCTCCCATCATGACATCCAACTGACAAAGCAATGCAAGGAAAAAGTGGTTTGATTTCACAATACTTTTAAATAAAATAACAGTAGAAAGGTGTAGAAATATCTTGCCTGTTTCTCCAGCTTCAACAGGTCGTACAGACTCCGCACGGGTCAGCATAAGAACCTGTAGGTACTGGAATCCGGGTGCACCAGTTCTAAGCGGTCCACATTCACGATCCGCGAGACCATGCAATTGAAGAGGATTTTTGTCAAACAGTTCACGAGCATTGTTGTAATCGAAGTGATTCCATGCACTTGTGCTCAACTATTGCTTTCCTTGAGCTTTTACTTCTTGTGGGATTCGACAACCAACCCACATACCCTATGCGTGCTACCACAAACACAAGTGATCTACACAAGGCTGGAGGAGATATTTTCAGAGAAGAACCTGTCGCAGTGCCGAATTTGCATTTTGTTGTTGGTTCTTGCCAGACCACTGGACAACATCCATAAGCGCATCCCGTAAGAGACGCACAATTTCAATGTCAGGCAATTTTGACTCTTTGTGGCGTTGTTTCACAGTTTCAATCACTTCATCAATATCAGTATTTTCAGTAATCAGAGTCATTAACACAGCTTTCACTTCCTTCAACTTCACATCAAAGATTTTCTTTTCATTGTATTCAACAAGAGCTGCAAGCCCCTCCTTAATGAAATGCTCTGCAAAAGCCTCAGTAGTACGCTTATGCACTGGAAACAACTCGAGGAACCACTTTGCCTCTCTCACAAAAATTTACGTTGCAACAATCTTGGCCAAGCCTGGTGCAGTGTGGCAGAGGAATACTTTTACTTTCCTGTTCACTCAGCACAAGTTCTGAATCTGACAAATATCTTGCTACCTTCATCTCCCAAGACATTTTCTCCAACATTGCATAGATCTCCCGTGCCTGTGGGTGTGATCTGTCACCTAGGACCGGCTCTCAAAAACCACTTCCCTTCATATTGCTTAAAATCCCCATCAACCATAAAAAAGTGTAATTCTTTCCCATTTTCCAAATGGGTAAGTTCCTGTAGGTCTAATACAACTTGATCTTCGATATGCCAATACATGTTGCATTGCATTCCTCTCTGCCTCACTCATATTCTCCCTTGTTTATTACCTTGTATTATCTCACTCAAAACCAGGTTTGGAATGAACTCCGCTAGTCTTTCATAGTCAGTGAGCACCTCCCACACACTCTGTTCATCCACCTCTATCACCACCTCTGCGCTCACCCACCTCTCTCTCTCGAGCTCCAAGATATAACCTCCACTTTACACTTCACTTTGCCACCTTCCTCGTCCTCTTCATTCTTCTTCTCAACTGGAACTGGAACCGGAACTAGTGATTTATTTCCTTTATGATTCTTCTTGTTCGAAATAGCATTGGAGTGAAGGAGCGGGCACCTGAAATGGTAAATGCCAGAGCCAGAGCCCCTTGCGGAGATGTGCAGGTGGGGAAGCAGATTTGTGTGCAAAGTGCAAGCACATCAGTGTCACACAATAACAAGAACAACTACTATAACTAGATAGCATACTAGTGCGCGTACCAGGAAGACTGATACCAACCTATAGTAGCTTCATTATTATTGAATCTCTTACGCCTTGATTCTATAGAGGGAGCAACGCCAATTATCATACCAAATCTTTTGGGAGCATAGAATGCAGAATGAGGAGTTGCAAGAGAGGGTAAAAGAATAAAAGGGCAGGTAGGCTTTAGGCTGAGACACTCTCGTCCATGAGTTACATCGTAAAACAGGTAAGAAAACAATAGAGAATCTTAGCAATAATCTTCTCCAAATCTCCTAGTAACTCTCTCACTGTCACAGTCGATTTTGATAACCATATCATGAAGGAGAATCCCGAATTGAGGATGCAGTCGATACAGAACAGATGACACCATAGTTGGACGACCTGCTTGTTGCAGGCGCTCAAAAAGGCTTCTACATTCTATAACGTGCCTGCTGCCAGGTTAAGCACTTTTGCAGGCCGTGCTGAGGATCCCCGACCAAAGCACACCCTGCAGCACCCAATGCAAGTGGAGGTAACATGCCTGATCCCCCAGTCTGAAGCTCCATCTTCACCCACGTGCACAGGAAGGAAGGAAAACCGCAGCAAGGCAGAGACAGGAACAATCACTGCACAAAAGGACCAAAACAACACTCCAAACACGTTTTCCCTCCATCAATTCCTGCAGCTCAAGAAAGACGCGCCTCCCAACCATACGCATTGAAGAAGGAGATCAAATGAGATCAAGGTGAAGAAAATCGGGACTCCACCGACTCCCGTCTCCCTCACGCAAGGACAGAAAAAATGCTGTGGTCAAAATTCTACAGGTCGAATGGTTGGGAGGAGGCCAAGGTGGCAGAAACAGGATTTGATGCCCAACGTGGCATTACAATAAGAGACATGTTCTGTCATATATTTGCAGTGGAGCTTGTGTGCAATTGTTATCTTCTACATGCAAATTGGAGAAGGGTCGTGTGTGGCTCAATTAGCATGCATGTTTGTAATAATCTTCACTATATTAGAGATTCAAACAAAATACATTTAATGTATTGTTTCAAGCTATGTAAGGATATAAAAGGGTGTATTAGAAGAATCTAAGTGCATTACAGATCCCAAGATAAGTAAAGATTCGTGGTAGGTAATTTTAGGACTTGAAGTTTTTATTGTAACTAATCAAACATGAAATAGGTGATCTCAAGTTCTGTTCTCAGTTTTGAAATCAAATTATATTATGTATCTTCTCATGAAGGACTCTGAGTTCATTGATTCATCCAAGGTATGATATATCTTTATTTTATTTAGAAAGCAATATTGATGACTGAGCTCTGTCATAATGGCATAAATAAGAAGGTTGTGTATAAATTAAAGTTGTCTTTAGTATCCCATTGGTTTTTCCTATTGAATAGAAGTTTTAAATGTTTTCATCAAGCCAAATAAGGTGTGCATCTGATCATGAAGAGATTATTGATTCATCATAGGTATGAGGTCTATCCTAAGAACATCTAATTACAAAGAGTGTTCATCATTTCAAAGGAGATGAGACAGAATATATGGTCTTCCATCTAGGACTCATTGTGGTATGAGACTGTGACCTCAAGGTTGAGAATGTATGCAAGGTTCTTGGGCTTGATAATGAAATGTCAATGTGTGAAAGATAACTAAAGTATCATTAATCTTCAGATAAGCTTGAATGTTTTGGTCTGATGTTTCAAATATGATACAACTATGATAAGGGTATTCTTTGTATATTTTTGTGTTCCTACTTGGAGAATGTGTTCAAGAAACTTGAAGGATAATGTTCTAAAGTAACTATGATATTGATAGGTGCAATTTGATTGCAAGATTTTGAAGAGCATAGTCTAGATTGTAGGTAATGGATAAAGGTTTTAATATACTCACAAGTCATGAAGCTATGTCTATACCAAGGAATAATTCTATACTTATATAAAGCTCTTGTAAGGTGTTATACCCTTGAGTAAGTAAAGTTAACAGTTTTTCTAAGGCTTGATTAATTCATGAAGAGCATCAAAAGAAATATGTTGACTGTATGATAAGGGCACTTTGTGTCTTAAGTATGAGTATGAGAGGATTGGTGAAGTCAAGAAGGTGAGAAAAACCCTTTCTAAATTCATATGTGTATTATTGAAAGATTGGCACAATCGAAAGGAATAGTTAAGAAGTATATCATTTGGCTAGAAATCAAGTTGACAAGATTGACTCCAGTATCATGATGATGGTTCAGGGTTTAATCACCATCTAGGAAAGAACACAATTTTTAGAGACATATTGATGAATATCCATAGGAAAGTATCTATAATATACGAGCATGATAGGAAGACTAGCAACAATGAACAAAGTTTCAGGGTTTTTTAAGGTGATTCAGTCACTGTCATGAAACTTTGTTGAGACCTGGCCATGATCAATCTCTATGAGGATCTTAAAAAATAGAGCAAAGTAATTTATCATTAAGAAAGGTTTCATGAAAACCTAGTGACAAGACAAGAGGTACAATTTGATTCTTTTAGAAGTTTATAAGTCAGGTTGCTCAAAAGTACTCCTAGATAAAGGAATAAAGTAATCATCGCAATATTACTACCATTTACATATTAACACTGTCAAAATATTATGAAATGAAAACTAATTTCATTCAACAAAAGGTTAAGTAAGTGAGACTGAAGTCGTTAAGAAGAGAAATAATGTCATCTACTTATTACAAATTTCAGTGTATGATTTTTTTAATTTTATGTAATAAACATGACATATTTTGATTAATATTAAATAATTCTTGATTTTTCATATTATCTTATGTATGTTGCACATTTTGATGATTTTTAAATGCTTCTCTGCCTATCATATAATGCCATATATATTACATGCTTAACTATTAATGAAAATTTTCATATTATATGTTAAAGTAAAATACAAGGACAATTAAACTTGCGGTGTTTGTATGGAGATGTTTGCTTGGTGGCTATACACCACATAAGAATATAAAATTAGCAATATTTACATAAACTATTCTTTTTGAGCTAGATTATCAAAATGACGTCACTTATGTTCTTCTTTCAAACATCTATGCAAAAGGGGTAGGTGGGAAAAGTTTCACATGATGAAGAGATCGATGAAAGATCCGGTATTAAAAATATCCCCGGACGTAGTTGGATTGGATACCATAAAATGGTACATGATTTTTGTGCAGGAGATGGATCACACCCAAAGGCAAAGCAGATTTATGAAATGTAACAAAAATTGTCGTCAAAGATGAAGGAAACAAGGTACTTCCCCTAAATTTATTCTTTTAAAATCAATAAGGGAAAATTGAAGCAAAAATATTGAGGAAGAGAACCTTCAAATGAATTTCTTATGAATGAGAACATTGTTGAAATTAATGATTCTAGAATCTTTAGCCACATGTCAACATTCTATTAATCTCCCATTCCCAACAAAATCCTCCCAACAAATGTGAACCCCGCGAAATGAGCTACAATTGATAAATGTTTGGGTCCAGAGTGGGAGGTCTATGCCATGTGTCTTCATTCTGTCATTCTCCCACGGAAATTCCCCTAGCGGACATGAAACCTATGGAATGTGCCGCATTTTATATATCCTTCGGGTCCGCGGTGGGATTAGGGGGTATTGGCGGTTAGTGATCAAAGGTCCACAGAAGAACACATGGCAGCATCCCTCCACACTTCACAACATTGGAATTTGGTGGACATGATGGACGTGGAATAAACCGCAGTGTACATATATATGTATATGTATATATATATATATATATATATATATATATATATATATATATATATATATATATATATATATATATATATATATATATATATATATATATATATATATATATATATATATATATATATATATATATATATATATATATATATATATATATATATATATATATATATATATATATATATATATATATATATATATATATATATATATATATATATATATATATATATATATATATATATATATATATATATATATATATATATATATATATATATATATATATATATATATATATATATATATATATATATATATATATATATATATATATATATATATATATATATATATATATATATATATATATATATATATATATATATATATATATATATATATATATATATATATATATATATATATATATATATATATATATATATATATATATATATATATATATATATATATATATATATATATATATATATATATATATATATATATATATATATATATATAACACACAACACACACACACACACACACACACACACAACACACACACATATCAGAAGAGAGAACAAAAATATTCAAATAAGATACAACAAGGAATATACAGAGCAACAAATCATGGAGATATATGAAGTGATTTTAAATATAACATATATATTTATTTATTTTACATAGATGTATCTAAGATAGGAAAAATAGTTATAATTCTCTACATGTAGGGTTCTATTCTAGATGACATAAAAAATCATACTGGTTCTGCGGATGAAGATGTACAGGCTTTGTAATAAAATAAAATGGAACATGATTTAGAAATCATATGTAGGATACACTTTATGAAAATTATAACATTGAAATATATAATTAGTGCATTGTAAGGACAATTTTTGAGTTGGCAATGTTGTGGGGTGAAAATTGAATAAGGCATTGCAGTGTCATGACATTCGTGATACCATAAAATCAAAGGCATAGTCACAGATAAAGAAATGTGACATGAAAGAATATAGGTCTCAAATAGACTCACATGTAGTAAGTGCTTCTAGGATGTAAACCGCAAATTGCTAATTCACTAAATCTTTTTCTACTGCTTCACAAATTGGAAAATCGGTGGGAAAAGATTGAAAAAACCTTCGAACATTGCTCAATGCTTAATGATTCTAAAATCCACACACACACAGATATATATATAGACACACACACACACACATATGTATACACACACACACACACACACACACACACACACACACACACACACACACATATTAGATGTATGTACGTACATATACATACATACATACATATAGGTACATACACAAACACACACACACACACACACGCACACACACACACACACACACACACACACACACACACACACACACACACACACACACACACACACACACACACACACACACACACACACACATGGTGAATTTAATAAAACTCCTAAAAAAAATCCCACGCATGTCGGCGAATGAGTCTAAAGGATAAATAATGTTCCATAGATTTCTTGCCGAAACAAGAATGTTTTAAAATCCCGCCCCATCAATCACGCGACGATTCAATATAACAATATATATTGGGATTGGAGATTCATTGGCTATTCACATGGGACAGATTATTGTTTGTGGAATTTTTGGGCAAAATGTGGGCACTGCCGTGGATGTAAAAATCGCCAAAATCGAATACCCGAAATCCTACTATTCGCTAAACTACGAATATTCGCCACTGAAATTTTCCGTGATAATCAGTTACATTGTTTTGGTTCAGCGTTACTTCACTCAACTAAGACTTGGTAGACAATTCTAATGGCCTAACACCCTTGCTAACCAATTTTAATATAATACATTATATTAATTTCGTTACATTATAAATTTGTGTAGATTTGTTGTATAGATAAATGTTAATATTATCTAAAAATAACATCTATAAATAATCATTAAATTTAATAATATTATCTTTTATACAATTTAAATAATAATCATAAAGTAACTGAATCCACTTAACAAGTGAAAAAAAAAAAAACACTATATATATTGGTTAGGAAAGAGTGCTCAACATAAACTACTTGTTGGGCTTTTAAAAATCTCACCCACGCTTTTGGATATGTTTACAAAGCAAAGAGATTGAGTCCAAATCTCTAAGCACACGTGTGTTTGGATATGTTTCATATCTTACGAAAAAACAAACAGACATTTAAAAAAAAGTTAACACGCAAATTCCTGTTAAAAAAAGCAAAATAACACGTTATCATATGTATCGACAAAATTGTAACGTGGCCTTTCAAATGCCGTTTAAAACGTGGTTTGCGTGAGAAATGAGATTTTCTTTCTCAAGAAATTACATTCCAGACATTCCTAACAAATTTCCTCCGCTGCGTATAAATACAAGTAACTCTTTTCCATTTCTTCATTCCCGCAATCTTTTATTTCAGTTTGTCCGCGTTGATTTTGATGAAAAGTAGTGGTATGGCGGCACCTCAGAAGAATAATAAGAATGGATTAGCAGAAGATTATTATGTGGACGAAGCTGCCGAATCTTTTATACGATCATTTCGCCAAGATCTGCGAATTCAGAGGCTCAAATCCCTCGCTTCCAATTGTATTTCTCCTCTTAAATCAAATGGGAATACGAAAGACAAATTTGGCGGGAGTTCAAGGCTGAAATTAGTTGGAGAAAATGGTAATATTGATACTGATATTGACGTGGACAAATCGGCGGAGGAGTTTATCGGAAGATTTAACCGCAATCTGAAAATGGAGCGAATTGAATCATTCAAGCGATACAACGAAATGCTTGGAAGGGGTCTCTGAAATATTAACGCTTTCCCTTCTCGGTTGGAATTTAGTTTGTACTGGAAATCGTTTTTTAAATGAAATATTAATATCATTTTGTTCCAATCAACCATCCGGTCATGGGTCTTCCAAAACGCCACCTATTTCTATTAACATTATCGCCTTATCGTTTGTTTTGTTACATGGTAATGATGGATATTGTTTAAAGCTAGCTTTCAATTGCTTGCTTCTCCATTCACCATTAATATTAATAACTTTGATTATAGTGTAGAGAAATAAAACTAGAGGTTTATTTATATTTGGATTTTGGAAATAGGGCTATCTATAAATATTGCAGATTGTTCATTAAAAAAGTAAGTGTTGATGTAGTAAGAGAGCACGTCAAATAACAAGCTCACAAGGATTCTAAAGAATCTATGTAACAAAGAAAAACAAACAAGTCGACACCAAACTATTTAAAAATATCAAAAGAAAATAGTGTGAAACAATTATTTTATGACAATAAGGAGGTGTATCTTTATCAATTTGCTTCATCCAATCACCATTTTGAATGTCTTTCCATTAAGATGTGGGTTCTAAGCTAGTATTGACAATGTTCTCAACCTTAACCATTTCTACGTTGCCCTCATTGCCTTGTAAAACAACATGTGCTTTGGAAAAATATCCAAAGCCAAATGAGAAAATGTGCTAGAGTGGGGTTGTGGATACCACCCATAATTGTGTGGAGGAAGAGAAGGCCAATCATGCTAGGCATGTAGAGGAGAGGAGAAATATGGAGGAGGCCACCTAGCTCTACTATTGTGAGTGACAACAAGAGAAAATTTAGAAATGTTCTTATCCTCTCTTCATGTCTTCCTTGGAAAGTGTACACTACTAGAAGTAGGATCATTTATCCACATTGTTATCCACAAAAAAATTATATTGTGAAATTTTTGTGAATTATCAACATTAAATGAATAGCTTTCTAAAACATAACAAAGATTTTTCACAATTTTATAAAAGTTACATTTTAATTTGTCGAATATCCACATTCCTAAATTTTCATTGTGGAAAAACCACATTTTCTCATGTTTAAAAAAACATTTTCCACAATTTCATAAAATTCATATTTTAACTTGTGACATATCCACATTCTTGAATCTTGTATTTAAACTCACCTTTTCTCTTTATATTTTGAAAAATGACATTTAAAAATAATAGTTTTTGATACTCGACACAACCCAAATAGAAAATCTTATAATTTTGTATTTTCACACCACCTACTAGATTTAAACATGAATATATATATACACAATACTAAATTTTTTATCGTAGATTATCATCAAAATGTACAATATATGCATTCTAGATAATTTAGTACACCACCTACCTCTACACTAATTTAAATCTAATGCACTATATTCTTATTTTTTGGGTACATTATCCACACTACTAAAATTGATTATTGATAATGTATTGTTAACAATTATGTCAAGATAAAATTCTTTAATGAAAGAAGGGGTGTTGTTTTCGTAACCTTTTTTTTGAAACCTAGATATTAATGTAGTTGGATTAACATTTTTCAATTACAAAATTGAAATTAAAATAATGATGTTACATAATTTGATATATTAAAATTTTAAGATAAAACTACTAAATTAATATTTATTGAAGCTTTTTAAATATATGTATTTAAGATATTCGTTATGTTTGTAAAATATATCGACCTTAAAAAAACTCAAACAATGTAATTCATTCTAAAAAAATTACAATGAATTTTCAATATAAAAAAATCAACAAAAAATCATACTCAACAACAGTCAAATTAATTTACTAACAATTCACACTAGTATAAGTTAATTAACATAAAATATTCACTAACCAATTATTAAATTAAATTTGGATACACTACGATAACATTATTCTATTGCTATTATTTAATTTTATGGAAACTATTTATTCACAATAATAATAATATTATGAATTAATTACAAATAAATAAATAAAACTTCAAAAATATATTAGATCTTTCTAACTTTGGAAATTAGATTTTTTACGCATTGATTACGGCATACAATTGAGTTTACATCCACTTGTAATCTATTTTACCTATAATATAGAATGCATCAGCTAAATTCTTAAACAAATTTGACTTTATTTATCCTCCACATATAGTTTTTAACTGATTTCAGTTAAATGTGATTTCAACAGAGAAATATATGGAATTATGATATGCAATAAGAACAAACATAACACAAACTCATAAACTGATTATAATAAAATTTACTTTTCGCTAAAATGGAATTCCTTTTTTTTTATAGAGATTTTCATAATATACAAGTTTTTTCCTCTTGAAAAGATTTGAGAAATACATTTGTGCTAAAATATTGGATTTTATCATGAAAATCTCTCACAAATATATTCGTGTTTAGATATTGGATCTGAAAAAATCTCATATCTTATCCATAAAAATATTCACTTTCAGGCTGTGTAGGTGGACATTGAATTGCTACATTTTTCATTAGCAATTTACGCAGGAATTTATAATTTTACAACTTTAATATTGGTATTGACTATATCTAACTTTCCCAAGAATATGTTAATACATTTTTAACTTTTATTTGCTCCGTCTTTAATGTATTTATTAAATTATCTCAGTTTTAAGCTACAATATTTTCATTTAATTTTAAACCATTTTATATAATTTATTTTTCTTAAACATTTCAAGCTAATGAAAAATGGCTTTCTCCTTGTTTATCTTTTTATAGCAATCAGGTGCAATTTTCTATGTAGAATGTGGAAGCGCATATGACCTTATAAACCATGGGAGAAATAACGAAGAAATATAGTAGTAATAAAGTTTAAAAGGTAGAAGATGTGTGCATCTATGGAGGAATTGGATGCCTACATAATAGTCAAGCATTGAATTTATAATGATTTTGTATGACATGCAGACAAGGGGGAATTTCAAGAGACACATGGCTACAACTTGATAGATTATGGGATTCAACAAAAAATATGTTGCAGCTGAGGGAACTATTAAATGATTGAGATGGTGGAACAATATTAAATCAAAAAATGAAAGAGTCTATCCTATTAAAATATTTAGCAATCCATTCTATTCAATGTTATTTTTGTATCCAATTTATAATTTATTTTTGTGAGAATATGAAGTACAGGAAACACTTATGAAGAACAATTTCTCAGGGGATCATATATAAGAAAATAAGACAAGCACGACTTTCATTAATGTGAGTGAAAATACCATCTTTTTAATGTAGATATCAAAATCTTCTTCTTTTGTAAATAGTTAATGTATACTTGAATCTCACTCCATTATGTTAATCATATTACTAAAAACAAGAAGATACAGGTTTAAGATTTTGTACACATTTATATTTAAGATTATATTTGACAACTCATTTCATATTTTATTTATATAAAAGTAAAAAGGTTTAATTTCAATTTAAAATTATGTAATTCAATATATAAAATCTTGTATGTTCATGATTAAAAAATTTATGATTGATATTATTCTATATTTTTTTATTAAATTATTCAATTTTTTAGTTTAAAACTTTTACATACAACTTGTGAGCAAATAAATTAAAGAATAAAGAAGGTTGCTTCATTGTAATGTCCATGGTTACTGCATCACGATATTATGGACCATAAATAAATTTAAATATCTTTAAATAAAATCAGTTTTAATATAAATATTTATGAATTTTAAAATTACAATTTATTTAATTATATTAATATGAAATATTTATATTATTTTTAAAATTGAAGTATGAATATAATTGAACTTAATTTTAAAATTTAATATGCTTATAGAAAAAGACGACGACGACGGCGGTGCGCCACAACCATGCAACCCGAAAATGTGACAATTTTTTTTTATTATTGGGGTGCACCCGCATACAAACTCAATCTACAACAGTCATGGTAATGCTTCATGAACAAAGATGTTTAATTTAACCTCATTCGATGTTTCGCAAAAGATAAGGAGGGTCGTTATTCGAGTTAATTAGACTAATGTCTGATAGTGTCGTAATAACAAAATTTCTGAAAGTTACTCCAGAGTAAGATATAATTTGTTTTGAAGTGAATACACTAACCATTCAATTTTTATAATACTTCGCATTATTATATCGAGCTGACTCAATTTGTTATTGGCCAATTCAATTGGACTACATGGTTCACTGATTTATATCACTTTGAAGATAAGCATGCACGATAGGAGAACCCTCCTCTAAGTCAGGGAAGAGGGAATTGGAAGTGAAATAATAGAGGGATAATTGTCAATATGTCCCCACACCCGCACAAAGAGGGAGAAGTTACAAGCACTTTTGTGTGTTTGGCTACCCAACCTTATGTCCACTATATTTTTTTTTTTGTTTTATGCTCCATCAGTGCATTTAGAAGTTCCTGTCGATCATCAAGGGTCACCTCTTTTTTCTGAAATATGTGGGACACATTTATGCTCTTTCCTTTTCCGAATAGTGGGTTTGGTACGTAAGAATTGAATTGTATTCGAGTGACTTTGACTCGACCGGAAAGAACCTTTCTTCCCATTGTTTTATTCCACATAACTTGACTGGTATTACAAAGATTGTTCCAACTTTACAATGACTCGGCCTTTTATAAGGAATTCAAAGCACAATGCACGAGGATCCATATTATTGCACAACTTGGCCCCGAAGGGTGATAGGATTTTAGAACGACCAACATATTGGGTGGATAAACCAACAAACCACCATTTGCATATGGATCGACAGAATAATGACTACATGGCAGATCAATGCCACAACCCACATTGACGTGGCAGGAAACAAGTCCACTGGCCATTGGACAAGGGGGGAGAAACATAGCTTGCGTGATCATAGCCTAGATTGACAACATAAGAGTTCTTTTCTTTTTTTTTGATTCTATTTTGGAATGATTCAAGGGATTTGTTAACAACCTTAACGGAGGGGGAGGTGAATGTTCAACAACCGATTGTCACCATTTAATACTCCCTGCCTCCTTGCGTGTAGGCTTCACCCAACCAGCCGCATACTTTCATTCACGTTTTAAAACACTTGACTTTTTTTTGCAGTCTACACTCTACCCAGCCGCCCTGTCATTTTTTTCTTATAGTCCTGGCTGCGTGCAATAAATATGGTGTTAAAGATGAAGTTATAGGCCGGAAGAGAGGCGTGAGCTCTGACTGAATCGACACTGGCCGCGTAGGAGACCACATGGTGGTCGAAAATGGAGCTACAGACGCGTGTGGCAGGTGTTTTACCCATTTTCAGCCGCCCCTGGCCGTGTGAACCTCCATGGAGGTTGTAAATGAAGCTACGGCGAGAGGTGTGGTGTCCAGGCCACGCCGACCACCACAGTCCCTTCCTTTTTTGTTTTTTTTTTCTTTTTTAAATTTCTGAGCGCCTTAGCAAGTAGATTGTCCATATACGTTGTTATCTGTTCAGTATTAAATACATTTACAATTTCGGGGTTCACCTTCAAGTTATTTTTATCAAAATGGTGGAGGGACAGTGAAAGGCACACGAAAATATTCAGAATCGATTAAGGGACAGTGAGATTGTTTCAAATTCGATTGGGGGGGCAGTGAAAGGCGTTTAGAACAGCGACCGTGTCCAGCCATGTTATTATCTGTTCAGTATTGAATGCTCCCTCAAAAAAAAAAATCCGCCTTCAAGCTAATCGTATCAAAATCGCTTAAGAGACAGTGGGAGTGTTACACGGAGACCTGAAGAAATTTATTACAAAGATCTCCATTGAGACCTGGCCTTTCTCTGGTGAGGGCTCGTGGAGAAGAATCTCCTAGAGGTGGATCTGTTTCATATCAGAATATACAGAGGCACAATTTGTTTTGTTATTATAAGCACACCTCCTACGTAGGTTTATGTATGTATTTCATTGACATTATTAATTGGATGTGGTTTATTTGCATATATGTTAGTGATAGTATGCTGTGGTATATATATAACAAAATAATAATTAATAGTACTTTAACATTATTATAATTTATTATTGATAAATTCATTAGTTTTAGTATTACTTAAATAAGAATGAAATTCAAACTATTAGTACCTTTGTTAGACATTAAGGAGTGTTGGACATCGAACTCGATAAGTTTAGATTATTTGCATTGAACTTTATTTCTAGCCAACTTTAATAGACATTGCATGGAATTTTAAGCAAGTTGATTTCATTTCCCTCTACAATTTGTCAATAATTTCACAATGGATACTTAAACGAAGGTAAACATAGTAGATCTAGGTCATGATTTACTTTATTGGCACAATGGAAAATTCAATAAAACTTAACTCTACCCATCCATACTACAAGAAGAAAATATACACTAATATTCTCACTTTTCAATACCCTTTTTTTTTTTGCAACAAAATGAGACCTAGTATGTATATATATATTTTTTAAATATCCTAACATTCCACATAAGTGTCCAACAATATTTTCATTAAGTTTTAAACAAGATCTATCAACATTTCAACCATGTGACTTTTGGGGCAAATATAGATTACAATGTCCTTTATTTTTGAAATGAAAACATGATGATACAACTTTCTTTCTCATACAAATTTGCAACAAAATAATGTATATAAGGGAAATGGAAAGAGTCTCCACAAGCTCCAAGGTGTTCTTCATCCATGCTCCAATTTCCAAGTAGCTCAAATCAAACCAAGATAGGGGGAGAGGCAACACTCTTCTCCCAACCAAAAACTCAATGGAGAAGAGAAGCAATCTCCTCCATTGACCCCCGAGCCCCAAACACAACACAATGAAGGGTGGTCTCCAACTCAAGGCAACAACACTTGCTTCCACAATACAATTTTCTTCACAACATTCAAGGTTAAAAAGAAGAAACAAAAGGGAAACACAAATAACACAATACTTTTCACAACAAGGCTTTCATCCAAGCCAACAAGAGAAGGAACTATGAGAAAGTTTTCCTTATGCCTCCCCATTGAGATGAGATGCCCATCCAAACCCTCCACAATAAAACTCAAGCCCCTATGACTCTTATGCCTCCCTCAACTACCCCTTTTTCCTCCCATACTCTTATGCCTCCCTCCTCTTATGGCTCCCTCAAGGACAAGGTAAGAATGTAAACATTCTTACCCAAGATGGGCATCCCTCTCAAACTCCCTCCACAATTTCCTATTCTACTCTTATGCCTCCCTCATGAGTTTTCCTATAGACCTCTCCTACACTACACATTAAGCATTCTATCCATTTTTCACAATACACAAAAGTAAACATAAATTATCCACAAATTTAGCATAGAAGCAACAACAATATGAAAGCAAAAAAGAGAGAGAAGGTTTCCTACCTCTCCATTGGAGAAGCCTAAACCAAGAAGCTTTGTCCAAGCTCCCTCCAAAACAATCCAAGCATGTAAGTCCAAGCTCCTTCTTTTTCTCTTTCTCCCAATTCTTTTCTCTCCCAAAAAAAAAAAAAAAAGAACTCTTCAACCAAGAAAAAAAACCTCCAACCCCCTCAACAAGAGAGGAAATTTCCATAAATAGACAAAAGGGAAGAGTGAGGGTGATGTGGCTCCTTGTAGGATGCCACATCACACATCCTCAAGACCACCTCCCATAGTCAACTCAACTCCCAAAACACAATAAATGGGTGGTTGGGTTGAATGACATCTCTCATCCACATCCATCCCTTCCCATGTGTCTTAAGGCACAATTAAATGCAAAAAGAAGAAAAGTGCACTCCAAAGTCACATTTCCCTTCCCAAAACAATAAATAATCCCCTTTTTGGATTCCCAACCCATAGATATGGTTGGTAAGGGGTTTTGGGAAGTGTGGGACAAATTCAACTTGTCCCACAAGTCCCCCAAAATTGCCCTAAATCTCAAATTCGAGATTCAAAGGATTTGGAGTTGTCAACACTCAAAACAAGCATTCAATACAAGAGGAAAACACAAGGCTCAAGGAGCCAACCATCAAAATTAATTACACCCACTAGACTTCCCTCCAAAACTAAAAAAAAATAAAACAAGATGTTACATTAATCTAAACATACTTAGCAAAAGTAATTAAAAAAAAAAAACATCACAAATAAAATCACCTACTAAAGTAAGTTAAAACAAGTAATTAAAATTCTTACCCCCTTGGTCACATTAGAAAATTTCCCCCTCATGGAAATTTTTCTTAACACATAAAGAACAAGGGTAACACAATACAATTCACTAGTTGCCTTGATGACCAAATGTTGTAACCACCCGACATCCTGTTGTGTTTGGTTCCCAATCCCCCTCATGGTTGTGATCTTGTTGTGTTTCCTACAAAATACAAAATACCTCCTTCGGCCTTGCGGCCATGTCAAAATGTCCAAAATAACCATATGCATGAAATTTATTAACATCTATACGTAATTCAATTATCCATTATTTCAAGGTTTAAATCACAACTTAATTATGCATTCCATCATTATCCAAAGTTATAGCAATGTAAATTCAACAACTACATTCTACTTATCACGGCGAAGAAATTCAATGTTAGGACACATGCAATATATCCATATAAAAATAATATCAGTATCCAATAGTCTGTCCATGAGCCAGTGTAGATCATACAGAAAACAAAATCCAATCATAACCCAAATGCATCTACTCACAAAACATCATGCTAATCAACGTAAGTATAAGTCATGTCCATATCCAAAAGTCTGCATAACTCAAAATGATAATCAACTAAGTGTCATAGGGAAGTGGGCATTACATCCCCCTCCCCTTAGACTAGACTTCCTCCTGGAAGTCACTGAAATAAGTGTGGAAACTGAGCTCGTAATGATGTACATCCTCCCAAGTAGCAGCAGTCTCATCGTACCTGTCCTATTGGACCCAAACCTTATCAATCTCTCTGCCGTGAAGGCCCAGGGTCCTGCGATCTAAAATGCGCACGGGCTCCACCATCACTAGCCCCTGATCCTGCACCTGCAATGTAGTCCAATCTAGCACATGAGAAGGATCAGAAATATATCTCCTAAGCACAGAAACGTGAAAAACATCATGGACGCGCGATAAGCTAGGTGGCTGTGTTAGACGATAGGCTAAGGGGCCGAGGCGCTCCAAGATCTCATAGGGACCCACAAACCTAGGAGAAAGCTTAGAACCTTTTCCATAACGGATAGGGCTCTTATGCGGTCTGACACAAAGGAACACCTTCGTGCCTACCTCAAAACTACGATCTGTCCTATGCTGGTCTACATACTTCTTCTGTCTATCCTGTGCCTCCTGCAATCTCTGTCTGATCAATGTAACCTGCTGCTCCATGTCCTGTAGTAATGCTGGCCCAAGAGAAACCCTGTCCTCAATCCTATCCCAGCTAAGAGGTGTCCTGCACTCTCTACCATATAAAGCCTGAAAAGGAGCCATGCCTATAGAACTCTGAAAACTATTATTGTAGGCAAACTCCACCAAATAAAGATACTCCTCCTATCTCGACTGATGATCCATCACGTACATCCTGAGCGTGTCCTCCAAAATCTGATTCACCCTCTCTGTCTTTCCATCGGTCTCAGGGTGATAAGCTGTGCTGAAATTAATCCTCGTCCCAAGGGCATACTGCATGGTGGTCCAGAAATGGGAAGTGTACAAAGGGTCGCGGTCACAAATGATCTTCCGTAGAATCCCATGTAATCTGAAAATATCATCAAGGTATACTCGTGCCACAGCACTTGCTGTATAGGTGGTCTTCACTGAGGAAAAATGAGCTACTTTCGTCAATTTATCCACCGTGACCATGATGGCATCGTGATTGTATCTCGACGTAGGTAACCCAACGATGAAGTCCATGGAAATGGTGTCCCACTTCCACTCCGGTATGGCATGAGGATAGAGAAGGCCAGCTGGATGCTGATGCTCGGCCTTCACCCTCTGGCACTCTAAACAGCGTGACACAAATGAAGCTACATCTCTCCGAAGTCCTCTCCAAAAATACAATTGTCTCAGGGTGGCGTGCATCTTCTTCACCCCGGGATGGGCTGAATAAGGATCACAATGGGCCTCTGCCAAAATGTCATGTCTTAAGCCTCCATCTCTAGGAACATATATTCGACCTCTGTGTCTGAGAAGACCATCTGCCTCTAATGAAAATCCATCAAATCTCCCCTCAAGGGGTCTCTGAGACTCAATCTCTGTTCTGGCTGCAAGGTAGAAACTATCATGAGGAAGCTGCTGCAAGATCCTACTCCGCAAATCTGTGCCCACTAAGGTGGCCATAGCCATATGTCTCCACCTACTCAAGGCATCTACAACCACATTCTCCTTCCCTTTCACATGCTCTATCTCCATGTCATACTCATAGAGTAACTCCATCCAACGCCGTTGACGAGCGTTGAGATTGGGCTGCGTGAAGAGGTGGCGAAGACTCAAGTGATCAGTCTTGAGTGTAAATCTCCGGCCAAGAAGGAAATGTCTCCACCGCACTAAGGCATGCACAACTGCTGCAAGCTCAAGGTCATGGGTCCGATAATTGAGCTCATAATCCTTGAGTTTTCGAGACTCAAAGGCAACTACTCTACCTTCCTGCATTATCACTCCTCTGAGTCCTGCCAAGGAAGAATCTGTGCAAACGTAAAACTCTCCATGAGGATCTGGCACTATAAGAATGGGTGCTCTCATAAGGCATTCCTTCAGTGTACTGAAGGCCTGCTCACATCTATCTAACCATAAAAACTTCTTCCCTTTCCACTGAAGAGAAGTGATAGGGTGTGCAATCCGAGAAAAGTCCTGAACAAACCTCCTGTAATACCCTACTAGACCCATGAAGCTACGCACCTCGGTCACTCTAGTGGGTGCTGGCCAATCCATGATGGCTCAAATCTTGGAAGGATCGACTACGATACCTTCCCCAGAAATGATGTGGCCCAAATACTACACCTCAGGCTGAAAGAATGCACACTTCTCCAAGTTCCCGTAAAGGCGCTGCTCGCGAAGACATTGAAGGACCTGGCGAAGGTGCTCCTCGTGCTCCTCATGTGTGTGTGAGTAAATCAGAATGTCATCAAGGAAGATGAGCACGAAGCGGTCAAGGAAGGTCCTAAATACCCCATTCATTAAACTCATAAACACTACGGGAGCATTCGTTAAACCGAAAGGTACCACTGTGAACTCGTAGTGGCCATATCTCGTACGGAAAGCTATCTTGTGAATATCTGTCTCTAAAATCCTGAGCTGATGGTATCCTGACTTGAGATCTATCTTAGAGAAAATTGTAGCCCCCTTCATCTGATCAAATAAATCATCAATGCGTGGAAGGGGGGTAACGATTCTTGATCATTACTTTATTCAGCTGACGGTAGTCAATACACAACCGAAGAGATCCATCCTTCTTCTTCACAAAGATAACTGGTGCACCCCAAGGGGATACACTAGGATGGATTAGGCCTTTCTCTAGAAGGTCCTCAAGCTGTAACTTGAGCTCACATAACTCAGGAGTAGTCATCCGATAAGGTGCTGGTGAGATAGGCTCTGCGCCCGGAACTAGATCTATATGGAAGTCGATCTCACGTGGGGGAGGTAATCCCGGTATCTCTCCTGGAAACACATCAGCAAACTCCCTCAAGATGGAATGGTCATCAAGGGATGGTCTGTTAGACTCATTCTCCGACCTATCACTAACTGTAATAGAAAACATATGACAACCCTGTTGCGCACACCGCTTAAGCTGCATAGCGGAGATGGTGCGAATGGATACGGCCCTCCTAACTCCTGATATCACTGACTCTACTCCAAGATCATCTATGCAAGCAACAATCTTGTGGTAACAATCCACTCTAGCTCTGTGAGCGGACAACCAATCCATGCCTAAAAGGATTCCGAAGATCAGAAGTAGTGGTGAAGGGTCCCAAATCCACTACACACTCCTTAACTAAGGAGTCTACATAAATATTGGCTCCAGAAGCCATCTCAACGTCCCAACTACGGCCCTGCCTAACTGCCACCAGCCTACAACGCTCTATTAAGGATGGTGCAATAAAAGAATCAGAAGAACCAGAATCAAATAATATAGAGGCGGAAATACCACCAATACTACCTGTCATCTCAATCACAGTACTCTGATGCTCAGCCTGGCAGTTCTCGGCCGTTGCGTAGATCCGATGACTCCATGCCATATCTCCAACAGTAGGATCTGAGCTCTGTGTCTTACCCTTGGTAGGGTTATGTGGGCAATCTCTCCAAAGATGTCCAACAACACCGCAACCATAACAGCTGCCTAGTCCTCTCCAGTGGGAAGCAGCTCCAGCTGGTACTCTAGATGACTGAGATACAGATCCTGATGATCCGGCTATGGACTGTTGAGGTCTCTGCTGATGAGCTCCTATTGACTGAGCTCTCGGTGCACCCGGTGTCCTGATGGGACCCCTAGGAGGAGGCCCCATACTACGTCCTCTCTGTGCATCGAATCTCTGAGGAGGTCGGTAAGGTGGGCGGGTCTGCTACTGCTGCTGCTGCGGTGGTGGTCTGAATGAAGCTTGCCCTGAACTCTGTCCACCCCGTGGAGAAGAAACTAACCCCTTCGACCTACTATCCTTCATCTGCTGGATACGGCTCTGAACTCTGTCTCTAGCCTACTGTGTCTTCCCCCATGTCTCCTCTGCAATATAGGCCTTTTCCATGGCCTCTGCTAATGTCTGGGGGTAGTGAATGTGCACTGCGCCACCTAGATCCAAGTTCAGGCCCCGAATAAACCTGTGAATCCGTACCTGCTCGTCCTGCATATAGTCGACGTACTGGAGTAGGTCCAGAAATTGACTCTCATACTCAGCTACTGTCATTAATGCCTGACGGAGGTCATGAAACTCATCTATCTGCTGCTGAATAAATCTCTTGGGTAAATACCTGCTCCTGAAACGCTCCTCAAACAGCTCCCAGGTAATCATCTCTGAGTCGACATGGAGCTTCTACTCCTCGGTCCTCCACCAGACTCCTGCTCCATCCTTCAGAAGATGGATCACAACACGAGCTTTCGTGTTGCTACTACAAGGACAGAGCTGTAAGCATCCTTTCAAGCTCACCAACCAGGCTTCTACCTGAAAACCACCTGTATCACCCGAATAGTGAGATGGTTGTAGCTTCAGGATCTCCCTGATATGGTCTGCAGCTGACGTATGATGAATCCTATATCTCTCGGTATGCTCCTCCCTCTGTCTAGGGCTCCGAGACCTATCCCTATGTCCTGAGATCCTGTCCCCATGTCCTCTCTGTGGTGAATCTACCCTAGCCAACTCCACATGGAAGTTATCTGCCCTGTGCTCCTCGCTATGTCGAGGGGATGCCTGAGCATCTACTGATGGCTTCAAACTATGTCTAGCAAGTCATCCTCCCAAGGGCTCTCCGCGTATAGCAGCCTTGACATCCTGGAGTGTCTTGCAAAATATGAGGCATAAGGGCTACTACGGCCTGCTCTGGTAGTGGTATGTCTAGGTCTATGTGAAGAGACCCCTCGCCCAATCCGCACCTCCTGCATAGATCAAGGCGAGAGTTAGTTCATTGTTCTAGGTCTTGAGCCAGCTTTCTAAATTTGTTGTTTACTATAATTATCAACATTATGGCTTTATATTTTAAAAGTATTAGCTCTGTACTAAGTTGAATGTTCCTGCTTTGCGTTTTCCTGCGTGTGCCCAAGGGTCCCAGCTTCGAACCCCTGGCTCTGATACCAAAATGTAACACCAGAAAAAGATGACGACGACGGCGATGACAACGCGCCACAACCATGCAACCTGAAAATGCAACAATTTTTTATTTATTTATTAGGGGTGTGCCCTCATACAGGCTCGATCTACAACAGTCATGGTAATGCTTCGTGAACAAAGATGTTTAATTTAACCTCATTCGTCGTTTTGCAAAAGATAAGGAGGGTCGTTATTCGAGTTAATTTGACTAATGTCTGATAGTGTCGTAATAACAATATTTCTGAAAGTTAACTCCAGAGTAAGATATAATTTGTTTTGAAGTGAATATGCTAACCATTCAATTTTTATAATACTTCGCATTATTATACCGAGCTGACTCAATTTGTTATTGGCCAATTCAATTGGACTACATGGTTCACTAATTTATATCACTTTGAAGATAAGCATGCACGATAGGAGACACCCTCCTCTAAGTCAGGGAAGAGGGAATTGGAAGTGAAATAATAGAGGGATAATTGTCAATTTATGTCCCCACACCCGCACAAAGAGGGAGAAGTTACAAGCACTTTTGTGTGTTTGGCTACCCAACCTAATGCCCACTATATATTTTATTTTTTTTTATGCTCCATCAATGCATTTAGAAGTTCCTGTCGATCATCAAGGGTCACCTCTTTTTTCTGAAATATGTGGGACACATTTATGCTCTTTCCTTTTCCGAATAGTGGGTTTGGTACACAAGAATTGAATTGTATTCGAGTGACTTTGACTCGACCGGAAAGAACCTTTCTTCCCGTTGTTTTCTTCCACATAACTTGACTGGTATTACAATGATTGTTCCAACTTTACAATGACTCGGCCTTATATAAGGAATTCAAAGCACAATGCACGAGGATCCATATTATTGCACAACTTGGCCCCGAAGGGTGATAGAATTTTAGAACGACCAACATATTGGGTGGATAAACCAACAAAGCCACCATTTGCATATGGATCGATGGAATAATGACTACATGGTAGATCAATGCCACAGCCCACATTGACGTGGCAGGAAACAAGTCCACTGGCCATTGGACAAGGGGGAGAAACATAGCTTGTGTGATCATAGCTTAGATTGACAGCATAAGAGTTCTTTTCTTTTTTTTTTATTCTATTTTGGAATGATTCAAGGGATTTTTTATCAACCTTAATGGAGGGGGAGGTGAATGCTCAACAACTGACTGTCACCATTTAATACTCCCTGCCTCCTTGCATGCAGGCTTCACCCAACCAGCCGCATACTTTCCTTCACGTTTTAAAACACTTGACTTTTTTTTGCAGTCTACACTCTACCCAGCCACCCTGTCATTTTTCTTACAGTCCTAGCCGCGTGCAATAAATATGGTGTTAAAGATGAAGTTACAGGCTGGAAGAGAGGCATGACCTCTGACTGAATCGACCCTGGCCGCGTAGGAGACCGCATGGTGGTCGAAAATGGAGCTACAGATGCGTGTGTGGCAGGCGTTTTACCCGTTTTCAGCCGCCCCTGGCCACGTGAACCTCCATGGAGGTTGTAAATGAAGCTACGGCGAGAGGTGTGGTGTCCAGGCTGCGCCGACCACCACAGTCCCTTCCTTTTTTGTTTTTTGTTTTTTTTTTTAAATTTCTGAGCGCCTTAAGCAAGTAGATTGTCCATATACATTGTTATCTGCAGTATTAAATACATTTACAATTTCAGGGTTCACCTCCAAGTTATTTTTATCAAAACGGCGGAGGGACAGTGCAAGGCGCATGAAAATAGTGGCACCTGCATAGAGGGACAGGTAGTGAGAATGTTTAAATTCGAGCGGCCGTTTAGAACAGTGACCTGTCTACGCTATGTTATTATCTGTTCAGTATTGAATGCTCCCTCAAAAAAAAATCTGCCTTCAAGATAATCTTATCAAAATCGCTTAAGAGACAGTGGGAGTATTACACGGAGACCTGAAGAAATTTATTACAAATATCTCCATTGAGACCTGGCCTTTCTAGCGAGGGCTCGTGCAGAGAAGAATCTCCTAGAGGTGGGTCTGTTTCGTGATCAGAATATTCAGAAGCACAATTTGTTTTAGAAAACAAAGAATTAAAACCACCTCCTACATAGGACTAAATGTATGACTGTTCATTGACATTTCATTGGATTGGTTACTTGCATATATGTTCTTGATAGTATGCTCCTATAATATAAAGGAATAATTAATTAATATATTTAATATTAATAATTTATAATGATAAATTCCAAAAGTTTTAGTATTACTTAAATAAGAAGTATATTTAAACTATTAGTTTACCTTGTTAAACATGAAGGACATGTGGAATCAAACTTGATAAGTTTAGAGTATTTGCATTAAAATTTGTTTCTAGTCCAACTTTAATAGACATTGCATGGGGTTTTAAGTAAGGTTTGATTTCATTTCCTTCTATACTTTGTCAATAATTTTTACAATGGATCCCTAAATAAAGAAAGACATAGGAGAGCTAGAGCTTAAATTTACTTCATTGTCAATACTAAAAGCCATTTGAAAACTTAAGTCTTTCCATCAAGTATAAAAGAAGGGATATATGCACTAATTCTCACTTTTCAATACAAAATTTTAATTTTTTTTTTGCAACACTTCACAATAAGACTCTATTACAAAATTTTAATATACTTTGTAAACTATCACAAGCCTTTTTTACATATCATTTCTTTATTTCCTTACAATCTTTTCAATAATGTAAACATCTTTCAAGTAAAATTTTCATTCCACCATGTGACTTTTGGTGCAAATATAGATTACAATGTCCTTTATTTTTGAAATGAAAACAAGATGATACAACTTTCTTTCTCATACAAATTTACAACAAAATAATGTATATAAGGGAAATGGAAAGAGTCTTCACAAGCTCCAAGGTGTTCTTCATCCATGCTCCAAGTTCCAAGTAGTTCAAATCACAACCAAGATAGGGGGAGAGGCAACACTCTCCTCCCAACCAAAAACTCAATGGAGAAGAGAAGCAATCTCCTCCATTGACCCCCGAGCCCCAAACACAACACAATGAAAGGGTGGTCTCCAACTCAAGGCAACAACACTTGCTTCCACAATACAATTTTCTTCACAACATTCAAGGTTAAAAAGAAGAAACAAAAGGAAACACAAATAACACAATACTTTTCACAACAAGGCTTTCATCCAAGCCAACAAGAGAAGGAACTATGGGAAAGTTTTCCTTATGCCTCCCCATTGAGATGAGATGCCCATCCAAACCCTCCACAATAAAACTCAAGCCCCTATGACTCTTATGCCTCCCTCAAGTACCCCTTTTTCCTCCCATACTCTTATACCTCCCTCCTCTTATGGCTCCCTCAAGGACAAGGTAAGAATGTGAACATTCTTACCCAAGATGGGCATCCCTCTCAAACTCCCTCCACAATTTCCTATTCTACTCTTATGCCTCCCTCATGAGTTTTCCCATAGACCTCTCCTACACTACACATTAAGCATTCTATCCATTTTTCCACAATACACAAAAGTAAACATACATTTTCTACAAATTTAAGCATAAAAGCAACAACAATAAGAAAAAAAAAAGGGAGAAGGTTTCCTACCTCTCCATTGGAGAAGCCTAAACCAAGAAGCTTTGTCCAAGCTCCCTCCAAAACAATCCAAGCATGCAAGTCCAAGCTCCTTCTTTTTTTTCTTTCTCCCAATTCTTTTCTCTCCCAAAAGAAAATAAAAAAAGAACTCTTCAACCAAAAAAAACCTCCAACCCCCTCAACAAGAGAGGAAATTTCCATAAATAGACAAAAGGGAAGAGTGAGGGTGATGTGGCTCCTTGTAGGATGCCACATCACACATCCTCAAGACCACCTCCCATAGTCAACTCAACTCCCAAAACACAATAAATGGGTGGTTGGGTTGAATGACATCTCTCTTCCACATCCATCCCTTCCCATGTGTCTTAAGGCACAATTAAATGCAAATGGAAGACAAGTGCACTCCAAAGTCACATTTCCCTTCCCAAAACAATAAATAATCCCCTTTTTGGCTTCCCAACCCATAGATATGGTTGGTAAGGGGTTTTGGGAAGTGTGGGACAAGTTCAACTTGTCCCACAAGTCCCCCAAAATTGCCCTAAATCTCAAATTCGAGATTCAAAGGATTTGGAGTGGTCAACACTCAAAACAAACATTCAATACAAGAGGAAAACACAAGGCTCAAGGAGCCAACCATCAAAATTAATTACACCCACTAGACTTCCCTCCAAAACTAAAAAAAATTAAACAAGATGTTACATTAATCTAAACATACTTAGCAAAAGTAATTATAAAAAAAGACATCACAAATGAAATCACCTACTAAAGTAAGTTAAAACAAGTAATTAAAATTCTTACCCCCTTGGTCACATTAGAAAATTTCCCCCTCATGGAAATTTTTCTTAACACATAAAAGAACAAAGGTAACACAATACAATTCACTAGTTGCCTTGATGACCAAATGTTGTAACCACCCGACATCCTGTTGTGTTTGGTTCCCAATCCCCCTCATGGTTGTGATCATGTTGTGTTTCCTGCAAAATACAAAATACCTCCTTCGGCCTTGCGGCCATGTCAAAATGTCCAAAATAACCATATGCATGAAATTTATTAACATCTATACGTAATTCAATTATCCATTATTTCAAGGTTTAAATCACAACTTAATTATGCATTCCATCATTATCCAAAGTTATAGTAATGTAAATTCAACAACTACATTCTACTTATCATGGCGAAGAAATCCAATGTTAGAACACATGCAATATATCCATATAAAAATAATATCAGTATCCAATAGTCTGTCCATGAGCCAGTGTAGATCATACTGAAAACAAAATCCAATCATAACCCAAATGCATCTACTCACAAAACATCATGCTAATCAACGTAAGTATAAGTCATGTCCATATCCAAAAGTCTGCATAACTCAAAATGATAATCAACTAAGTGTCATAAATTTGTTGCAATTTCTACAATTTCAAAATTGTGGAAGGTTCTACAATTTTATGTTTCCACAATTTTATTGTAGGTGGAGTCCACAAATTTGGATTTACAATTTTGAATAACATATCCACAAAAAAATTGTGAAAAATTTGTGGATATAGGGCCCATTATCTTGTGGGTGGTAGAATGCAGGAAAGAAATAATGACACATAGTGTATTACCTTAATGGTCCAATGGGAACTAAAGGCAAGAAATCCCAAAAGCTACTTGTTGGCTTACACACTTGAATTTGTATACAAATACATTTGAAATAATCAATACTTAATTGTTAGTAGATAATTGACAATCAACAAAAACATTGGTAAATATAATTAAGTTTTATATATTTAGATAAAGAACAAGATTTCCATTTGGAATGTGTATCAAATTTGTGTGTATTTTGTATCAGCCATGGAAAAATATTCTAAACCATTATGTTTCCATATGAATAGCTCTAGTCTAAAAGTTTTAAGAACATGTGTCTCTAAGTACAAGTTAACTAAGCCTTGTTGCAAAGGTAAAGGAAATGGATGAAAGTCATATAATACCCATATAAATGAATTTTTTACTACGAAAACCCTAATGGATAATTTGATGGCTAAGGGTAAGGCTTTGATAAAGTAGCCCACATTGCAAATTTTGATGTCATAGGATTTAAAATTTCTTTTAAGGCTATTTTAAATCATTGCATCCAAATGGAAGAATCTAAGTGGAGAAACAACAAGCATTAAGCTTGTCAACCATGGGCCAATATAATGGATTCAACTACATATCTAGTGGTGGGAGAATAATTTTGCAAAGGTGTTTCATATAACTCTTCCAATCATTCTACCATGGTATAGAAAACTTTACTGCAAGTTTTTGAAACATTTAGGAAGGAAAAACACGGATATTCTCTTCATAAGATTCTTGATCATTTTTAAATTATAGGACTTAATTCTAGGATAAGAGAGAAAATTTATGGATATTCTAGATATATTTAGTGCATGAATCCACATGGCATCTAAAAGAGGTGCAAAATGGAAATTAATAATTAAAACCCATCATAAATAATTTTGATTAACAAAAAAAACCCTTGTTTAAGCACATTGCTATTCCATATTAGCAATTGGTTGATTTTTGATATTATTATTATTACTATTATATGATGTTCTTGATTTAATCAAATGTTCTAAAAATTTTTAAAAGAATTTGAAATATAATAAGGATATGATAGTGTAACCCCTTAAAGGTTAGGCAACATAAGGATTTTTAAGGAAGATGTTGATTTTAGAGTATCAATTAGTCAAAATAAAAGAAACCCAGAATTTAAAGGAAGTTGTTAATTTTAGAGTGCTAATATTTAGGATCTTGTGCTTTTAATCAATTAAAATATTTCTTACATCAAAAAATATAAATTTCTTTGCTAGGTTCTTCAAAACATCTAGGTTGAGTCATAAATTTCTATTTTGAGATCCACTGCTTAAGACCATGCTTTTTAAATCCATTTGGTGTATTTCCAAGCCATATTGAGCCACAAGAGATAAGACAATCTTAACTATGCTCTTTTTTCTATAGTTGAAAATGTGTGTACACATTGAAGTATGTGATTTTGAGTAACAAGACAAACCACTAACCTTACATTAAAATTTTAAATTCTATATGTGGAATTATATTTGATCATATAGGGCCACCAAAATCATATGATATTTCTTTTTTACAGGAAGGACAAGTTCCGAAGTTTGATTTTTAATAAGAGCATAATAGTTTTTTTCCATTCCTTCCCTCAATATTTTTTACTGGTTAGATTCTTTGAAATATTGGGATTCACATTCATACAATGTCATAAAGGCATGGTAAGTGTGCCGAAATTCAGCCATCTATCTATTATTATCAAGATAAGAATATTGAACTAGGGATTGAACCCATTTAGGTATTTCAGATTGATAAACACATTGTGATGTCTTTCTATGAATCTCATTATTCATAGTGTCTATGATTCAATCATTATCCTATAGGAAACTAAATTATTTTCTAAAAGAGATGAAAGAGTGTTTAGTAGAGTGAAAAAATGGTTTTTTATGGATTTAAACCTTCCTAATTTAATGTATATAATGTTTAGATGGATCATAAACCCTTAATTCATTTTTTCTTACTTTATAACCATTAAATATTCAAGAATAATAGGTAGGTTCAAGTTTCTTCCTTTTAATGTGAGTAATAAAAATAGAAGTGGGGCTGCAAATTATCCTAGGATGGGAAATAATTGGTTTCTTCTTCACCCACATATCGAGAGGTGTAATTCAAAGCAAGAATTTTGTAGGGACTCTCTTTATCATGTTAAAAATAGTGCTCATGGCTTTTGCCAACATAAATTTAGCAACTTTTGTAAAGTGATTCATATTCCTAGTATTTTCTACGACAATCCTCATTTTCCTTTTTATATTATTGTATTGTTGAGGAGAATAGGGAGGAGTAGTTAGTTTTGGATTCCACAACTTGTGCAAAAAAACTAAAACTCTTTACTTACATATTCAAATCAATTTATTGTTCTTAATATATTAGTTTTTAGGTTAGAAGGAACTCAACTAAGGCTTTAAATTCATTTAATCTAGATAAAGCTTCAATTTTTTTTCTCGATGTAATAAATCCATGTCATCCTAGTTTGATAAAAATTAATCATACAATAAATGAGTGCCACTAAGATACGTAACCTCAAGAAGTCCCCTACCATCATTGTGAAGTAATTCTAAAGAATGAGAATGATTTACATTATGATGCTTGTGAAATGGTTGAATTTTCTTCTTATCACAAAAGCATCCTTCACAACTTTCATGATGAGATTTGATTTTCAGTAGACTTACCATAAGATTAAGACAAGAAATACTCAAAATAATCCTAAAATTGAGATGAAAAAGTCTGTCATGGCACAATTGAGTTTTACTTATAATCTAATAGGACATGAAAAATTAAAATGAAAAACCATTGAAGATATAAAACTTGTTCTTATGAATTCTGTTAACAATAACAAAGTTAGATTTGTATTTTATAAGCATTTTATCTTTAAATAAGGTAACACTAAATGTATCATGATTTATTTGAAAACATGATAGTAAGTTCATTTAATTTTTAGTAACAAAGAAAACATTACTAATAAAACGATTGTAGATTTTGTTTATCTCAAATTTTAGCTTCTAAGATAAAGTTATCACCTAGATTGATCCTTCCATAGAATTCTTTGACATACGTGTGGATATCAAACATATAAGTAGTATCTATTAAGGCACCACTATCTAAAATCCATTCACTACTACAAAATGTTCAAATATCATCTTAATTTGGGTCATTGTTACATCAAATATTATCCTTTTTAGAATTTTATGACATTTATCTTGGGAGAAATCACATCAATTTATATGGCAGAAAAGTGATGCAATATTGACATGAGTAGACCATTTTAATTATGTCGATATCATGCCACATGTGTATTTGTTTTGCACCTCATATAATAACTAAAGACATGGAATATTAATAATGCAGGGTGGTTAAAACATAACACAAAATTTGTTCAATATTTTTATAAAGAACAATATAATTAATCATACTTAGAAATAATTTTATTACATTTATTTGATTATTTAGAACTATTAAATATTAGATACTAAAATATTGAGAAATTATACAAGAATTCTAAAAGCATCCATATATTGTTATTATTAATAAAAGAATACACTCATACAATCATTTTATCTCTTAGAAGTGCACCTTGTGTTGAGGGATAACAAGTGTTCTAATCTTGTCTTTCCCTCACTTTTGTAGATACAATTGAGACACATCACGGGTTGTGGTATCCCTATTGTGAGGTGAATCTCCATGATTACAAGGCCGGTTCCTTTTTGGATTTATCCTAAACTGATTTACTGTGGGGTTTAAGGGTAAAAGATGGATAAAAATTAAATTAAAATGGGGTTATAAACCAAAAGTATTGAGGGATTTTACTGAGAAACATGCACAATATTCTGAGAACAAATTAGTGAAGCACGATCAAATGAGTTTTAGTTGATTCTAAGGGAAGAACTTTTCTGTTGAGGGACTAATCATAATAACACAACAGATGATTACACACTAAAACTATGCAGAAACACCAATTTTCTACAAGGTTAATAACATAAGAAAGCTTAATTAATTCAGGGAATGCAAATTCACAAGAATTACTATTTAAAACACACCACTGCAAGTATTGTAATGGCAATAACTGGTTCTCATTCAAGGGCAATTTGACCAATGACTTCAACACTTAGTACAAAAAGTCCTCCTATAAAAAATGCCTTGTGCTTTGCCAATGCACACAATAAATAGAAACAATATTCACCCCCACCTCCTAAAAATAGAATAAATTTTAACTACACTTGCATGATACTATTAGCTTTTATCATGAATAAATAAAAGAATAAAATAGACATGTTGTTACATGAGGCAAAAATAGCCTTTTTAATCCCAAAATTACAGTCATTCAAATTGATTTGACTTCTCCAATAATGTTGCATGAAGTGTATGGTCACTTTAGGAAGAATAAGGTAGGTGGGTGAATAATTAATAGTGCTATTTTAAGCTTTGTTTGATGTCCAAGTTTCCTCTACATGCATACAGTTGTATTATTCTCTGACGTGACACCTATTTTGTCTTTATCATGTGCACATACAGATCAAGATGCTTTTGTCTTCTTTAATTCGTAATGATAACTCTCTATCATTTTCTGGCAGTGCCACCTATGCACATGCAAAACAAATACTCTTTACCTTTGCAAAAGATAATAAGGCTATAATGGGTCATTGACCACTTTGACCACTTTGATCATAGGGTGCATGGAAGTTTATGATATTTTAAGGTTAAGGCCCTTAGCATTTGATTGGTTCTCCTTAGATTTCATCATAGAACCTTTTGATTGTATTAAGGTCAAGGGACCTTAATCATTGTGATCGCCCCTTAATTAGTACCTGCCGCGCAGGATACTATTGTTTTCACATTATGCTATTAATCTGCATGGGACTGAGTGCAGAATATGCAAAAGCTAATGTCTGTGTAAATATTTCTTGCAATTAATGGTACTCTAAGGACATATATTTTATTTGGGTTGCCCATGATTGGTGGAATGTTAATTGCTCATTGCCGCAGATATGACCGCTTTCATTAAAGTTTTTTTTGCCCCTAATAATTTGACATCTGGTTTAGGTATTTTCTGCCTGCCTTCCGCATGCTGGAGACAGCTGTCTTGCTACATGAAATGTTTCTTGTTTGCTATGGAACTATTTTTTTAGAATCCGTTTGACATTCCTTTGATTGGTCTTGAGTAATTACTTCATTGCCAAAATACATTCGGCAGATAAGACCTATTTTGTTAAAGTTTTTTGGGCCTGTTAAACAAACACAAATGGATTTGTAGCAGATTTTTTGGATGCTGTTGACACTTGGATTCTTGCATGAAGCTCTTACAGGAACGAAATTTTTCTCCGAGCTCTCTTTCTACTTTTCTTCTTTAATTCCATATTGAAAGTCCCTTGGTCTGGTCATGGAGGGTCTGCATTCCTCCAAATACTGAAGAAATAACTGGTTCTGTTCAATCTCTGCGGACAAACCTGAGGAATTCAATATATCAATAAACGAGACACACACTTCTTCTTCTCCTATTACAAATGTTGAGATCAGAAAATCATTCGATTTCGAGTCCAGTATACACAGGCGAATATCGGTGTAGGAAGTATACACATTGAATGTCTGTCATGGCAACAGTAGAGAAGAAACGCGTGGTCATTGTGGGACGTGGAATTGCAGGCGCCAACGCCGTCAAAGCCCTGGAAAACTACGATGATGTTACGCTTATTGATCCGTATGTCATATCTCACTATTTTTTTTACATAGAGAAAAATAAAATAAAATAATTGATTACCAAGATCATATGTCTCTGTTTTTGACCCTGATTTATATATAACAGGAAGTAGTATTTCGAGATTCCATGGGAAAAATTGAGGTGAATGGTAGAACCAAGTTTTGGGGAAAGATCTGTGTTTTTGCACAGCGAGTATTTGAAGACTGCTAAGCTTATAACATCTATTGTAACAAGTGTTACAGAGGAAGCAGTGGTGACTGCATCGGGAGAATATCTGTAAAGTATGATTATCTGGTGCTCGCCACTGGTACTGCTTACGACGGGCCTCCTACAAAAGCAGACAGACTCCAACAAATCGAATCAGGTAACTCTTAATTTTGGAAATTGAATCTTCCAGACCTCTGGTTTGTGAAAATTGAAGTTAAATTTTGATCTATAAACCCAAATATGTCCATAGTGTAAACCCAAATATGTGATGTTCCTCATCAGTCTGAAGAGGTATGGTAAAAAAAGTATAGTTTGTCACCTTATGGTAAAAGTATAGTTTTTCAGCTATAAAACAAAAGGTAAATTAAATCTGTAGTTTTAACATAAAATTACAGTGCTCATTATAAAGATTTATTGAATTGGTTTTCTTTTTGAAAATTACTTACAATCACTCTTAGTCATGAAGCTACTTGCTCTCATACTCTTTCATTGAAAATGGGGCTAAATTAATTATATTCATATATCATTTACCAGACTGTTCCTGTTAGCACCTGTGGAGAATTTCATCTATGTTCTTTTTAGTCTGAGCTTGTCATCAATGTTACTGTTGAAATTAACTATTCCATTTGCTTTCATCTTCTTTCCTATTTGTTAGACATCAGTTATCCCATTTTTATGGTAGTAGCTATCTCTAAAATCATGCTAGAGTACCAGCTAAAAAGACCTAAAATTATATTAGAATAGCTTTTTCGTTGGCATGCATTTTTCCATTCACTAGTTTGTATTTAATGAGATGTGGCCACAATAATTGCAATCATGTAATTACATAGTATAGAAGCCAAGCCAAAACAGAATTTCTGATAGAAAATTCATATAGACGACTTTCCTCAATGCCTAGAAACACCCTAGAAAACTACTTGTCTTTCTCAGAATTTTCGTTAGCAGCCTTTCTTTACTAGACACACTCTTGGCACCTTCATGACCATCAAAACACATAAGAGACTGTTAGGTTGTTGGTTTTCCCTTCCCACACATTGGAATACCCTTCAACCTCCATATGCTCATAAAGACAAAGAACTGCACTGGGATGTTGGCCTACTCCTTGGTTTACCATCAGGTTTGTTTCCTCAATGGATTCCTGAGACCAATGTCTTACACCCCCAGTGGAAAAATGCTTGAAGAAAGAGTAAGCTTGCTCAATACTACCCTGCAACTACCAATTGTTAGTCCCAGGCTTCCTTAGTTCATTCACTAAAATCATAGTGAGCTTCAACTATAACTCAATCCACCTGAACTTGGCAACCTATGGACAACCCAAAAGCATCTGTGACTCGGCCATGTTATTTGTGACACACAATCCTACATGTATAGGCTTGAACCAAATTGCCATCACTATTATTGCTACCCCTCCTGCACCTGGTTGAGTAGGGTTCCTCATGGAAGCCTCGTCAAATTTCATCTTGATATAGACAAGATGGCGTCAATTAGTAGGCAACAAGGGTGGATTAGAGAGAGACTCCTAATCTCCAACCTTGTATGGCATCATTTCCAAATTGCCACTACCAAATTGACCATGAATCTCTATGTGCTCATAAATTTGTTCCTAAATATATTGGTGTTCCTCTTCCACAGATTCTAAACTATAATATTAGGGTAGTCTTCCAAAGAGCCATTTCTTTAATGGTGTTGAAGTTTCAATTTATAATCCCAACAACACCCATGGGCATTGCATGTTATGCAAGAACCAGTACCATGCAGCTGCTACAAACCTATGTTGGAATAAGAAATTATTAATTGTTTCTACCTCTTTCTAGCATTACTAAAGATTTGATCTTTTGTTGCTATAATGTTTGAGAAATAAACCCCAAATTCAGTTTTCTGATTTGTTAATTGGTAAATTTTACTTCCGTAGTAATGTTCAACAAAGATGCCACCAGATACATGTATCTCTTCTCCCAAGTTTACCCAGGAAGTTCATATGGCCTCCCATTTTCCTTAATTACTTAAAAGTTGATCTTTTTTTCCAATAATATTTTGGAAATGAATCCCGAAGTCAAATTTCTCAATTGTTTATTGCTAACTTTCCTTCATGTCTTAACCTTTGGCTTAGATGCGTCCAGCTAGGAATATCTCTATATTCAAAGTTACCCAAGAATATGTTGCAGTGCGGCATCCCGTCTATCCAAATTACCCACCAATTTAACCTGGTTTTCTCGGTTGAGATCACCCAGACCATGCACCTTGCCTTGTTGATGGGAATATGCTGTAGAGTGGTATCTTGTCTATCCAAGTTACCTTAGGACTTGCACTCAACCTCAAGATGTAACAGGTTATGCTATAAAAATCCATGATGTTGACCACCATTTTAGCTTAGCTATTTCCATTCCTTATGGCAATTAACATCAGCGGCAGGTACTGTTGCTGCACCGCAGCCCTTGTTTAATTATGAAATTGGTGTATGTGTTTGGCCCCTTTAATCATTAGATGTACAAATTAAAGTTTTAACACTTAGTATTTAATATGGTAAAGGCTTAATCATGTCAGTGGGAAAATGTTCCCCTCCTCCATGATGAATCAACCATTGATGACTATGTCGGTGGGATCTTCAATCCTGCTAAGGTTAGGGTTTCATTATTTGGTCGACACATGTGCATTTTGTAACTCCGGTTGAGTTAGGCTTGACTCGAGTCAAGAAAATGCATCAAAACATTTCTAACCCTAATCTGTGAATCATTCTGCGAGCTCGTTTGGGCTGGTGAAGCCCTATAAAGTTTTTTGGAGGATGCCATTGTTTTGATCTAGAGCTTGATTTATTTTCCCTCTGCAGATTTCTGAGCACACATTTAATATTTCTCTATCATTTTCAAACTTCTCAAGCTTCTCTGTGTGTCCATTGTTCATTATTCAGAGCTCTGAAGTTTGGCTATTCGAGCATGGATTTAAGGTTATGGAAATTTTCTTACAATTTATTTTCACTGTGAGGGACTTCTATTCAAAACATTAATGGATGTCGTTTATTTGAGGAAGGTAACTGTGGTTTGAGACACTCTATACATTGTTTTTTCATGAATATTTTCGAGCCTTCGAATGGGGTTTTCGAGCTTTTGTTCATACATTTTCCTGATGTTAAAACCATTTTATTTCCATGTTTTTTCTGTGCATGGACCATGTTTTACGAGCTCAAGAAGCTTCTGGGTATTACATTTTTTTGAATCTTCAATTATGTGGCGAGGGTTTGAGAGACTCAACTCTAACTGGTGAGTTTGTGTCCCATTTCGAATCTATAAAAATATATCTGTAATGGCCATGCATGAATGTACCATTTTTCGGTCTGTATCAGCTTATTTTGCATTATTTTCTCAAAACATGACTCATTTCAATCGACCCAGATCTCGGTTTTCTCGTTAATGTGGGTATTTGTATGTATTTTATCAAACATTGAAACAACCACAATTTTTGTCTGTTCAAAGCTTGTAGACTATGCATTTGAATGTGTTCTTTAACTTGATCTACAAGTTTCGGAAAATTTTACCATTCTGTTTCGTGTTTCTTGTAGTATTTTCTGCAAAAACTAAACGACTCTCCATGGTTATTTTTCTCGATTTCTCCAATAGGCTTCCTGTGTTGTATCCTGAATCCCTCGAGTTTTGGACGTTAATGAATGTTGTGTTTTCCTCTTCAACTTGTATGGTCTTTTTCTAGATCTGTAATATAATAATTGATTCGTTCTTTGATTATGGCTCGTTCAGAAGTTTTGAATGACTATATGTTTTTAATTTTTCCTTCTCGAAGGGTATAGCTTGATTTTGAGCACACGTAGAAATGAAAAATGGAATTTAGCTTGATGGAACTCTACTTGAAAGATCATGTAAATTAGTTTGAAATGCTTTTACTATCTGAGTTTGGGTATCTGTATTCTGCTTCAAAGCTGTTGAATCTGAGACCTATTGACATGGCTGCACATTGATTATGTTATGATTTAAACGTTTTATTTTCTTGGCCTTGGGCTTAGTTCAAATCTGTTCGTATATTTGCTTCAAAATCAAAGTGAACTGTATCTATATTTAACACTACATTATTACCTGCTTGAAAGGTGAGATGAGACCGTTACCATTTGTATCTACCTCCATCATGGATATTTGTTAATGTACTTTGACCTTGACTGTAGTTTGATCAGGATCTCAAAATTCTAAAACAAAGACCTACAATTGATGGACTCTTCCTTGCTCTATATTATGCTGCATACAAATGTATTCCTCTTTTCATGAAGTTATCCTTTTCTTATGAAGATGTCTATCTCTATTTTGATTATCTTCATTGCTGCAATGTACATGATTCTGTTGGGATGTTGTATCTTTCAATGAAACTTGCATGAATGAACTAAAACACTTCTTTTATTTCTGTAATGTCATTAAAATATATTTCATTTCTTGTACCTGCACACTTTTACAAAACAGTTAGAAAATAAAGGCTTAAAGCCCCTCTCGTATACTATAGTGATCTTTCTTATTCTTATCTATCCTAATTTTGAAACATCCCATGTGATTCAGTATGATATGATTTTGCATCTAGTTCTTCTGATGTATTTTGTGCATAATTAATTTTAGGAGATTCATCTACCTAAAATTGGTAGCACATTATTAAAGGTTAAAACCTAGAGCTCTAATAGAACTTTCTTTATGTCCACATGTGCATGGCTTATGGGAGTTGAAGCTAAAGCTGAAGATGGAGCTACAGCTGAAGATGGATTCAACATGAAGACAAAGATAATAGGAACCGAAGAAAATGATGGGTTCTTACTTTTAATCTTTTCCTTTCAATTTCATGTATCTGTGCCTCTTTATTTTAAGTAAACATAAGTTACATCCCACGGCCTGTGTGGGAAACACTAAATTTCTTTATGAATAAATGTCATTAATTTCTGTAATTGAGTTGTCTATTTCTTTCAGCATTCAACTTTATGGTAAATGTTGGTTGTATAATGAACTAAACAAATCAACACATAGTTAATAGCACTTAAACGTAAAGAAATAGTAAGATTTGATGTACTTGTAACTCAATAATGTATTCTTCTACACATGCAAACAACAACTCTGTTTTCTATGATGGGATGAAATATCCCACATCTACTGTGATTCTTGCCTTCATCAAGGCTATGCATTAGTTATTCTAGGATTCTATATTTCTTTGAAAGATCCCCAAATGGGTCTCTCTTGTTCTCCAACAATTTTAGATCAATTAAAAACTCCAAAGGCTGATTTATGACTATTATGAAAAAAATCAGATTTTTCAACAGTTGGAAAATAATTTATATTTGAAACCCTAACTGCTGTAATCTTCAAGATAACATAACTTTCTCTACACAACTCCAATCTAGGAAAATGACATATGACCGAACTTGGAAAAATACAAGGAACAAGATGATGTAAACCAAATTATAACAGCAACTACCAAACATGCAGATCTGACCCTCCTACTATTTCGGCCCACACATTTACGGCATCAAATGAGCCCCAAAAATTATTTTCTCTATCCCGGATGATTAATGTTTATATTTTTAGGAACTCATTCATATAAAAATCAGAATTTGCGGATGCCAAATCAACTCAGAAATCAGATTATAAAACTGGTAAAAAACCCTTTCAAAAATTATGAAACTAATTGGCTTATTTCTCAAAAATATGTAGATGGTTTCGCAATTAAAATCAGATCTAAATACCTCCAAAATACAAAGCCAAATCTGCCCCAACTGGGTCGATCCAATAGAAGATGAATTGCTGTAATTTTATTTCTCAAATGCCTTCAAATTACACTGTTGGAAATGACTGAAAATAACACTGAAAATCTGATTACCATCAATGAGAATTTCTGAGAGAAAAACCCTCTCAATCCCTTGGGGTTTTGTCCACAAGAGAACTCTTGGGGTTTTTGTCCACAAGAGGTATAAACTAAGGTTTTTCGTCCTTAGAATATAATTTGCAAAAGCTCAAAGCTCAAATGCAAGAGAAATATCATATAAAAATTTGGAATATAGAAGAGGCAAGTCGACTTTCCTTTTAAAGGAAAAGAGCCAACAACCAATGTAATGCCCACTTCCCTTCGACACTAAATGAACCATAAGTATCATTTCTTATTATTTATAATTGTAAACATGACTACTGTGTTCTAGTTAGCATGAAAATAAAAGGAGTGGACATGAGGATTTCTATTGTGTTTTGGTTAATATTATTGTTAGCTTGACTCAATGTCGTATTGTGGACCTTGATGGTAATTTAAGGATATGATGATGACGATCTAGAATAGTTACCTTGTTACAGACTGATTGTTATGTCATTATTATCGTTGTAGTGTTTAGGCTCTGGTCACTCTTTATTGGATCCCTAGACCTTGATATCGTAATAAAAATTAAGCATTTCTAGACGGACATTGATACACTCATTTTACTTATTGGATAGACAGTACATACATGTTATACTTGCGACATGATGTGACTATTGCAGTAAATTTATATGCTTGATTCCTATATCGGTATTCACTATTCTAACTGTTACTATTGTATGGATGTATTAGACGTGAATTACAGATATTTCTATATGATTGTTGATGTTCTGATCTTAGTGCAAATTGATGGATTGTTATAATCGAAATGTTAGAAAATTAAACAATTGGTGAATTACTTGATTCTAACTTTGGGTTAATTAGGATATTCAATGATGTAAATTGTTTTGTATACATGAATGTGTTTTCATTATTTTCATGTCATTAATATGGCCACGAGGTGAAAAAGGTATTGTTAGATTTTACAGGAAATTATAACACAACACACTACGGGGGATAGGAGACCAACAACGAAGGAATGTGGGGTATTGGCAATAGGTCATCATGGCAACTCGTGTATTTGTATGTTGTGTGTTGTTGAGTTGATTTTTGGAGGTCCCCATTGGGGGGTGACCTCAATAGTGACCTTGGTTAATTTTGTGATTTTGTCTTGTTAATGTTATTTTATTTGTGAGTTTTGTATTTTTATTAGTATGTGGAGTCACTTTTATTATTGTTGTTTAACACCCCTCTTAGGTTAATTAAAATTGTTTAACTAGTGTTAATTAGGATGTGACAAAAGGGGGGAAATAAATGTGAGTTGGTAGCTTTAATATATGTATCTGGATGAGAATGAATTAATTTATTTTGAAGTAGTGTGTACTCAATCTCTCATGTGAAATTCGGATTTTGACCTTCTAGGCCATTTTGGTGACTTGTGGGACAAGTCAAGCTTGTCCCACACCTCTTAAAGTGACCCACCCACTAGGCCTATGATGTGAGGGACTTATTTTAGGTCCTATTTTGTGTTTTAATGGAGGAAAAGAGCAATTATGTGCACTTTTCTTACATAGGTATTTAATTTTGTCCTTTGAGGGGTGTGGGTTGGGTTGAGTGTGTAAGAGGGTGGTCTTTTCCCCAACCACCAATTTATTATGCTTTTGGGTTTGGGTTTGACCTTGGTGATGTGGGTTGGAGGAAAGATGATGTGGCATCCTACATGGAGCCACATCACCCCTCTCTCCCTCTTTTCTATTTATTTCATTTTGTGTGAGGATTTGGGGGTTTACTTTTTTTTATTTTTATGAATGTTTGAAATTTTGGAGAGCTTGCTTGAGAATGGTGTTTGAGCTTGGAATGGATGGTGCTTGGTTAGGATTTTGGAAGGCTTGAACTTGTTTGTGCTTGATCCTCTTCATTTGGAAGGTAGATCTTCACCCTTGTATTTACTTTGTTATTTGTCGTACTCATATGTGTGGATGATGGTGGTTGTATTGCTTATGATTATGGGAAATAGATTTGATTCTTAGGTTGTGGGAGAAATGGAAATGGGGGTAAAACTTGAGGGAGGCATAAGAGAAATGTTATTGGGATTTTAAGAGGGAGTTGGGTTGGGATGTCCACCTTGTTGATAAATATGCTTTGTATTTATCTTGTTATTTTCTTGAGGGAGGCATAAGAGTGAGGGAGGCATAAGAGTGGAGTATCTTCTTGGAGGGAGGCATAAGAGTGTTGTGTGTATTGTGATGAGACTTTTGGAGGCTCATAGGTGGACACCCAAGCCCTTGGGAGGCATAAGAAGAACCCCCATGTTCCTTTCTCCTCCATGGTTTTAGCATGAAGCCTTTGTGTCTTTGATATTTGTTGATTTGTTGCAAGATTGGTATTTTGTTAATTCATTGAATCTCTTGTTTTATTTTTGTGTGGAAGCCATTGTTGAGTTGTCATGGTTGTCTAATTATAGCCCATCATTGCTTCCTTGTTGGGGCTCGGGGGCCAATGGGGAAGAAGAATTCTCTCTCTCATTTGGATATTTTGGTTGGGTGGAGAGTGTTGCCTACTTCCCCCATTTTTTTCACCCAAGAGTTGTGTGCTTGGCTTGATGAAGATGACAAGTTCAATGGATGGAATGCTCTTGTTGGGAAAAGGCATGTGGAGTGAAATTTGATCTATTTTGGCTTTACAACTTGTAAATTTAACCAACACTATATTGGATGTAATCTTATTTATTGGTTAGATCCTTGTAAATTTTTAATTATGATTCTCATTATTTCTTATGAATGGGAACCTTGTAATGATCTTGTAAATGGAAACTAAGCTCTCATAAATCAAAATTTGTGTGTAGAAGTTACATTGAAAATATGTTATTCTTCAAGGTTAGTGCTCTTGGATGGGAAATAAATATTGATTAATGACATTAATGACAATCCTTGGTTACTTGCAATATTGAATTGAATTTCATTTAAGAATATTTTGTTTCCCTTCCCAACTACATACTACAAAGAGGATTAATAGACCACTTATGTTATAATTTTATCATTAGATTTAACCCAAAAATTTGGAACTAAATGGTTAAAATAGTTTTGATATTATTATATACTAATATCATCACTTTGAAAAAAAAAATTAGTATTAAAACTTATAAATAATAATATTCGTGATATTATTGATAATTTTTCTAATCAAAAATGTGTGTGTATATATATATATATAATATTATAAACTAAAACTATTTAAATAAAAAAAATCAAATTAAAAAATTTTAACTTTTACCACGTGGGGGAGGGATTTATTGTTTTTAAGAGAACAATTTATTATTTATATATAAACACATTACCTTTTACATAGCAGTACCTATCTTATATTAGTATTTGTTAGTAATTAAAATAAATAAAGTAATGCAAACTTCGATGAATGGTTTGGTGTGGATTTTAATAAATTTAATACTCAAAAATCATATACTCCATGACTTTTCTTCCAAGCGGCCTATTTGGTTTTGTTTTTCACGAACTGTATTATTTGCTATTTTTTGGCCGTGAACTTTATAAAACCCATCCATCCATCCATAGATATATATATATATATATATATATGGTATATCCATATATATTTGGTATATAATATAGATATATAATGCATGGGTTTTGGTATTAAAATCAAAATTTGTATAAATCAAACCTTCCAAAAATTTTCAAGTATTTTTTTTGGGTGAAATAAAAACAAAAAAAGTTATTGTTATTATTATTATTATTATTATACTATTTTTAAAACATATATTCAGGTTTTACTCAAATGGGTATATACTTTTTGTATATACTATTTAATATGCAATGAAAATACCATTTAAAAAAAATAAATAGAGAAGAGGAACCAAAACCCATAAAGGAAATAGGTAGATCCTTGCCCTAATCACAGGTAAAATTTTAATAGATATAGTTTTCAATTCATTCTCTAATGGCCTCCATGGCTTCATTTTATTCTCCTCCTATCCTTTAACCTAGGACAAAATAAAACAATAGAAATGAGAGATTAGTGTTTAGAAAATGAATATAAGAGAACCCATAAGAATATCCTTTAGGGTTTCCTTACTCTAACCTGAGATCTAATGGCTTAGATAGATTAAATCCAATGGTGTAGGATGAACCCCATCACTTAAGTGATGGGGTATTTAGGTGGGAATGAAACTAAATAAAAGATACCATGTGTATAATGTTAAATGAGGTCTAAGTTAGACTAAGTAAATAGCACCTTGCCCCTTTTAGAACAATGAACTAATGATAAATTGCATTCATCCTAGAACTAGTGCTAAAATTATATATCCTAGCATGTGATTATAATTTATACATTGAAAGTGGTCCTTAAATCAAATAATTGTAGAGAAGACATTAATAGAGAAATCACCATCATAAAAGAATGAAATGTCAGAATACATAGTAAGCACATAGTAAACATATAAGTATCTAGTTCAGAAAAATAATAAAATTGTAGACTTTATTTTGAAATTGGGTTAACAATAGTAGTATTAGAATGTTAGTCCAAATAGCCAGAGTAATTGTTTAAAGTATTTATTACCAGGATATGAATTCCTATAATCCTAACAAAGGACAACTATATGCATAGAACATTTGAAAAAAATGATTATAGAAATAATTTGTCATGTTTGCAAGCATGACATGTCAAAGTTTGTACAGTGGAAAGAAGTTTTGTATTCATCTACTAAAACACAATACATTGTCTACAGTTAATCATGTCATTTGAAGTATGTGGAATTGAAATACATGTAGTAAATAAATTTGTACACCCAACCACAAAAGGGGAAAAATAACTTGAAATTTTACTTTTTGTAAGATGTTTCCAATGTACGCATGTAATCATTGTAGAAGGTTTCCATCTAATTTATGAAGAATATGTGTATGTGTATAGAGAATTGGATAAGTAATGTGCTAAATTAAATCGTAATATCAAATTTTGAATTTATGTAATGAAAAAGAAAGTCACAAACAAGTCATCGTATTTTCAGAATATTAGAATCTTTTCTAACATAATTTGCATATTTGAACATATAGATGAAGGTTTAGAACATATTAGGGGACTTGTGACATAGGCTAAAGACACATGTGAATGGAGCTGGGTTTCTAGTAAGTATGATTCGCTTGACAATATTATTGAATCTGTACAATGCGTTGTATCATTGGGTTATGTGTATATATCAATTTAGGACTAGATTTTAGACGAATGAATAGTGTATTATCAAGTTAAATTTAGTTTCAAAAAAATAACATATGTGAAAGGAATTATTTACAATCATTTTCATATTAATCTTTGTTAAAATAAAATATCAAATATTTATATCGACAAATTCCCTTATTTTCATATAATGTTTATTGTTCATACGTTCTTTAGATGGTGGACATCCTAATCACTATTTTATCATAAATTATAAAATGTGTTTTAAAGCCTCTTTTTCAAGAAGAATGATAAATAAGCACATTACATAACTCAAAAGATTGGAAACAACACATCATGCCCAAACAAATTCAGAGATAATACATATGATTTATATGTAGTTTTAGATATTTCTAAAAAACTGTTATTTTTATAAAAATAGCATGTGAAGAGGGTGTAATAAAATGTCTACAAATTGATTAAAAAAAAAATTTGAGATTAATTTTGACATTTACCTTGAATCAAGAATACTCATGACTTTAAATTTGATATATATATAATCTTCATTTTAATGATGTATCTCTCTTTAAAAATTCAGTGGATAAAAATAATATGTGAATTATATGCTGGAACTTGTGACATAATTTTTCTTAAACTTTTTGCACCAATATTTCTCTTTAGTGTAATTTAAAATATTAATGTTATTGGTTGCAAAATATAGTATCAAATAAGTCCGACTGGAGATAATAATTTATAGCCTCGTAGTTAATTATTTGATAGCACAATGTGGACTAGTGATTCTGTAACACCACAAAAAAGACGACGCCATCGACTCACGACAACGACGGCGACGATGGCGCCGCAAAACATCCGTCTCGAAAATACGACAAAATTTTTTTTTTTATACGGATCGCTGGCATACAGGTTCGATTTTATCTGCAAGTTTTGAGTTCCGTGCTTGACCTTCGGGAACGTAGATGATTCAAGTTCAAGGATTTTTAGATTTGTCATTTGACGTTTCACGAAACTAAAACTACAGATTGTCGTGCTTCCGAGATTGCTTCTTCAATATTGCGTTGGTGATTTCGCAACAGCAGTCCTTAGCGGATCAATGCTCGAGTTTCAGAATAATGGTGATAACGTGTTCTGATAGGGGTAATTGACCGCTGACTCCGTTTTCACTTTAAACTATCCAATTTATAAAAGGATGAAGGTGACCGATCTTTATGTATTTATTTTTATTTTTATTGATTATTTCTTATTTTATTGATATCGGTATATTACGTTATATACAAATTATATATAGTGCATTATAATATATATATATATATATACTTACTAGATAATCGGTTATACCACGTTATCTTGATAAATTTTAGAACATCTTTTAATAGATATGTTCTTAGATATCTATTTAGGTATATTTAAGTGATAAATATATATATATAGATATATTATCCAACCAAACTCAAATACGCCTATATTCACTATACATTTTGAATTTGAATTTAAAATGTTAAAAGTCAAATCGGATGAAAAAAAACGTTTCAATTTCAACCAAATTAAATCTTGTTGGCTGGGGCGGTGGGTATTCACTCCAACTACCTATCCTACCATTCGGACCTCCTCCTGACTCCTTGGCGTGCACGCATGCTCTCCAACCGGCTGCCTAAAAATTGCTATTAATATTTTTAAAACTTCAAATTTCCAACGCCATTCCGAGGAGTCAATGCGCAAGACAGGCGTGTTTTTTTTTCATTTTCCCACGTGTTCACCGCCACTAGCCGCGTGGATTCAGCAAGGAATGTTAATGTGGTGGTTGTGGGACGGATCAACAGGTGAGTGTAGCAAGTGCGTGCAGACCCGTTGTCATCTATGTCCGGGTCAGACCATAGACAGAAAAAAACTCGCCTATATACAGCTGGGATCCCTGGCTGCACACAGGAACGGCCCACTGCTAGTTCGACGTTGTCCTGGGGCGTGGCCGTACAGGAAACCAAATGCGTTTGAAAACGAAATGGTTACAGGTGCGATCAGAAAGGGAGGCGTAGGATCTTATTGAGTTCAGCTCTGCGCGTGCAGACGAGGAGGTTGGTCTTGAACTTCAACGGGTGCTACAAGGACACAAATTTAGGTAGAGAAGCTGGTCCAACTATGTCCTGTCTATCTGGTTCACGTATCAAATGCATTCAGGTATTCGGGATTCTCCTTCAAAAAAAGCATATAAATATATCTAATTTCGTCCAACCAATGCGGTGGATCTGTTCAGGCAAATGGACCGTTCTATATTATTTTAGACTATTTCTTTTCTCTTGCTTGGCACTCTGCCAGGCAGTGGAGACGCACCAACAGAACTCGGTTATTGCAAGCTATGGACCACGCATACCAATTTAAATATTACCTGTGATAGTTGGTGCTCTTGTGTATCAAGTTGTCTATCTGCATACTCGTTACTAAAACTAGGATCATTCGCTTTTTTTTAATCTATGTAAGCAGAAAAATGTTCTTAGAACGATTGGTAAGGTTGCAACAATCTGGTCTTGATTTGTTGGACACTTCAGCACTTTGTGTATGGGCACGTTGTCGAGGCCAGCCATGCAGTCATTCTTTATCTTGTGAAGCTAAGACCAATCGCAGTATCCTAATTTGTAAGAGTATACAATACGTGGAAAATATTTGTAAACATTGTAACAATTTAACTCATAAGGGCGGGTCTGTTTGATAGTCAGTGCTTATGTCATTGAATCCACATTTAACAATCATGATGTAAGCACTAACAACTAATTCCAGAACAAGGGATCTTGCGAGTATTTTTAATGGTGTCATCTATAGTATAGTGTAATGAAACTCAGAACATCTTGCATAGAGGACGAGTAGCTCCTATGTGTAGAGTCTCCTGATTGTAGATTTCATGGTCATTATTTACTGCTATTTAACATGAGTGAAAACATAATTTGGTTGTGTTTCCAAGCAATAGATAACTATAAAATGATGATCCATTGTCGAAGTCATATCTGTAAAGCATAGGCACAGTATTTCAAAAAAAAATGCAATGTATCAATGGCTTGTGGTATAATCTTATTGATGCTAAGTAGCAATTTGTATTAACATAGGCTTGCACACAGTAACAAGGCGCACTGTGTCAGGACCTATGGTGATAAAGAAAGTTTTGATTTCAGGTTCTATGTTCCAGTTTGCAATGGAATTTTTTTTTTAATTTTCCAAGTAGTTGGAGATTCAGATTATGATTGACTTCATAGAGGATACTAGTAGCTTGTAGGCAAGTGTTGCATTGGCACCAAGAATAAGAGAAGGTGGATGCAACCAATTATTTTAAACTACTTTTATCAATTATACAAGGATAGGAAATATTGCACCAATATTCCCATCCATTCATTATACCTATCCTTCAAGTAATTAAGGCTAATATGTATTTTAATATGTGTTCTTTGTAAAATTTTCCCAACACCCTTCAAGAGAATTCCAAAATTACTTTCCAATAAGGTTTCAAGCAAGAACTACTAACATGTAAACAAGATTATCATACTCAAGAGAGGTTCCAAGTCAAGTAAAAAAAGAGAATAGATAGATTGTCATGCTTTCAACTTTTGATTCCATCTATATTACATACGTATTATTGGAATTCAATAAGAAACAACTTTCATTCAACATTTGTTACAACACTTTCCAATAAATCTTAGAGCAAGAAATACTTTCATTGCAATGGAAATAAAATTTACAACACATACTTCATGTGGAACTGCAATTATGTAAAACTAGAGTAGCAAGGCAATATTACATTTCTTCCCTCCACTCAAGGTGGGTAAATACATGATGTTTTTAACATTGTCAACAACAAGGTTCTTGTGCTTCCAAGATGTTATTCTTCCATGCTCCAAGTTCCAAGTAGATCAAATCACAACCAAGATAGGGGGAGAGGCAACACTCTCCTCCCAACCAAAACTCAATGGAGAAGAGAAGCAATCTCCTCCATTGACCCCCGAGCCCCAAACACAACACAATGAAAGGGTGGTCTCCAACTCAAGGCAACATCACTTGCTTCCACAATACAATTTTCTTCACAACATTCAAAGCTAAAATAGAAGAAACAAAGAGACACACAAATAACACCAAACATTTCACAACAAGGCTTTCATCCAAGCCAACAAGAGAAGGAACTATGGGAAATGTTTTCCTTATGCCTCCCCATTGAGATGAGATGCCCATCCAAAACCCTCCACAATAAAACTCAAGCCCCTATGACTCTTATGCCTCCCTCAAGTACCCCTTTTTCCTCCCATACTCTTATGCCTCCCTCCTCTTATGGCTCCCTCAAGAGACAAGGTAAGAATGTGAACATTCTTACCCAAGATGGGCATCCCTCTCAAACTCCCTCCACAATATCCTATTCTACTCTTATGCCTCCCTCATGAGTTTTCCCATAGACCTCTCCTACACTACACATTAAGCATTCTATCCATTTTCACAATACACAAAAGTAAACATACATTTCTTACACAATTTTAGCATAGAAGCAATAACAATATGAAAGCAAAAAAAAGGAGAAGGTTTCCTACCTCTCCATTGGAGTAGCCTAAACCAAGAAGCTTTGTCCAAGCTCCCTCCAAAAACAATCCAAGCATGCAAGTCCAAGCTCTTCTCTACCTCTTTCTCCCAATTCTTTCCTCTTCCAAAAAAAATAAAAGAAAAGAACTCCAACAACACAAAAAAAACCTCCAACCCCCTCAACAAGAGAGGAAGTTTCCATAAATAGACAAAAGGGAAGAGTGAGGGTGATGTGGCTCCTTGTAGGATGCCACCTCACACTTCCTCAAGACCACCTCCCATAGGTCAACTCAACTCCCAAATACACCATAAATGGGTGGTTGGGTTGAATGACATCTCTCTTCCACATCCATCCCTTTCCCATGTGTCTTAAGGCACAATTAAATGCAAAAGGAAGAACAAGTGCACTCCAAAGTCACATTTCCCTTCCCAAAACAATAAATAATCCCCTTTTTGGGCTTCCCAACCCATAGATATGGTTGGTAAGGGGTTTTGGGAAGTGTGGGACAAGTTCAACTTGTCCCACAAGTCCCCCAAAATTGTCCTCAAACTCAAATTCGAGTTTTCAAAGAGATTTGGAGTGGTCAACACTCAAGACAAGCATTCAATACAAGAGGACAACACATGGCTCAAGGAGCCAACCATCAAAATTTATTACACCCACTAGACTTCCCTCCAAAACTTAAAAATTAAAACAAGATAATAATTTAATCTAAACATACTTAGCAAAAGTAATTTTAAAAAAAAGATATCACAAATAAAATCACCTACTAAAGTAAATTAAAACAAGTAAATAAAATTCTTACCCCCTTGGTCACATAAGAAAATTTCCCCCTCAAGAAATATTTTCTTAACACATAAAAGAACAAAGGTAACACAATACAGTTCACTAGTTGCCTTGACGACCAAATGTTGTAACCACCCCGACATTCTGTTGTGTTTGGTTCCCAATCCCCCTCATGGTTGTGATCATGTTGTGTTTCCTGCAAAATATGCAAAATACCTCTCTTCGGCCTTGCGGCCAATGTCAAAAATGTCCAAAACAACCATATGCATGAAATTTTTTAATATCTATACGTGATTCAAGCAATCCATTATTTCAAGGTTTAAATCACAACTTAATTATGCATTCCATCTTTATCCAAAGTTATAGTAATGTAAATTCAACAACTACATTCTACTTATCATGGCGAAAAAAAATCCAATGTTAGAACACATGCAACATATCCATATAAAAATAATATCAGTATCCAATAGTCTGTTCATAAGTCAGTGCAGATCATACTGAAAACAAAATCCAATCATAACCCAAATGTGTCTACTCACAAAACATCATGCTAATCAACGTAAGTATAAGCCATGTCCATATCCAAAAGTGTGCATAACTCAAAATGATAATCCACTAAGTGTCACAGGGAAGTGGGCATTACATGATTACTGAATATGATTCAAATTAGAGTATTGACTCCACATAATTATTCTATTTAATTCCATCTACGGCCTACTAATTTCCCTTTCCTGGTCTTCCCCTGTATCTCTTATTTGATAGAAGGTATTGGATTAATGAGATATTTATGTTTCTCAGTAATTATGATTCAGACGTAAGCCCATCTGGAAACATGTGCCTCACTAATATCCCTCTTTCTTATTTTCAACCTTTCAGTGACCTATTGTATAAGTCTTACCTTTGGACCTTAAATTTGACCTATATTGTCTATGGGTAAAACCAAATGAGCTATCTAGTCTTTGGATCACCATGGAGTCACTTATGGATACTATTGGGTCTTTATAGTCCTTGCTCTTAGAGAAGTTAGTTTGGTATATCTTAATATTTTAATCTCAGTGGTGCTTATATTGTGCTTCTTCTTTTAAAACTATAAATCTTGATCGTCATAGAGGCCATGGTTGAGATAGATTAGTTGGTTTTCCTATTGCATTGATGATTTCTAATGGGAAATGTGGTGTCCTTGGAGTAACATTTTCATTATCATCTTGTTGCTTGGTTGGTGGTATCTTGTGGAACATATGAGTGTTGATTCGTAAAACTAATCCTTGTCTTATTATGTGAGTAAAATGCTTTGAGACTAAATAACAAACATTGTTAAATCTCTTAAATTCGTAAAAGTAACATATACCCTCTTTAATAGGTATTTACTTGTAACTTCCTTTTGAGACGTGTGGAGACCCACTAGGATTGTGTTAATGATGCTAATGAAATAAAGTTGGTAAACCCTTTACATCTTTGTGTGACTCCATGTTAATGGATTGATTCCTAGTTCTTACAAAATTAATGATGTGATTTGATTATGTTGAAAATCTCTTGTTCCTATAGATCTTAAAAATGCAATGATGAGTTAATTTCTCTCTATCCCCTAAAAGTAATAATGTGATATAGTTTCGACTCTTCCTTCCCTTTAAAATTTATTTGATGAAATTACTAACCTAAAACACCATAAATACCTAATAATTAAGGAAATCTGACTTTGAAACTTAACAAATAATCTGGGACATAGAAAAAGGAAAATGGTCCTTGCTATAACCTTGGTATATTAATAGGAGAAATAAAACTATGTAGAAGAGTAGAAAGGATAATTTGTCCACCTACCTTCCCTAGGAGTAAAATAAATATTTTTCCGCCTATACAGAATGGCTAGATATCATGCCAACATTAGTGGTACTCCTTAATGACAAAAATATGTGATAGTCATAATAGAAAGGAATATTTTAAGTTGAAAAAAAGTCATAAGGAAGAGTTAGCAGCAGTCAAAACTATAAATTTTGACTTAATAGTTGGTTTATATAATGAGTAAGGTTTATGTGCTATTAAGTTCAATGTATAATTGAGCCCTCTAGTTTATGCCACCTACCTGGAATTATGAAACACCTTGTTGATAGTAATGTGTTCTAATTGTGAAGTACTCCTTTGTTCATAAGCGTATGTGCTTTCCCTTGTAGGAGTTAGGTATTCGTACCCTTGTTTCCTCATAGCTCAATGAGCGTGAGTTGTGGCCTTTTAGGATTGGGTCTTGTCTCTTGTTTTTAATGAAAGAAGGCCTCCTTGTGTGATGATTTATTCCTTTGTGACCTAGGTTATTTGTAATTTTAAGGCAACATATGTTAAGGATATGGCATAACTTTGGGAAGTCCTCTTTCCTTCGTATTTTCTTGTGGAACTTTATTTTTGCTGCCCCTTTTTTTCGTTGGGAAGGAAAGTGCAAGTTATTTTTGTAACTGTTACTTGCTTTTGGTATGAGGCACTTTTGGATTGTAGTTGGACCCCTCAATGTTACTTGTTCTTCCCTCTAGCTCCCTTCAGTGCAATTTGGTGTTATAATTTATGCCATGTACTCTTTTACGGTTACTTAGAGCTTGAACAAGAGTTAGGATAAAAAAATTTCATTGTGTTATAGATGAACTGGTGCAATTCTTGAGTATTGGTATGTTAGTTTCTAGTGGAAATATTATCTAAATGTTTAATGTTTCTAAATTAGGTTAGTGTTTTTGTGTTCGATCTTGAATGTAAAATAAATTTATAGAAACTTTATGGTCATGTTTTTCCTTAGTATTACCATAGAAAATTTTATTGTACCCTCTCGAGTTATATAAGTGATTCCCATGAATAGTTTTCTTGATTGTAAATTTTTTTATAAATTAAGGGTCCTTCTTTCTTGTCAAACCTCATCTTGTGTGATCTCGAAATTGTGAGACCTTTGGGTAGGAATGTTTCTTGTACAAAATCTTGGTCATGGTTGAGTTGTCTAGCCTTGTCTAAATAACGAACTTTGAAGCATAACTCAACCTTAGTGGAAACCTCAACTTTTGTTACCTGTAGTAAGTAGTATCCATGGAAAACTATGTGGTCATATAAAGATTCATGAAATTATCCTTGTTAGTACTTTACTTGGTGTTATTCTGGAGACTTTTGTGAAACCATTTCATGTTTTGATGCTATGTGTTGTAGCTTGGTTGATCACGTAGAGTTACTCTATAGAATTATATGTTTGCAAATTTATTTGAAAAGAAAATCATAAAATAGAACTAATCCCTTACAATCTTTATTCTTCTTGTTAAATTGCATTATACCAAAATTGAGTTCTATAGACCCACACTTGTTTGAAGCAAACGAATTCCTAGCAAAGGTGTGATCCTATTTGGAGCATTTTTTCCCTATCTCTTTCTCCATGACTTCCAAGAGGAAGTCAAATCTAAGGGGAGGGGGATGTAATGCCCACTTCCCTTCGACACTAAATGAACCATAAGTATCATTTCCATAATTAGTTTATAATCATAAACATGACTACTGTGTTCTAGTTAGCATGAAAATAAAAGGTGTGGACACCAAGATTTCTATTGTGTTTTGACGGTATTATTGTTACCTTGACTCCATGTCGTATTTTGGACCTTGATGGGAATTTAAGGATATGATGATGACGATCTATAATAGTTTCGTTGTTACAGACTGATTGTTATGTCATTACTTGATCTTTTGTATTGTTTTGGCTCTGGTCACTCTTTATTGGATCCCTAGACCTTGATATCGTAATAAAAATTAGACATTTTTAGATATGACATTGATAAACTCGTTTTACTTATTGGATAGACAATACATACATGTTAGACTTGCGACATGATGTGACTATTGCAGTAAATTTATATGCTTGATTCCTATATTGGTATTCGACATTGTTCTAACTATTACTACTGTATGATATGTATTAGACGTGAATTATAGATATTTGCTAGATGATTGTTGATGTTGTGATCTTAGTGCTAATTGATGGATTGTTATAATCGAAATATTTAGAAAATTAAACAATTGGTGAATTATTTGATTCTAACGATTGGTTTAATTATGATATTCAATGATGTAAATTGTTATGTATACATGCATGTGTTTTATTATTTCGATGTCATTAATATGGCCACGAGGCCAGAAAGGTATTACTTGGATTTTGCAGGAAATTATAACACAACAAACTACGGGGGATAGGAGACCAACAATGAAGGAATGTGGGGTATTGGCAATAGGTCACCATGGCAACTCGTGTATTCGTATGTTGTGTATTGTTGTTGATTGTTGGAGGTCCCCATTGGGGGGTGACCTCAATATTGACCTTGGGTAAGTTTGTGATTTTGTCTTGTTGATTTTATTTTATTTGTGAGTTTTGTATTTTTATTAGTATGTGGAGTCACTTTATTATTATTGTTTAACACCCCTCTTAAGTTAATTAAAATTGTTTAACTAGTGTTAATTAGGATGTGACAAAAGGGGGGAATAAATGTGAGTTGGTAGCTTTAATTTGTGTTGGATTTGAGAATGGAATTAAATTACTTTTGGAGTAGTGTGTACTCAATCTCTCATGTGAAATTCGGATTTTGACCTTCTAGGCCATTTTGGTGACTTGTGGGACAAGTTAAGCTTGTCCCACACCTCTTAAAGTGACCCACCCACTAGGCCTATGATGTGAGGGACTTATTTTAGGTCCTATTTTGTGTGTTTTATGGAGGAAAAAGAGCAATTATGTGCACTTTTCTTACATAGGTCTTTAATTTTGTCCTTGAGGGGTGTGGGTTGGGTTTGAGTGTGTAAGAGGGTGGTCTTTTCCCCAACCACCAATTTATTATGCTTTGGGGTTTGGGTTTGACCTTGGTGATGTGGGTTGGAGGATAGATGATGTGGCATACTACATGGAGCCACATCACCCCTCTCTCCCTCTTTTCTATTTATTTCATTTTGTGTGAGGATTTGGGGGTGACTTTTTATTTTATTTTTGGGGAATGTTTAAAATTTTGGAGAGCTTGGCTTGAGAATGGTATTTGAGATTGGAATGGATGGTTCTTGGTTATGATTTTGGAAGGCTTGGAACTTGTTTGTGCTTGATCCTCTTCATTTGGAAGGTAGATCTTCACCCTTGTATTTACTTTGTTATTTGTAGTACTCATATGTGTGGATGATGGTGTTTGTATTGCTTATGATTATGGGAAATAGATTCGATTCTTAGGTTGTGGGAGAAATGGAAATGGGGGTAAAACTTGATGGGAGGCATAAGAGAAATGTTATTGAGATTTTAGGAGGGAGTTGGGTTGGGATGTCCACCTTGTTGATAAATATGCTTTGTATTTATCTTGTTATGTTCTTGAGGGAGGCATAAGAGTGAGGTAGGCATACGAGTGGAGTATCTTCTCGGAGGGAGGCATAAGAGTGTTGTGTGTATTGTGATGAAATTTTTGGAAGCTCATAGGTGGACACCCAAGCCCTTGGGAGGCATAAGAAGAACCCCCATGTTCCTTTCTCCTCCATGGCTTTAGCATGAAGCCTTTGTGTTTTGATATTTGTTGATTTGTTGCAAGATTGGTATTTTGTTAATTCATTGAATATCTTGTTTGATTTTGTGTGTGGAAGCCATTGTTGAGTTGCCATGGTTGTCTAATAGCCCTCATTGCTTCCTTGTTGAGGCTCGGGGGCCAATGGGGAAAAAGACTTCTCTCCCTCATTGGATATTTTTTGTTGGGTGGAGAGTGTTGCCTACTCCCCCCATTTTTTTTTTTGTTGTGTGCTTCGCTTGATGAAGATGACGAGTTCAATAGAATAGAATGCTCTTGTTGGGAGAAGGCATGTGGAGTGAAATTTGATCTATTTTGGCATTACAACTTGTAAATTTTACCAACACTATATTGGATGTAATCTTATTGATTGGGTAGATCCTTGTAAATGTTTAATTATGATTCTCATTATTTCTTATGAATGGGAACCTTGTAATGATCTTGTAAATGGAAACTAAGCTCTCATAAATCAAAATTTGTGTGTAGGAGTTACATTGAAAATATGTTATTCTTAAAGGTTAATGCTCTTGGATGGAAAATAAATATTGATTAATGACATTAATGAAAATCCTTGGTTACTTGTATATTGAATTGAATTTCATTTAATAATAGTTTGTTTCCCTTCCCAACTACATATACAAAGAGGATTAATGGACCACTTATGTTTTAATTTTATCATTAAATTTTACCCAAAAAAATTGAACTAAATGGTTAAAATAGTTTTGATATTATTATATACTAATATCATCACTTTCAAAAAAAAAAATTAATATTAAACCTTATAAATAATAATATTAGTGATATTATTGATAATTTAATAATCAAAATATATAATAATAAATATATATATATATATATATATAAATATATATATAGAGAGAGAGAGAGAATATTATAAACTAAAACTATTTAAAAAAAAAATCAATTTAAAGAATTAACTTTTAGTCACGTGGGGGAGGGATTTACTTTTAAGAGAGCAATTTATTATTTATTATATTTAACACATTACCTTTTGCATAGCAGTACCTATCTTATATTAGTATTTATTAGTAATTAAAATAAACAAAGTAATGCAAACTTTGATGAATCGGTTTGGTGTGGATTTTAATAAATTTAATACTCAAAAATGTATACTCCATGAATTTTCTTCCAAGCAGCCTGTTTGGTTTCTTTTTTTCACAGACTGTATTATTTGTTGCTGTCCTATGGCCACGAGCTTTATTTTATATATATGTGTGTGTGTATATATATATATATATATATATATATAGAGAGAGAGAGAGAGAGAGAGAGAGAGACACACACACACACACACATGGCACCATATATTTTGGTACTAAAAAAAAAAAACGATTTGTATAAATCAAACCCTCCGAAATTTTCAGGTAAATTTTTTTTGGGTGAAATAAAAACAAAAAAAGTTATTGTTATTATTAATATTATTATTATTATTATTATTTTTAAAACATATATTCTGGTTTTACCCAAATGGGCATATACTCATTGTATATACATTTAATATGCATTAAAATACCATTTAAAGAAAATAAATAGAGGAGAGGAACCAAAACCCACCAAAGGAAATAGGTAGATCCTTGCCCTAATCCCGAAAACTTAACAAATGATAGCTTTCAATCTTCTCTAATGGCCTCCATGGCTTCATTTTATTCTCCTCCTTCCTTAACCTGCAAAACAAAACAATAGAAATGAGAGATTAGTTTTAGAAAATGAATATAAGAGAACCCATAAGAATATCTAGGGTTTCCTTACTCTAACCTAGATCTAATGGTTTAGATAGATTAAATCCAATGGTGTAGGATGAACCCTACGTCACTTAAGTGATGGTGTATTTGGGTGGGAATGAAATAAATAAAAGATGTGTGTGTAATGTTAAATGGGGCCTAAGGGGTTAGACTAAGTTGTGCACCTTGCCCCTTTTAGAACAATGAACTTATTATAAATTGCATGCATTTAACAGTGCAAGATTATTATCCTAGTGTGATTTAATATAAAATTTATTTTGGACCTTAAATAAATAATTTTAAAAAGGGATTAATGGATTTTAAATAATGAAAAGATAAATGAGGATTATTTAAATAAAATATTTAATTCTAGAAGAGAAAGAATTAAATTGTAACTTTATTTTGAAATTGGGTTAAAAATATTAGTCTTTATGTTAGTCTCGACCGCCATATAATGGTTTAAAATTTTATAACCAGGATTTAATCAAAATCCTAACTAAGGCCTTGTGACCTTTCAAAAAAAAAATTATTCCATAATTTTTCATGTTTGCTCTCAGGTTTTCTCGAGGATTTAAGTGGGAGGAATGTGGTCGTTACAACCAACCTTCAAGACCACCAATCAGCTTGTATGATTCTTTCGATGCATTTTCCACCCTCCATTTCTCTTAGGGAGAATACAAAAGGTATTTAATAATTATTTTCTTCTCTCCCAAGGCTTGTTGCTTTTCCCTAGAGGGAATACACAATAGAAATGTTTTATCCTTTCTAAGTCCCCATTTTTCCCTTAAGGCGAGTCGCTATTTTCCCTAGAAAATAAAAATTAAATAATTGCTTTTCTTTTGATGTAATTTTCTAGGTTCTATTTTAATGTTAAGTTTATTAATTTATTATATGTGCTATTATATTGTAATTTTTTTACAATATAATAAAATTAATAAAACTTAAGTCACCCTTATATTTTTCCTTTGGCCGTCGGGTTGACAAAATAGGCCAAAGGTCTTCGATTAGAAAAGGGGACATTACAGTCCTCCCTTCCCAAGATTGCTTGCCCTCAAGAAATTATGATCTTATCTTGTCCAAGTGTCATGCACAAGAGACAAAACATGCTGAAGTGATTCGCAAGCCTGACACCTGTTCCTGTCAAGTGAACTAAAACTTGCTACCATATACCATCCACAAGTTGCTCATATATTTGGACCAATGGTTCAACAAACTCCAAAATGAAGACTTCATCTTCTACCATATCATGCATCCCATGATGAAAATAGATTGGACTAGGCAGCAATAAACAAGATACATTATTATGTTCATCATACCTTATGATTTCATCCTGGTTCATAAAGAGCTGAAATTCTTCATCAATCAGCTTGTCTTGAGCTGCTGGTTTGGGGATTGCAACAACCTGCAATTCCAAACAAGTGTCCATGTGATGCTTCTCCTCATGTGCTAGTTGTTCCATCAATCCTTCCTTTGTGGGTGTAGACTCCCTTGCATCATTCGTTCCCATCTTTGTTTTGAACTCTTGTATGTGTTGTCTTGCTTGAGCGGCTATCAATCTGGCAGCTCTAGCTCTGGTATTCCATTCATCACACCTTTTCAGAGTTTCCATTACATCTTCATTGGTTTCATATACAAATTTCCTTTCATGCACTTTCTCTCTAGGCTCTTCTTCTTCTTCCCTTGGCTGCAACTCTAATTTATCTTCATGTGTAGATGATATGACCAAATTCAAATCAGCACTATCAAATTCATCATATAAATTTTTGCATACCTCATTAGAATTTGAAGACACCAAAGCGCTCTCATGAAGAGTTATATCATCCATCTGTGAAGATTCTCTATTCCTTCCATGTATCAACCATTTGGAAGCTATAGTGTGATATTCCTCTTTTGCCTGCTCAGTCTTGTAGCCAATCTTCGGGTGCATATCCATGTAGTCCATGAAAGGAAGATTCTCCTTAACATCTTGAGGAAGAATGCTATACTCCTCAAATATGCTAATCACTTCTTCTTCTTTCTCCTGTGGTGTTGGACCTCTGTGAATAGAAAGTGATGATGATCTAGGCCTCCGATCTTGTCTGAATCTCAAACTATCTCTCATACCTCTAGACCTAACCACATCCATCAACTGCTGCATGGTCTGCATCATCTGCTGATGGGTGTCTACCACTTCCCTAAAAAGATTGCTATCCATGTTCCATGGAAAGCTTTTCTGTCTAACTCCCATGATTCAACTCTATCACCAACCTCTCATGGTTGTATCAAATCAAAAACCCTCCAGGTGGGAGGAACATTTCTCTGATACCACTGAAAGATCCCCAAATGGGTCTCTCTTGTTCTCCAACAATTTTAGATCAATTAAAAACTCCAAAGGCTGATTTATGACTATTATGAAAAAAATCAGATTTTTCAACAGTTGGAAAATAATTTATATTTGAAACCCTAACTGCTGCAATCTTCAAGATAGCATAAATTTCTCTACACAACTCCAATATAGGCAAATGACATATGCTCGAACTTGGAAAAATACACGGAACAAGATGATGTAAACCAAATTATAACAACTACCAAACATGCAGATCTAACCCTCCTACTATTTCGGCCCACACATTTATGGCATCAAATGAGCCCCAAAAATTATTTTCTCTATCCCAGATGATTGTTTATATTTTTAGGAACTCATTCATATAAAAATCAGAATTTTCAGATGCCAAATCAACTCAGAAATCAGATCTGAAATCTGATTATAAAACTGGTAAAAAACCCTTTGAAAAATTATGAAACTAATTGGCTTATTTCTCAAAAATATGTAGATGGTTTCGCAATTAAAATCAGATCTAAATATCTCCAAAATACAAAGCCAAATCTGCCCCAACTGGGTCGATCCAATAGAAGATGAACTACTGTAATTTTATTCCTCAAATGCCTTCAAATTACACTGCTGGAAATGACTCAAAATAACACTGAAAATATGATTACCATCAATGAGAATTTCTGAGTGAAAAACCCTCTCAATCCCTTGGGGTTTTCGTCCACAAGAGGTATAAACTAAGGTTTTTCGTCCTTAGAATATAATTTGCAAAAGCTCAAAGCTCAAATGCAAGAGAAATATCATATAAAAATCTGGAATATAGAAGAGGCAAGTCGACTTTCCTTTTAAAGGAAAAGAGCCAACAACCAACCTTCAAGACCACCAATCAGCTTGTATGATTCTTTCGATGCATTTTCCACCCTCCATTTCTCTTAGGGAGAATACAAAAGGTATTTAATAATTATTTTCTTCTCTCCCAAGGCTGGTCACTTTTCCCTAGAGGGAATACACAATATAAATGTTTTATCCTTTCTAAGTCCCCATTTTCCCCTTAAGGCAATTCGCCATTTTCCCTAGAAAATACAAATTAAATAAGTGCTTTTCTTTTGATGTACTTTTCTAGGTTCTATTTTAATGTTAAGTTTATTAATTTATTATATGTGCTATTATATTGTAATTTTTTGCACAATATAATAAAATTAATAAAACTTAAGTCACCCTTATATTTTTCCTTTGGCCGTCGGGTTGACAAAATAGGCCAAAGGTCTTCGATTGAAAAGGGGACATTACATTCTTTGCTGATTATAAATGCAAATGACAATACATGTGAGGTGTTACATTCTGCAACATCACACATAGCTTCCCTTTGCATTTCTTTTCAAATTGATGCAACTCAAAACATTAATAAACTATCCTTCTTTCCCTAGTTAGGTCCGTCACATCAATCCCTTTTGTTTGAAAAAAAGTTTCGAGTTGAACTTTCTGTATGGGTGCAAAAAATGTCAACAAATCTAAAATGTGATTTACAATAATATAACAATTTAATTCTAAGGGAGTATTATGGAAATCCTTCCGAATCAAAAAAAAAAATAGGTGTATGTTTGGAATTTAGCTTATTTAGTGCTCCACATTAATATGAGTGGAATTATACTATTGTAATATAATTAAATATGAGTTGTTTATGGTTATTGTGTGAATAGTGGTGGTTGAAACCACTCACGCGATTAGGCTGATTTGTTTGTAACTCTCCTTGTTTATAGGAATACATATTCCTATATAATATGTAATTGATTGAAGAAATGGATGATACAGGGAATTTCTGTTGTGTAAATCTCAGGCCAAAATTTCATTTGGTATCTCAGAGCGGAAATTTTATGAAAATGGTTTTCTAGAGTTATTCTAAGGGGCTAGTTGTACTATGCATTTGTCGCTGAGTATGAGATGGGATAGAATAGTATCGAACAAGCTTAGTGTAGACATATATGTAGCATAGGTCAACGTTTTTTTTCATTGCAGTGGCATTACAGGTTATTGATCATAGACTGTAGATTGAATCCTGTCAAATGTATTCATGCATATACGCAGTTCGGTAAGGTCTCAACATTTATTTAGGAAACTGGCGCACTGTATAAAGATTGTTAATGCATGAAATCTGAAAGTTACATGTTTAGAGTTCATAAAGGCCTGGATTCCTAGAGAAAGTTCACGTGTTCTCCACAGCTTTTGATCTTCCATACTCTAGTTTGCGTACGCATACCATCTCAAGGATGTTATGGAGATAGATATTTATGTTACCCTTTGCGTAATAAATCCTCCATCGAACACACCAGTAGCCCATGAACTGTATTGGTTTCGAATTGCACCTCAGGACTGCATGGTCATCTAGAGGAAAACGTGATCAATTCATCCTCATGCTACTTGTATCACTTGCACGCAATTTGGAGTTCCATTCTGACCATGTCATCGATTCCTCAACCGTGGTTATTCAGTAAGATATTGATTGGTTCTACCGTTTGGATGTGCGATAAAACTGAAACCTCCATGATTATTACTTGCATTGGATTCACATCCAATTCATTTGTTGCAGCAGAATTCTCGGCGGTGTACCAAAAATCCTATGTGGCATCATTTGTTCAATTGCAAAAATACTAAACCACGTCTTACTCCAGATAAGTGGTCTATATTCTCATCTCATTCTATAAAGTTGAATCAATATAGAAAAGTGCATATTACTTATGGCTATATTAGTATGTTGACTTATATGCGAGTCAATTTAATAATATAGATCAATATTAGGTGTTTGGTGGTATTATTTGATAGTGGATCATTGTTTAGGGTATAGGTTTTTGGTGTTAAAATATTTTGTTAAATATGATTCATCATCATTTCTTAATTTTAAATTGTTAATATTGTCATTTTTATTATAATTGTCAAAATAATTGTGTAGTCCTGTCATTTAGTCTATTGTTGTCAATAGTTTGTATATAATGGCTTTACTACCCTATCATTTCTCATTGTATGTCATCATGTTGTTTAAGGTAAAAAGAGTAAAAATAATTTTGTTGTCAAGAGTTGGTTATTGTAAAATTTCAAAAAATAAATAAAAAATTGCTTGAAAGATGCATTTTCGGTGGAATTTGACTTATATTTAAGGCATGTTTTTTAGATTTATGGTCACATTCCATTGAGGTAGCAGTCATTAATTGGAGGATGGAGGCATAAGAGGATGGAGAAAAAAACAGTGACATCTTCTTGTCAGTCACCAGTGAAGAGATTGCATAACAGATGTGGTTGCATATATATAGTTTGGTTTTCAGTTTTTCACTACACTTCAATTTGTTGTGTTCCTGTTTGTTTGTGTGGTGTTTAGTGGATATTGGAAAAGAGTTGTGTTGGAGCATAGATGAATGTTTTTGATCCTCTTACTGTCATACTTTTTTGGAAAATGGTCCACTTGTGAATATGTTCACCTACAATGGTGACCATGTGCAACAAGATTCAACTAGCAAGATTTGTTCAGTTGTATGTACTTTGATACAGTTTGCTTCTTAGTTTTTGTGTGTGGAAATTTCACATTGTGGGTGGAACATGACAAAAATGTTCCATTTCCATTATTTTCCCAAAACAAATAAAGTCAAGGTAATCTTCTAGTGGGCAGTGGGTAGTTTCATATGCTATTCAAGATCGAGTGGAAATGATTGACAACAATGGATGCAATTAACAACATTATGATTATTATAAGAAGTAATGTGAAGTATCTTTCCTTTATATATATTCTATTATGCCGTTTTATAATAAGTGAGTTGTGATTATTTTACACTTCCATGTTGTATGAGCATAGTGACGAACAAAAGTAATAGAGTAAGTTGGTTCATGCATCTTGAAAGGGTTTTTGGGAGGATTCAAAAAACTACACGAGGTAGACAGTTGATGGGGGTTGTTCACGTAAAAGTTTGTGGTAAGCCTATTTAAAACCATGGAAGGAGAGAGCCTTTTTTTTTATTCTAGATCATGAGTCACATTGTAGTACATGTTTCAAAGGGGTGATTGTACTCCAGTTGAGTGTGCGGATGTTTTCACAAAGGGGGGGAATGTTAGGAATTTAGTTAATTTAGTGCTCCACATTAATATGGGTGGAATTATATTATTATAATATAATTAAAATACAATCGTTTATGGTTATTGCATGAATAGTGGTGGTTGAAACCACTCATGCAATTAGAATGATTTGTTTGTAACTCTCCTTTTTTTATAGGAATACATATTCCTATATAATATGTAATTTATTGAAGAAATAGTGATACAAATAATTATTACTGTGAAAATATCAGTCCTAATTTTCACTGTAATAATAGATCCTAAATATTCAAGTGATCAGTCTCTTCATCCTCCCCATGATCCTCACAATATTCTTTATCTTCTTGAACTCGATCTTCCTCGTCATCCTCATAATCGTATTCGTCACGGTCCTCTTCATATTTTTCGTGATCGTCACAATATTCTTCCTCTTCCTCAACTTGTTCATCCTGATCTTTATCTAAATCCTCTTCATGCTTCTAATGTTTTTTTAATTTAATAAATTTAATGATACAATGTTAAAAATGTGAAATAATAATTTATAGCTTGTGTGTTCATCAAATTGAACACTACATTTGTTATCGGTAAACATTTATTATCTTGGGCCCACTCATTAGATGAGTTTATATTCTATCCCAAATATTTTAATGTCACACGCACTTTCTTTGTTGCACATTTCTTATAGTTCTCTTCCTATGAATAAAGTATATGATTCAATTACATAGATTAATTTTTTTATTTAAAAATATATTAAAACCAAAAAACATAACTCCATAAATAACATATATTAATTTTACAAATTTATTAGCATCCTCTTCTATGTTTTTTTCGACTAAAATGATGAGTCACCAATAACACTTTTGGGACTTTGTCTTCACACCCCTTGAGAACATTACTTTCAATGAATGTATCAATTGTAATATGTATTAAATTTTTAATCAATTTTCATGTTATACAATTACCATTGCATTCAGATCATAGACCATTTATATATTTTATAAGACATTAATGGAAAGTAGACAACATAAAATATCAAATTAAAGAAAATATGTTTATCAAAAAAAATTGAAAAGATTTAAATAGTACCATTTATAGTTCAAATGTCAACATGTATCATTTCTTTCATTAACTAACCTCTATCCCTATTAGTGTCCTCTACAATCCACTTTTCACAAAAATTGAACCATGCATATTTCTCTATTCTAGCAGTTCGAAGAAGTCTCCTCTTGTCATTTGGGTTTCCTTAGTAGTGAACTTGTAAATTTTAAATATAGGAAATTATTTTAGAACTATATGCTATTTAAAAAAAAATTAATTCATGCAACGTAATTACCCTTAGAATATGAAGAGGAAGCAAAATTCTTTAAAGTCTCCTTATTAGTATCAACATGGATAAACTTATGGTAACCACTACGTTTCTAGAAGGCATGAAAGAACCTAAAAAAAATCAAACACATGTCCCAAGGCAGCTCCAAAATTTATACAATATTCCCTATGGTTTAGTCAATTTTCGCTAGGATTAACACAATATTACTTATACTATACACAATTTAATCTAGGGTTCACAGATAAATGTACATTAGGGTTTACACAATATTCCTTATATTGTACACAATTTACCCTAGGGTTTACTTGATTTATCCTAGGGTTTTTATATTTTATTTAGCATTTACATAATTTCCTTTCAAATATATTTTTATGGTTTACAAACTTTATCCTAAGATTTGTATTTTACATCCTACATTATACATACATAATTTATCATATTCAAATAAAAATTCTAGATAGTTGTAATCTAGGATTTGTAACATACTCTTCTTCTTCTTCCATTGGATTGATTTTTTCCTTCCAAGTGTTAGTTTTTCTCTATAATTTCCGTTTTTACCACATTTTTGTCTATTTTTCCTCATTGATGTATTTGTTACTTTCTCTGCTTCCTTTTTTTTCTATTTTCTCATACTACTTGCTATCCTTGTTTTTTTTTCACAAGGTTTCTTCTTTCCTCTCCATTTTTTGCTATCTTATTTCCTCTCAACGCTGTGAAAAATTACCGAAATGAAGTGGAATTTCCTTTTGGCATCCTAATTTATGTTTGTTTAGGTTAGATGTGGTTTTGGTTCAAATGTGGTTCAATTTTGTGCCACATCCCAATATTTTAAAAAACACCTAAATCACTATACCCCCGAAAAAAATATATAGTATAGAAGAGTCTAGATAGGCCACTTCTTTATAGTTGGGTTACATCTCCCCTTATATTCATACGAAGATTAAGAGAGGGGGTCCTAATTATCAATCTATAATGTTCACATTAGATCTACAGTGAAAAATACCAATTACTATTTAAGATTTTTTATTAGTATTTAGTCTATTGCGTGAGTGTTTAAGGTGTTAAAATTATGTTATTAAGGGTGAAAAACTAGATTTTAGGATGCCATATTAGTATTTAGGGTGTCCCATTAATATTTAATGTGTTTTATCAGTGTTGAACATGTTGCATTAATGCTTATGATATATGAATTATATTATGAAGGGTGATAAATTAATGTTGAGGGTGTCACATTAGCAGTTATGGTGTCATATCAATGTTGGGTGTGTGTTATGTGAGTGTTTATTCTATCACATGAGTTAATATTGTGTTTGCAACAATGTTTAGGGAGAATAATTATAATATCAAGGGTAAACATATTAGTCTTTTGGTTGTTCCATTATTGTTTAGTATTTTTTATGAGTGTTTAGGGAGTCTCATTAGTGTTTACTGTTTTGTATGAGTGTTTAGGTAGTCCCTTAGTGTTTATTATGTTATATGAGTGTTTAGGGAGTCCATTAGTGTTTACTATTTTGAATGAGTGCTTAGGGATTATGATTAGTGTTTATAGGAATCTAAATTATGTTATTAAGGGTGGCCCATTAGTGTTCAAGGTGTCATATTAGTGATTTTGTGTGTTGTCTGAGTGTTTGATGTGTTATTTGAGTGTTTACTATGTTGTATGATTGTTCAAGGTCTTGCATAAGTTTTTAGGGAGTATATATTAAGCTATTTAGGGTGACCCATTACTGTTTATGTGTATTTTTAGTCTTTATTGTATGCCATTAGAGTTTAATGTGTTTAAATTCTATTATTAATGTTGTTCAATTAGTGTTTAGGTGTCACATCAATGCTTAGGGTTTCAGTTGAGTGCTTAGTGTGACCTATTAGTGCTTACGGTGTTACATTATTATTTAGGGTGTGTGAATTGTGTTATTATGGGTGTATTACTAGTGTTTAGGAAATCATATTAGTGTTTAACATGTTGTGAGAGTCTTTAGTTTATTGCATTAGTTTTCAAAGCGTTTAATTTATTTTTATTAAGTGTAACCCATTAGTGTTTAGGAGTGGTATAAAATTCTATTTATATGTTTTATTAGTTTTAAGGGTGTTTGATTTCTGTTACTAAGGGTGAACCACTAGTTCTTAGGTTGTCATATTAGTTTTTATGTTGTCTTATTAGTTTTTTTGGGTGCCATATCAATTCTTAGGGTATTGCATTAGATTATAAGGTACCATAAATATGTTATTACGTGTGACCCATTAGTGTTCAAGGTGTCATATTAGAGTTTATGAAGTCATATTAGTGATTGGTGTGTTGTATGAGTGTTTAGTGTGACCTATTAGTGTTTACAATTTACATTATGTTTTAGGGTATATCAGTTATATTATTAAGGTTATCCTATTTATGTTTAAGGTGTCTTATTAGTCTTTAAGCAATCACATTAGTTTTTTAGCATGTTATGTGAGTGTTTAGGTTAAATTGCATCAATTTTTAGAGTGTTTAATTTATGTTATTAAGTGTGAAAAATTACTATTTAGGTGTCTTGTTAATGCTAATAGTGTCATATTAAGGCTAATGGTATATTATTAGTTTTAAGTATGTCTAAGTTTTGTTACTAAGCATGACCCACTAGTCTATATGGTGTCATATTACTATTTAGGGTGTCTTATTCATGTTTCGGATGTTGTATTAATGTTTATGGTATTTAATTAGTGTATAAGGTATTATAATTATGTTATTGGGGGTGACTCATTAGTTTTTAAGATGTCATATTAGTGTTTAGTGTGTTGTATGAGTATTTATTTTTTTCCTATTAGTGTAGACACTTAAATTTGGTAATTTTCTTCGTAGAAACCATTGATTTGAATATTCCCTCTTGATATGATAAATACTACTTCTCTATTCCCGTTTAACACTTTTTGAGGTCTATTGTTTAGCTTATTTATCCTTGCACATTGAAATCTTGACACATCCCAAGGTTATACTGCATAAAATCAACGAAGAAACATTAGTCTATCAAATCTAAAATTCATTTGACATAGTTATTTATATTAATTAGGGCCATATAAATTAGTAATGACAATACAAATTATCCATGAACATACATATAGTCTTAACCTACTTGTACATTCTTGAAAATACTTTTCTTCCAACTTAGCTTTTAAATTGAAACCTTTTGTTGGGTGTTATACATCATCTAGGTTGGCCTTTATTAGATAGATAAGATACGGAACCCTATATAAACAACAAAAAGCTACCTCATTTTCTAACCTGAAAATCCTAAGGTAATGTACTAAATAAATCACTTCATACACTTGGAAAATAATACAAATCTCCCTAAATCGTGTAACAACACATCTGATGTCATTAGGGAAGAACCCACATCGGGTTTGAAGACACAAAATAGGTCAAAGCAACTATATAACTCATCTACAAGTACTCAAACATGCTATCTCCAAGTATTTTAGCAATACCCAAGTCAAAGCTAGCATGGCCAATGAAAATTCCAAATTTGATTGATCTATCTAGATATCACATGCTAGGAGGAGAACAACATGTGGCTGAAGGACTTATTGGAGAAGTGCACATGTCCTTGTTTCATGATGGTGGGCCAAATCCTTTTAATGTTTGTTTTGAATAAATTTTAATATATGAATAGGGTTTGATATGATGATTAATACATTGAAAGAGGCTCATTGAATATGTGAAAACTAGGTTTTTGAAGTGATAGATATGTCTAAGAAGATGACTAACCCATATAGTTGTATAAGTTGATTCAATGTAGTTCCAAGAGTATACAATAGAGTAAGGACTATACACTATGGTATTGGTAGTTTGGTATGGTTCCACCTCAGGTTGATTCACAATACGAGTCCCAATTGTGAAGGTCATTTATGTTCATATCTCCTAGTTTCACTGCTGCATAGTCCCGAATACCTCTACAAGTCCCATAAAATCAAATAAGTTCCTTTATAAATTTGTTTTACAATTTGTAGTTGTATGTTTGGTTTATTGGTGCATGCTAAATATTTCCATATAATATGAGTTATAAATTAAGGTTATTATTCACATTGTAACATATTTGCAACATCTTTAATAAACTCTATTATCATCTATACATAATAAAATTGGCCTAAAATTTAGTTAATGGTTAAAATTTTTAGTGAACCTAATTTTGATCGAACCCTTCACATAATCTACGATGTATTTAGTTCCTTCTACAATAGGCCTACTCATATAGACACTATGTTGTTATTTAGGGTTTCTATTTGCATACATTATTAATTTTCTAGGCTTGTGTTTTCTTCTATTTAGCATCATGCCTACTTTCAAGCTCACTTTGTGATTGTTTTTTCCTTGGCTCACAAACATCTTGTTGACTTCAATAAATTTACCACAAACACAATGATTCCTCCAAATTTTACCCCAACTTGTTTTAGATAATTTTCATCGTAAGTTGTGTCACAAGATTACATATGGTACCGCCCCACTCAAGCCAACAAGTGTTAATGATCTAGCAATAGTTTATACTTCTATGAATATACCTGATGTTTTTTATTGTGATGATGACCTTAACACCACCTGTAGAAAAAACATCTATGCACTTGGGTATATTTCTAGGTCCTAGAGTATACTAATATATACATAATTCCTAAGCAAGAATTTTAGTGATTGAAAACATATTTTGGGTCTTTTGTTTTGTCTATTATGATTTTATCGACCTTACACAAATACAACCATGTTAGTATTTGATTGATTTATTTTTTATGACCTCAGAAACTAGCGCTCAATTAGGACACTAGCACCCATGCGATCCTTTCCCTTATGGGCTATCTTGACCATTTTCCCTCTTTTCTCACCCTTCTAGGTCTCTTTTACTTCATGGGAATATTTTATACTTTGTTTTGGCGTTCTAGTTGTCAATTATGAAATGCAAAAAAGGAAATCATATATATATATAGCTTTCAAATAAGAGGCCAAACACTAGGCATTACTTACTATCACCTAAGCTTTCATCCAAAGGAACAAAGAGCATTACAAAGCATCCATGTAGCACATTCACTCAAGGGACAAGGGTTACATCAGTCTGCATACACAACATAAGATGGTAAATTTATTCTATTCTGTCCCATACATTTAATGAATTTTCTACAATCTAGATCTAGCCTTCTATCATTGGGAAACTTTCACAATGGAATCCTAGGGAATCATTACACACAATTACACATAAAATTACATAGAGTATGAGATGTAGTGTAACACTAGGTCATATGATCACTCTTCTAGTGACCTTCATGGTCATTTGAATCCACATTTTTCATTGTTTTTTAATATTTGATGTGGTTTGTGAGCATGTGTAGCTAGGTATCTTTCTTTATAGGTTACAAGTATAATCAGTGACATTGAAGAAAGATTGTGGTGAAAAAAAATGAAGCTTCTCTAACCCTAAAGATAGAAGATCCCAAGCATCTACACAAACACTAGTACCCAGAATGGATGGTAGTTCCTGGTCACTCCTGTCCTCCAGTGGGCATTTCGATCTAGAACCTTTCTAGGTCTCTGAATTTCCAGTCAACCTTGAGGACATTCTTCACAATATGTTCCATTAGTTTTCTATTCGAGATCACCTTTAGGTTTTGCGTAATTATCTAAGTCACATTCCCCATCTCAATCACCTAGGGTTTCATATTATTGCATGTTTGTGGCTTGTCCATTTCTATATAATTAGCTACAAAAGTTACTCTGTAAGTAGATTTAATACAATCTATAGTAAATCATTTGGTGAACTCCACTCATGATTGATCCTTTGGATCCATATTCTATTAATTTTTATTTCATGTCTCCTAAGGTTTGTCAAGTCTCCTTGCATCAGTTACTTCAAATGCAATCACCTTGAAAATATGTTCTAAAAAAATCCGAAGACACGATGTATCACCCTAACAATATTCCACCTAAACAAGTGAGTTCCATCTTCAATCGTCTCTCCACCGATCCTATTCGTCCTGATACCTGAACTAATAAATCTATTTGAAAGTCAATTCAAGCTTTACATTATTTATTTCAAGATAAAATTTAACCTATGGAAACCAAAATTACATATATCAAAACTAAAATCCCACATCTCAAGGTTGCTTCTCAAGCCCATCTTATTTCTTCTTCTACACCTCATCCTAATCCTATGTCTACTACATGTGCTCACATAAGTGAAACCCATATATTACCACTACCAAAACCTCTGAAGTTTGATCTAAATGCTAAGAAACATGATATTATTCCTAATCTCCTCAATCACTAGTTGACTAAATTTCCACCTACTCATTGCTACCCTCCTTATCAAATACTAAATATGAAGGTCTCTCATTATTCAATTATAATTGAATTAATGGACATAACGAAAATGAATGATATGCTTTAAAAGGAATAATTGACCACCTTAAGCATAATGGTTTTATTTAATTTTCTATGCAAAATTATGCTACATCTACAAATGCTAAATCCCACTAGGCTCCCAATTATGATTCCTATATCTCTAATGAGTATAATGCCATATCTATTAATGTTCCTTCTTTGGTAATTCTGAGAAAGTGGCAACCAAAGGATGATATGAATATTACTACCATGTCACAAGGTTTCTTCTTGGATAAATTTAATCGATAGATTGATTTGGAATCGGTGCTTTTGGGAGGGCCCTGATGCATGAGTAATATGGGTATTTTTTTAAAAAGGTGGTATAAAGGGTTTGATCCCAATACTGAGAATATACACACTATACCTGTTTTGTGTAGAGTTCCAGGACTACCACTTCAATTCTGGGATGATGATATCCTATTAAATGTTTCTAAATCTATTGGATGTCCGATTGGGCTTGATGGACCAATGAGGAATAGATCCAAACTTGCTTTTGCAAGATTCTGCATTTCCTCTGAAATGGAACAGGAACTCCCAGAGTATATCATTTTATAGTCAAAATGTGGTACATGGAAACAAAATATTGAATATCAAACTTTTCATTTGAGGTGCAATAAATGCCATCGAGTAGGACACTTCACCAGAAAATTCCCAACCTTGGCCAAGCACAACGATGAAGGTTACTTCAGGCAAATATGATGGGAAAAAATGATATGATAAATGATGGCTCTAAAAAGGCACCTAAAGTAAGTAAAGAGAATGAGCTCAGGATAGCAACAAAAGGTACTGAGAAAAGGGAACAAGTACAAATGGAAGGGATTACTCTAAACCAACTAGATCTGAAATATAAGAAAGGTAAAAAGGGGTCCCGAACTCTAATCAAGAAACCTTTGGTTTGTAGGAAACTTTGGCATCCTAAAACTCCAGCGGTAAAACCAATAGGATAATACCTAAGTGCAAAATGAGATCTAGCAGTGGAGAAATTTGTGAATGTGATTTTGGAGGTTGATGAACATATTACTACAATAAGAGTTAATATATTATCTAAGGATACAAATGATAGTAGGAGCAGGAGATAGATATAAAACAACAGAAGACATAATGATATTCGAATGTATTCAATGCGTGTTTTTATCAAACAAGAGTTCCAGAGCCTTATAAAAGCTACGGGAGGAGAGAAGTGAGAGTTAGAGGACATGTCCACCATAACAATGTCCATCAACATATTAAACAGTGGATTAAACTAATGCTGACATTCCCCCCCTTAATACATTGTTCGTACAAACATACATTTCCTAGATAGAGAGGTCCCCCCCTTAATGAGAACACCGCAAAGAGGGTCTTCACACGAGCATATGCCTACATGGTCTCATGTGGTTTTTCTAAGGTCGACCAAAAACCTAGAGGGACAGAAACACTTTCCCAATATTCACCTCAGTGGTTTTACAGGATTACCATGAACCAAGAGGATTTTACCTCGGTGGTTTTACAGGCGTACCACGACCCCAAGAGGATGATACCTCAATGGTTTTTATAGGATTACCACAAACCCAAGGTGAGTACCATGCGCTGCTTTTAGTGATTTTCTATTCCCCATGACACTTTTTAATTTAGGAGGTCCCAAACAGGAAACTATGTAACATCTGCACTTTATTGAACAATCAAACAACATAGGAAAAACAACAAACAATACTAACAAATATTCCACATTCACTTCTAAGAATCATAGAAATAATGTTCTTAGTTGTAGCCATTGATGTCGATTGACATTTAGGCAATCTTCAACAGCAAAGGAAACAAATCACTGCCACTGAATGTTGCCTTTGACTAAGTCATTTTCACCCATAATGTGAAATGTGAATACTGAGAAAGAGACTGCATCAAGAAACATTCTATTGACTGGATCTTTCCACTTAGACCTTGTTGCACATGGTTCATGTTGCAAGTTAACGTATTCACAAGTGAACCATATTCTTTTCGAAGCACGACACTCAAAGGATCAATTCAAAACGAAGAGACCATTGGCAAACAACTATGATCCAGAGTAATCCATTTTCAACATCCGATCACAAAACAACAGAAACATAGAACAAAACAGAAACTGAAATAAACACAAACCAAAAAATTGAGGAATAGGTCCTCAATACCTTACTTTTACCACAATATCTGTTGGTGGCCTCGTTGTTTGTGGCTTGCAAGAGGTCGCTAGATCTTCCTCTAGCCTCTGTTATCCTCTGTCCTCCAGTCCAGTTACATTATATCAACAAGCATATAAATCATGCCAAGGTGGAGGCTTTGGTTTACCAAGAAAAGTGGTATTGTTGCCAAGTGGACTTGACATAATACAATCTAGATTTTTTGTTCCAACTCGAAGAGTTTCACCATGCCTATACATCTCAACAATCTCAATAACGTGCTTAGGTGTATTATCCTCAGAGTAGTTGTATGAAAATCCTTTTGAGCCCTTTGTGTAGTCAGCAACAGTAATTAAAGGAGAATTCACACAACATTCCATACATATCCATGAAATGATGAGTGGTGATCAGAGCCAACTTATCTCCTAATTTTGAAAATTCTACAGAAGCATATGCGGGTTTCAATATCCTTTTTTGTTTGACATCAGACATCAACTTGCAAATATCACCGCCAGAGACAATGGCACACGATGCCAATCAATCAATACACAAAAGAAATAGTTTGAGAGAACTGTAAAAACGGCTGTAGACATATGCCAAAAAGGGCATAATTGATTTTATTTGGCCTTGGACTTGTCTTCTTTGTCCACAGCCCTCCTTCACGCAGCAAGTTTATCTGCTCTACTTTAACGGTAAAAAGGTCTCCATGCACAATATTTGTGTTCAATGGGCACAAATTGAAGAAAAAAATGCTCGACCACTGAGTTATAGGAAGACTCTAAAAAATCCATAGTACAGCCATGTTACAAAACTATAAAATCATCCTCCTGATCAGTCTCTGCATGCCAAACAGGTTTTGTCACAGTAAGCAAGATGGTTGAAATGCAAAATTTCAATTGTCTGAGTCTTCCACGTAAATTCTTCCTTGCAGTATATCAAAATGTACCATGTTTCAACTAGAATGTCCCACACAGGTTATCCACTTTTACATGTCTCCTGTGCTAAGATAAAATAGTTCGCAGGATTCCCTCTTGCTTCTCAAATGATCGCTCCCACTTCAAGACAAATCACTCTAATAAATGCCAATGGAAACAACATCACGTCGCGATGCTAAACAAAAACGTGTATCTAATCACCATGGCTCTGCAGATTCTGGGTGCTAATAGACATGCATGTCTCCAAAATTTAAACCACATTTAAACTCCTTCATCCACCGTGATTACAATGGAGACTACGCTGAGAAAGGCATCCGCTCTGATACCAATGACAACAAGAGCAGGAGATAGATATAGAACAACACAAGACAGAATGATATTCAAATTTATTCAATGCGTGTTTCATTACAAACAAGAGTGCCAGAGCCTTATAAAGGATGTGGGAGGAGAGAAGTGAGAGTTAGAGGACTAGTTCCACCATAACAATGTCCTTAAATATTACAACAGTGGATTAAACTAATGCTAACAACAAATTGCATGTTGAATATGAAAGATCAAAATGGATTGTTGGATCATGAAAATGAGAACATATCTGAATTAGAGATAGAAGAGATAAAGAGTGGTAAGAATGATCCCTTATACATCATAGAGGAAGATCTGAATGATGAAAAAGAAAATAAGGAACCAGACCGCCTAATGGAGGAATAATTCTCTTTGACAAAAAATATTTCACCTAAAGGTGGGAAACCTCTATCAAGTAATAAGGAAACAATCTCATAGCCATACAAGGATTAGGAACAAGGAGAAAATGAGGAGAGTGAAGTAACACCATTCATGGAAAAGATAATTTCTGATGGTGATACTAATTTGATCAATGGGTTTATAGAGGTTAAATCTAGGAAACATAAATAATGAAGGGTTTTGAGGAGATCCTAGATACTATATAATGATAAAAAAAGAAAATAGATAACTGGGGAGCTTCAATATCTAGAACAACTACATCATCTACTATAAGCATAGTATATTTTGGAAGTAGTTCTTAAAAAGGAATACCTTAAAAGAAGGAGCTCAGAAAAAAAGAAAATAGAAAATGATATTACAGATGGAACTCAAAGTCAGTTGAGCCTTTTGGAAAATTCATCCCCCATATTATTTAGATGAAGACAATCTCTTGGAATATAAGAGGGATGCATGTGAAATCTACAGAAAGAATACTTGTAGAATTAAGATTTTCAAGTAGACATAGTATTTTGAACTTACAAGAAACTAAAATGAAATTCAATGTCCTTGAAAATTGTAAAAAGAATTTCTGGGATAACTTGGAAATTGTTGTTGTTGATTCTCATGGAGCTTCAGGTGGCTTGAATATTTTCTGGGATGAAAATATTTTTATGGTATGGTAATCTCTGACACCAAAAACCATCTTGATGTTAATTTTTATGCTATTGATAATAATTTTACTTGGATCCTTTCAAACATTTATGCACGTAATATTGTAAATGGAAGAAGGAAGCTATGGAATGTTCTAAAGCTCTTTAGAAATCATCACAAAAATTAAAATTGGCTTCACTACAAGATAATGGGTCAGGTATCCAATTTTTTTCCAAAATTTAGTTGTGGATATTTGTAATGCTTGCTAAAACAACCCAGTTGAGACCCAAGAACAACCTAGGATTAGTTAGAAAAATTATGGGATAATTTGTTTTTTGATTAAAGCTGTTTGCTACCAGGTTACAAAACAACAGCTTCCACAAGCAGGGTTTTCAAGGCTAAATAATAATCTTAGCTCTTAATTTTCCCATTACAACAATTATTAAATTTATAGGGTCAAAACTAAGGGTTAGAATAATCATTAAGGTTAAGAGGAAAATTTCTTACTCTCCCACCCCCTGTGATAGGATTAAGAGATTCAACCTAGTTTTTATAAAAATTAATGAACTTGAAACCTTCTGAAAAAAAATCCCATTAGATTGTAAATTTTCTCACCTTTGTAGTTATATAAAGAAGTCCTTTCTAACTCCCTATAAAACTCAAGTTATGGGCCGATGGGTCTTAGGAAAATACTTTTCCCCAAAGGCGGGCTTGTGGGCCTAGGGAAGAATTTTTTCCCAAAAAAGTGTGATGCCCACTAAAAAGCAGCCCACTTGAGACCCAAGAAAAACCTAGGATTAGTTAGGAAAAGTTATGGAATAATTTTTTTTTGTTTAGAAGAGTCTACACTCAAGTTACAAGACAACATTTGTTAGTAGCAAGTTTTAGATCAATTCTAATACAGTAGAATGTACTTCTCTTTTGTTAACATATATTAGAGGTCACAAGGTCCAAAATTTAGGGTTAGAAGGTTCAATTAGGGTTGAGAGGGTAATTCCTCACCATTCCCACTCTCTAATAGGCTTAAAGGTTCAACTGATTTTTCTTGAAATTAACACATTAAAAATTTCCCTTAATCATTTCCTTTGGATAAGAAATTTCCTCATCTTTATAATGATATAAAGAAGTCCTCCCAACTGTTCATATTGTTCAAGTTATTGGCCGATGGGATTTGGGGTGAAAATTTTCCCCAAGAGCGGGCCTGCAGGCCCAGGGGAGAAAATTTTCCCAAAGGGCGGGGTTTGTGGGCCATGAAGAGACTTTTGGAAAATTTTGCATGTGGGGGAAAAAAACCAAATTTTCACCCACGCACCCATAGATCTGCAAGTCCACAAGGGATATGTGGCACCTCCCAAGTTAGCGCAGGGAGAGCGGGACATGTGGCATCTCTAAGGCAACGCGTGGAAGGTGGGGGTGGGTGGGGAGAAAAATAGTTTAACAACTTCGAAAGTAGAAAAGGATCACATTCACCTACGCCTCCACCAACACCTCATGATGCCACATGGCAGCACCTGATTGGCCATGGGTCGGCGGGGTGGTGGGGAAAATTTGAAAAAAATTCCCAATTTTTATCTAAAAAACTAGAGGCAAAAAGGAACCTACTCCTCAGTTGAATCCTCACAACTCCATGTGGCAGCTCCTGATTGGCAATGGGTCAGCGGGGCTGAGGGGAAATTTTGTAAAATTTTCCCAAATTTTTTTTGAAGCGCTAAGTTAAAAATTTATCTGCCCCTCTGCCAACACCTCATAGTGCCATGTGGCAACCTCTGATTGGTTTTAGGATGGACAGGAAGGTAGGGAAAATTTGGAAAATTTTCCAAAACTTTTTTGAAGCTCTAAGGGAAAAATTCAGGCCCGTGGGCCCATCAAGGACATTTTTTCCCAATTTTGTTTTTGACACCAAGTGAAGAAAAAATTCAGAAGGCCATAAATTTTGATAGAGAGCTCAATTTTGGGAAAACAAGGACTTTTTAGAAATCTTGCATTGTCCTTTTTGCACAGGATTCATTAGTTTTAAATTTTGATAGAGTTTAAGGGGTCAATTTTGTGAAAACAATCTGCAGACTTTTACAGTTTGAATTGGTAAATTTGAACTTATAAAATTTTGTTCAATTTGTTCTTGTTCCTCTCTCAACATGTCAAATATACATGGAGAATTGTTCTTAGGTGGATTTAGGTTAATGTTTTTGAGGTAGGTCTATTTGATAGAGTTTAAATTCAAAATTTTACAATTTTGACATCAAAACGACTATGAAAGCTTTGAACTCGGTTTTGATAGGTTTTGAGAGATTTCTTTTAAGTATTTTTTTCTAGTTGGATTCATTTAGGGAAAACTACTTCAATTTAATTGTTTAGTCTTTTATTTCATTGTTGTTGGTTAGATATGTACATTTTGGATTAATTAATTACCAATTTGAAAATACAAGATAGGGATCAAATTTTAAAAGGTCTATTTTCCATTTTCTTCTTCCAAGCCTTATAATGTGTTCCAATTCTAATCCAATACATTTAGTTGATTCAAAATAACTATTAAAAACTAAGATACATATCTGATTTCCAATTTTTACATATTTCAAAAGGTGGAGTATTACAGATTCCTTTTTATGCATTTATTCCTTACAAAAAGAGATTTCAATTACATTTAAGAGATTAGATTCAGTACCACAGGGTAATTTGAGGAAGGTAATACATCATTCATTGATTCCAAAAGACAAACTTTGTAACATCCTTCTTTTATTCTTTTGAAAAATCATATATTATATACAGAACAAAATAATACATTTTGTTCTCACGTATTTCACTTTTCCACTTTCTAAATAGGGATCTCATAGTACATGTTAAACACATATTTCCAATGGAAATAATATCATATGAACAAGGAAAACACTTCTATTAATTCAATGAAACTCCTACAACCTCCTTTCAATTTGATTTCAAAATAAAACATACAAATTACGTATCATTCTTTCCAAAATAGAATACAGAGTATAACTCTTTACATTTCAAATTTCAACTTTCATTGTCAATACAAAGTATCCTTCCATTACAATTAATATACGGATCATCCAATTCAAAGTGGGAAAGTGCTACAATAAGATTTCATTTCACAAGGGAATGTCAAACTATCTTTTTTTTACCTCATCTCTAGAACATCAACATGCAGATTTCTCATTCTTCCAATTTTATCACAACAAGAGTGGGGGAAAGGCAACGCTCTCCACCCAACCAAGACATCCAATGAAAAGGAGAAGCCATCCTTCTTCATTGGCCCCTGAGCCCTAACCATAATTCAATAAAATATGTGATCCAACTAATGGCAACAATAGGATTCAAAAAAACACACAAGACACATTTTCACAATAAAACACAGTCCAAAACAGAATGTAGTTTGCAACTACATTAAAACATGACATACAATACTAAGGCTTCATCAAGAAACTATGGGGGATGCTTCTTGTGCCTCCCAAAAGGGGAAATGGGTATCACCACCTGAATTACAAACTGCCAAAATATAGTATATATCAAAACCTTGACATTCCTTATGCCTCCCCAAGTACCCCTTATTCCTCACATTTACTTATGGATCCCCAACCTCTTATGGCACCCCATAATGAGTAAATAAATGTAAGCTATTTATTTGTAAGGTGGAACCCAAATCCCAACTCCCTCCACCCTTATACCTTCCTAAAACACATTTTTGCCTCCCACAAAATAAACCCCATAGTCTTCTCCTACATCATTCCTAGGCCATCTACGCAACAACCTACAAAAATTCCAAAACATTTACATATTAACATTTTCATAAACAAAAAGAAGCATTTCAAGAGCCAAGCTCCTACCTCTCCATGATGGAGTTGTTCCAAGTTCCAAAAAAACAAGGTTTATCCCAAGGCAAACAATCCAAAACAGCCAAGCACAAGCATGAAACAATCTTCCAAAAAATTCTTCAATGCAAGATCTCCAAAACAAAAAAATAATTCACCCAAGAAAGAAGTCTCCAAAGTGAAGTAACCCAAAATAAGGTGAGTTCAAATTTTATAGAAAGAGGGAAGAGAAGAGGATGAGGTGGATCCATGTAGGATGCCACATCACACATCCTCAACCCCAACCCCCAAAGTTAACTTCATTCTCCAATTCACAATAAATAGGTGGGTGAATAATATGACAATTTACTTACACACATCAAATCCAACCCACATCCCAAAGGACTGAAGTTAAATCATGTAAGAAAAGTGCAATTAAAACCTACAATTTGCCTTCTAAAAAGGCATTATAAAAGTCAAATTTCAACTCTCCAACCATAGGTATGGTTGGTAAATAAATTTAAGAGGTATGGGACAAGTTTAACTTGTCCCACAAGCCTCCAAGGACAAATTTGAATTTCCAAGAAGGTGGAGTGTTTCACACTAAAAAATTTAACTTACACATCACTTACATATTACTTACTTATTATTAACTCATTCTTACAATACTGTAAATCATAGCAAACAACCATATTAATTACTTTCTTATGAACTATTTTATTTAATTAATATTAACAACATGCTTACCCACAATATTAATACAATATTTAATAAATAAAGAAAGGGGGAAAATGCATCAAAAAATAAACACATGCAACATTAAACAAAAGGGTCAAATAAATAAATACACATAACCCCTTGGTCACATTTAAAGGTTACCCCCCCATGGAAATCCCTAACACATACAAACATGCAAAAAAAAATACTAGTTGCCATGGTGATCTTGTTGAATTCATCTAGAATTCTAATGTGGTTGGTCTCCAATCCCCTGATGTTTATTGTGATATTTTAACATGCAAAACACAAATACCTCCTTCGGGCTCATGGCCATATCAGAAGATCCAAAATAATATAAATATAACTCCCTAAATCATCCAGATATATGAATGATAACAACATCCAAGAAATCTAACCATATCATTTACAGTTTTATCAACAACTATATCATCATCCAATAACTTCCTTTTCTAGGTCTACTCACAATATCCAAATATCACATGTCCGAACAACATCCATTATATAACCATGTCAAATAGTATATCATCATTAACATATAAAATGTCTCTAATAATCATCATGCATCATAATTGAATCCAGTCAATAATAATACTTGATTTAACATCTAACATCATTCTATAATAAAGTCCATAATCATGTCCATAATATAATCAGTAGTATCATGATTAGTTATTTAAAGGGTGCCAAAGGGAAGTGGGCACTACAAAATTCGGATTCAGAGTCGGTAGGGTTGGAGAGGTAGTTTGGCTTTTTGCAAGTTTTGTAAAATTAGAAAAATTCACCCGCGCCCCCACGAGCCCGCGATGGGACTTTGTGCCCCAAGAGGAAATTTAAGTTTGAGGTCTGCAAGGGACACATTTGCAAATTTCTAGCCTAGGCAAAAAAGTGGGATGTCGGAGGTAAAATTTAATTTTTTGCCTTATATGTTTTGAAAGGGTGAAAGGGTTCAAAATTACCCACTCCTCCGCCGATGTGTAGATACACCACGTGTCATTACCAATTTTCCAAGCGGGGAAGTGGGCTGGTGGAGCAAACTTAGAAAATTTGACTTTCACCCAAAATACATTAAGGTTAAGAATCACTCATGCCTTTACTGATGCCCAAGGATGCCACGTGTCAATCAATCATTGGTTGTGGGAAAATGACGGGTCGATAGGGAAACTTAGAGAATTTAACCCCACTTTTTAGAAGCGTTAAAACGTTAAGGGATTAAAACAACATCCTGCCTCCGTCGATGCCATAAGAAGCCACGTGGTCACACCCATAAAGACTTGGCAAAAAGGCGAGCCGCCACGTGAGGAGGTGGAGAATATTTTACAATTTTGTGAATAAAAACTTTATTTTTAAAGGTCAAGGTTTAAAACCAATTTTGCTCCTCCCCATTATGCCCATGTAGGCAGCCACGTGTCAGTCTGACAATGACCTGTAGGCCATGGCGGGCTGCTGTGGAGACTTAGTAAATTTAACCAAAATTTTGAAAGTCAATTTGTAGGGAGCAAGGTTAGAACATGTGCGCTCCGACGGATCCTCGTTAAGCCATGTGGCAACCCCTGATTGGTTGTGGGGCTGCAGGAAAGCCGGGGAAGAACATAAAAATTTCTCACCAAATTTAATTATTTTTAAAAAAGCTTATGTTTGACCAATCAGAAGTGGGCCCGTGCAACGGAGCGGAAGTACTCTTCCAAGACTTAAGTTCTTTTGCGGGGCCACGTGAGAAACATAAAAATTTTTCCCGCGGGTCCGCCCAAGAATATTTTTTTAAAGGTTGAAGGGTTAGATGTGCCCGTGAAGCCAAGATGAAGTAAATGCTTTTCAAAAAAGCCATAAGTTTTGGCAGGGCGGCGGGACAAGTTTTTTCAAACAAACTTGTTATCCAAACTTCACCCCCAGGGTTAATTTTATAACACGCATCAGAATTTTTTGGGGTCAGCGGAGTGGCGAGGAACTTCATGCCTTTAGAATTTTTAGGGAAAAAATCAAAAGGAAAAATTTAGCCCCTAGGGTCCACCTCGAATATTTTTACTCTCCTTTTAAATTCAATATTTAGATTTGTTTTGAAGCCAAATGATGTATAAAATTCAGAAGGCAATAAACATTGGTTGGGAACTTGGTTTTTGGAAAACAAGGTGAAAATTGGCTAAGGTCTCGACGTCCTCTTTGCAGAAACCTTAAAAATTTAATTTTGGGAAATTTGGAAGGCGTCGGATTTTACCGAAAACGCCTTCAGGCGGTTTTAAAAGTAAAACTAGACTTTTTAACTTGCAAAATAGTTCATGAAGGACGCGAACCGGCCGGTTCGGCCGAAAAGGAGACACTGTCACAAAGGAACAATCGGGATGTTTACACTTGGAAGAACTTAGGAAAGCTGATTCGGCCGAAGGGTTAGAAGTTTGATTGACTAATCAATTGGGACATCTCTGCCCGAAATGTGAAGGACGTGAAAAGGCGAAGCGACTGTGAACAAAGTTTGAAGCCCAACTTTGAAAGGTGGTTTATGAAGAACTTATTAAGTATCCCAGTTTGTTTGAGATCAGTTTTGATCATACAGGGACGCGTGGGAAATTGATATTCTGATTTTGTTTTCTGATAGCCAATGAAGCAACACCACGTGTACATCGGCCTAATTAATATTTGACCAGTTTGAAAATCATTTCGGGTAACAGGAGCTCTACAACTGTCCCAAACTTGAATTGGGATCCATTTGGGACATGTACGCGAAGGACTTTGAAAATATGGAAGGCCCAAGAACTAATCCAATATTACGACATGTGTCTACAAGGGAGAAAGTCCAACAATGTGAAAAGAGGATGCAGTACTACTTTCCAAGCAATCAAGCGATTTCAAATGAAATAGAGTAATATGTGTTCAAGTTTATACGGGCCCCAAGGAAATTTCAAAGGAGATTTCATGGAAAGCATTTCAGGAGATCAGAATTTCAAATATAAAATCCTGCCACGTTTGAGGAAAATAATAGAATCTTCTATTAAGTTCAAAAAATATCTTTATCGAACTGTTCTTTCACTATCTCGTTTCAAAAGAAATCTTCAGAAGTCATATATTTCGATCCAGATTTGAATTAGCAACTGTTATCCAAAATCGCCCCGGAAAGCTAATTTTGATAACATGCCTCTAAATGATTCCGAGGTCAAGCAAGTAGATTGATTCAAGGCCCGAGATCAGGTAAAAATGACAAAAAATCCCTCACGCTTCTAATGCCAGAACTCTCGCATCCAAGAACTAGCTTTAATGCAGCAGACGAGTTAGAAAAAGCCCGTCATTTTTGAAAAAATGCAAAAAAATAAGGTCGTAGGATTGTTTTAAAGCATTACAATCTGAGAAGTGCGTATCGTACCAGTGCGATTTTGTCATTACCGATGTTTGTCATACCAAGTTTGGGGCTGAAATATTGTAAAAATCAGCTTCTTTCAAAAGGTCAAACTTTTTGTCCCAGGTGGTCACGGTGACATTTGCGGGACGCGTTGGACGCGAATCCCGATTTGCCGTAAGTCAGTCAATTGTGGGCAGTGCTTGGAGATTTTTTTAGTGGTATTCGGGTAAATACACTTGGGATGCGCAAAGGTGAAAAGGTCGCATGTAGGGGGACAAGGAAGCCCGAATCGGTCGATGAAGAATGTGTCACGGCAAGCCGGGATCACGTGACCTGATTTTGCCGCAATATCCGTAACTTATTAGCAAGAAGTGTTCAACATTGACTCTCGGTACTTCAAACGGCTCTATAACTTTTGACTCTGATGCATCCGATCTCTCTCTGTCAAAATTGGACTCAAGTCAGATTGATGCTCTTTCCCGTCAAACCTGACAGCATTTTGCCTATGCATCTAAACAGAGGAATAGCTGAACCTGCACTTCAGAAGGCCATAATCCTTTCTGAATCTTTCAACGAAATCACACAAAATTGGTACGAAAGGAATCCATGTTGCTCCAAGCCCAATTCACAATAAATTAATGAACATTCTATATTTTATAGATATAAATGTATATTTTTCATAAAATGTGTGCCGTGAGCCTTCAATAACAGTGACTTTTATGTGGTAGTTGGGAGTGCTAATTGCATAGGAAGCTTATCATTTTAGTTTTGATAAAGTGGGAGTGGTAATTTTTAAGAAAACATTTTTTCCTGCCACTTAAAAAGTGAACTGGTCTTTTTAAACTTATAATTTTGGGATTTCAAATTTCCCATTGTCTCTTTCTCAACATGCCCAACATGCATAGAGGATTTTACTTGGAAGTATTTTAGGATGGAGTGCAATGTTCAAAATGTTTGATTTATTAGCCAATTCCAAAATTACCAATTTTATACAGCAAAAGTGTGAGTTTATTTCTGAACCGGATTTGCAAGGTTCTATAAAATTTTCATAAGTATTTTAGTTTGTTTGGGATCGTTTTAATCTTTCTTAGATTGTATTATTCTTTCAATTGTTTAAAAGATTTTTACAGGGTAATTTTATGTATCTTTGATAAAAATTTGCAAAGTTTACAGTGAAATAAAAATGAATTTTATACATTTCACAACCAGAGATTATTCTATTTCTTTTTCCATATGATACCAATGTTGATTACATTTCATGCTAGCTTTAACTAGTTATCTTTCCTTCAATTAAAATGTAAAATCAAGAATGCAGCTTCTATTTTTTTAAATCACGCATTTCAACAAAAATAGAGTAATATATCTTCTTCATATGTGTTTCTCTCTGAAACGGAGATTCCTAAACATATTTCAACACAGATTTTACACAGCAATAAATCCATTGGTGGAAAATAATACAACTTCTATTTATATTTATCACATACGACTTTACAAATTACCACTCTTTCTCTTTTCCTTTCATTCAAATGCACTTTCACGTCTCTTTACACTGTACAAATTTAAATGCATATCTCTTTCCTTTTTAAACGTAGGATTTCATTTCCAAAACAGAATAACTATCCAATACAAATAATTTTACAAGTCATCCACTTAAAGTTGGAAAAATGCCTACAAAAAGAAGTCTCACAAATGACTGCCAAACTCTGTCTTTTTTTCTCAGTTCTAGAACAACAATATGGAGATCCTCCATGTTCTTTATTTCAATTTGATCACAATTTAACAGGGGGAAAGGTAACGCTCTCCACCCAACCAAGACATCCAATGAAAATGAGAAGTCATCCTTCTTCATTAGCCCTCATGCCCCAACCATAATGTAATAGGAGATGTGTTTCAAATCATGACAACAACATGATTCCACAAACACACATGCAAATTTCACATTAAAAAATAGTTCCAAACAAAATGAAGTTTACAACCATGTTAAAACATAGCAAAAAAAAATCAAGATCCATCATGCAAGCTAAAGGAGCAAGAAACTATGGGGGATGCTGCTTATGCCTTCCAAAGGGGAAATGGGTATCACCACCTGAGAACAAACCACCAAAATATACATATATATCATTTCAGATCCTTGATATACCCTTATGCCTCCTCTAAGTACCCATTATTCCTCTCATTTCCTTATGTCTCCCTAACCTCTTATGGCACCCCATAACGAGTAAAGAAATGCAAGTTATTTATTTTTAAGGTGGAACCCAGATGCTAACTCCCTCCACACTTATACCTCCCCAAAACACTTATACCTCCCATAGAAATACCCCATAGTCTTCTCCTACACCATCACTAGTCCATCTACGCAAAAAACCCACACACATGCCAAAACATTCACAACAATAACACTCGCGTAAATAAAAGAAGAGCATTTCAAGAGACAAGATCTTACCTCTTTATATTGAAGTTTGTTCAAAGTTCTAAATAGTAAGATTTATAATGCAAAACAACCCAAGATCAATGAAACATAGGCCTGTAAAAATTCTATAAAATTTATCCAAAAGCAAGAGCTCCAAACAAAAAAATAATTCACCCCGAATGAAGTATGCAAAAGTGAAGCAACCCCCAAAAAAAGCGAAGGAATTCCAATATATAGAGAGAGGGAAGAGAAGAGGATGAGGTGGATCCATGTGGGATACCACATCACACATCCTCAACTCCAACTCAAAAGTCAACTTCAATCTCCAAGGAACAATAAATAGGTAGGTGAATAGTATGACAACTTACTTACACACTCTAAGACAAGCCCACACCCTATACAAAGTGAAATTAAAAATATGCAAGAAAATGCAATTAAAACATTCAACTTGCTTTACAAAAATACACAAAGAAGGTCTAAATTTAACCCTCCAACCATAGGCAAGGTTGGTAAATAAATTTAAGAGGTATGTGACAAGTTTAACTTGTCCCACAAGCCTCCAAAATCAGCGTCCAAGGACAAATTCGCATTTCCAAGAAGGTGGAGTGTTTCATACTCTAAAATCAACTTACATATTTCTTACACATTTCTTACAACACTTTAATTCAAGGCCAACAACTCTATTAATTAGTTTCTTATGACATATTTTAATTAATTAACTTAACAACTAGATTACTCACAATATTACACACCATTTAAGAAATAATGAAAGGGGTCAAAGCACCAAAAAATAAACACATGCAAACATTAACAAAGGAACCAAATAGAAGAAAATACATAAAACCCCTTGGTCGCATTTAAAAGTGATCCCCCATGGGAATCGCTAACACAATCAAACACACACAAACAATACAGTTGCCATGGTGACCTTGTTGAATTCATCTAGAATTCCAAAGTGGTTGGTCTCCAATCCCACGATGTTTTTTGTGATGTTTTATACTTGTAAAATAAAAATACCTCCTTCAGCCTCATGGCCATATTAGAACATCCAAATGAATATAAATATAATTTTAAGATCATCGACATATATGTGAATCATAACAATCATCAAGACAATCAAGATTATCACTTACAATTTCATCCACAACTATCTCATCATCAACTTTAATTCAGTTCTCATTTTCTAGGTCTACTCAAAATATCTAAATATCACAAGTCTAGTCAACATCTATAATATAACCATGTCAAACAATATATCCACATCAATATCCAAAATGTCTCTAGTAGTAATCATGCACCATATTTTAATCAAAGTCAACAATAAACCATGATCAAACATCTAACATCATACTAAATTAAACTATAAAAATGTTCATAATATAGTCAGTAGTATCGGGATCAATATCACAAGGTCTCGAAGGGAAGCGGGCACTACATCTCCCTCCCCTTAGAATCGACTACCTCTTGGAAGTCACTGGAACAAATGTGGGAAACTGAACTCGTAACAAAGTAGCATCCTCCCATGTAGCTGTAGTCTCATCATATCTATTCACTACACCCGGACCAGATCAATCTCTCTACCTCGAAGGCCCAGGGTCCTACGATCTATAATGCAAATGAGTTCCACCATCACCTACCCTTGATCCTGCACCTGCAATGATGTCTAATCTAGCACATGAGAAGGATTTGTAACATATATCCTAATAACTAAAACATGAAACATAGAATGAATGCGAGACAGGCTAGGTGGAAAGGCTAGATTTTAGGCCAAAGGGTTGATATCCTCCAAGATCTCAAAAGGACCAATAAATCTAGGAGCTAACTTAGAACCTTTTCCATAATGGATGTTGATCTTGTGTGGCCTGACATGAAGGAAAACCTTCATTCCCACATCAAAACTATGGTTGGTCCTATACTAATCCACATACTTCTTCTACCTGTCATGTGCCTCTTGCAGCCTCTGTCTGATCATAACCACATGTCGCTCCATGTCCTATAATAAAGCTGGTCCTAGAGAAACCTTGTCCTCTAACTTGTCCCAAATAAGGGTTGCCCTGCATTCTCTACCATATAAATCCTGAAAAGAAGCCATGCCTATAGAACTTTGAAAACTATTATTGTAGGAAAAATCCACTAAGTACATGTACTCCTCCCATTTGGACTGCTGGTGCATAACGTACATCCTAAGCATGTCCTCCAAGATCTGATTCACCCACTTAGTCTCAGGGACATTAGTCTCAGGGTGATATGCTATGCCAAAGTTGATCCTCCTCCCAAGGGAATACTGCATGGTGGTCCAAAAATGGGAACTATACAAAGGATCGTGGTCACAGATGATCTTCTATGGAATCTCATGCAACCTGACAATCTCATCAGGATATACCTGTGCCACTGCAATAGATGTATAAGTGGTCTTTACCAGAGAGAAATGAGCCACTTTTTTCAATTTATCCACCGTGACCATGATGGCATCGTGGTTGTATCTTGACATCGGTATCCTAATAATGAATTCCATGGAAATGGTGTCCCACTTCCATTCTAGTATAACATGAGGATGTAAAAGATCAGCTGGATGTTGATGTTCAGAATTCACTTTTTGGCACTCTAAAAAATGTGACACAAACTGAGCCATGTCTCTATGAAGTCCTCTCCAATGATACAACCATCTCAAGGTGGAGTGTATCTTCTTCACCCCGGGATGGGCTGAATAGGGTGCACGATGTGCCTCTACCAAGATTTCCTGCCTCAAGCCTCCATCTTTAGGAACATAAATCCAGCCTCTGTGCTTGAGAATACCATCTACCTCTAAAGAAAAACCATCAAAATTTCCCTCGAGGGGTCTTTGAGACTCGATCTTCGCTCTAGCTATAATGTAGAAGCTTTCATGAGGAAGCTACTATAGAATCCTACTCTATAAATTTGTGCTCACTGAGGTGGCCATAACCATATGCCTCCATCTACTATGATCATTTGCAACCACACTCTCCTTCCCTTTTACATGCTCTATCTCCATATCATACTCACAAAGCAACTCCATCCAGTACCGCTGATGAGAGTTGAGATTGGGCTGTGTGAAGAGGTGGTAAAGACTTAAGTGAAGAGGTGGTGAAGAAAGTTCCTCCATTGAACCAAAGCATGCACAACTGCCAAAAGCTCAAGATCACGAGTTAGATAATTAACCTCATAATATTTGAGTTTGTGAGACTAAAAAGTCACTACTCTTCCCTCTTGCATTAACACACCTCCAAGTCCTACCAAAGAAGAATCCGTGCAAACAAAAAACTCACCCTGTGGATCTGACACTGCAAGAATAGGTGTTGTAGTGAGACATTCCTTCAATTTCTTGAAGGCCTATTCACACCTGTCTGACCAAAAAAATTCTTCCCTTTCCGCTGAGGGGAAATGATGGGGTGTACAATCCGAGAGAAGTCCTGAACAAATCTCATGTAGTAACCTACTAATCCCATGAAGTTGCACACCTCAGTCATAGTAGTGGGTGCTATAAAATCCATGTTAGCTCTAATCTTGGAAGGATCGATGGTGATACCTTCTCTAGAAATGATATGACCCAAATAATGCATCTCTGTCTGAAAGAATGAAAACTTCTTCAAGTTCTCATAAAGTTGTTGCTCCCAAAGACACTGAAGAACCTGAAAAAGGTGCTCCTCATGCTCCTCACACGTACATGAGTAAATCAAAATGTCATCAAGGAAGGTGAGCACAATGTGATCTAAGAATGTCCCAAATACCCCATTCATCAAACTCATAAACACTACAGGGGCATTCGTTAAATCATAAGGTACCACTGTGAACTCATAGTGGCCATATCTCATACGGAAGGTGGTGTTATGAATGTCCATCTCTGAAATCCTCAGCTAATGGTAGCCTGACTTAAGATCTATCTTAGAGAAAGCTATGGCTCCCTTCATCTGATCAAACAAATCATCAATGTGTGGAAGGGGATAACAATTCTTGATCGTTATTTTTTTCAGCTAGTGGTAATCAAAACACAACCACAAGGATCCATCCTTCTTCTTTACAAAAGATCACTAGTGCACCCCAAGGGGATACACTAGAATGAATTAGGCCCTTCTCCAAAAGGCCCTCAAGCTGTAACTTGAGCTCGCAGAACTAGATCTATATGAAAATCTATCTCGCGTGGGGGTGGTAACCCTGGTAGATCCCCTGGAAATACATCAAAAAAATCTCCCAAAATGGGATGGTCATCTAGAGATGGTCCACTAGACCCATCCTATGATCATTCACTAACTATGACAGAAAATATCTGACAACCCCTTTGGACACACCGCATAAGCTGGATAGAGGAGATGGTGCAAATGGAAATGGGTCTTCTGATCCCTGCTATCACTGCCTCAACTCCTAGATCAATTGTACAAGATATGATCTTTGGTAACAATCCACTTAGGCTATATGTGTCGATAATAGTCCATGCCCAAGATGACCCCATAAGATCCCAACAGAAGGATACAAAGATATGAGGTAGTGGTGAAAGGTCCCAAATCCACTACACACTCCTTAACTAAGGAGTCTAAAGGGGTTTTGGCTCGAAAAGCCATCTCAACATCCCAACTATGACCCTGCCTAACTGCCACCAACCTGCATCACTCTACTAAATATGGTGCAATAAAAGAATTAGAAGAACCAAAATAAAACAAAATGGAGGTAGGAATACCACCAATGTACATGTATTCTCAATAACTGTACTCTGATGCTCTTCCTAGTAGTTTTTGACTGCTATGTACATCCTATGAATGGACCCCATGTCACCAATAGTAGGATCTGAGATCTATGTCTTACCCTCATTATTAGGGCTATGTGTGCAGTATCTTCAAAAATGTCTAGTAACACCACACCCAAAACAACCACCTGATCCTCTCCCTTGAGCAGTAGCTCTATTCAATGCCCTAGAGGGGTGTGCTTTGGATCTTGATGACCTGGATATGGACTGCTGAGGTCTCTGCTAGTGAGCTCCCACTGACTGAGCTCTAGGTGCTCTCTATGTCCTAATGGGACCCCTAGGAGGAGGCCCCATACTCTGAACCCTCTATGTATCAAATATTTGTCGTCAATATGGTGGGCGAGACTGTTGCTGCTACAGTTGTGGTCTAAAAGATGACTGTGTTTAACCCTATCCACCACAAGAGGAGGTACTGACCCCCTCAATTTGTTGTCCTACATCTACTGTATATGGCTCTGGAATAAGTCTCTAGCCTGCTAAGTCTTTCCTCGAGCCTCCTATGCTATATAGGCCTTCTCAACGGCCTTAGCCAATGTTTATAGACAATGGATATGTACTACACTTCTAATGTCCATATTCAAGCCCCAGATGAACCTGTGGATCCGCACCCGCTCATCTTGCATGTAATCAACATACTAGAGTAGATCAAGAAATCTACTCTCATACTCAGCCACTGTAAGAGATGCCTATTGAAGGTCACAAAACTCATCAATCCTTTGTTGTACAAACCTCCGAGATAATTATTTACTCCTGAACCACTCCTCAAAGAGCTCCCAGGTAACTACCTTAGAATCAACATGGAGCTTCTACTCCTCTGTCCTCCACCATACACCTATTCCACCCCTTAGAAGATGGATCGCAACAAGAAATTTTGTGTTGCTAGAGCAAGGGCAGAGCTTGAAGCAACCGCTCAAGATCACTAACAAGGCCTCTACCTGAAATCCACCTATGTTACAAAAATAATGAGCTAGCTGTAGCTTCAGGATCTCCCTGATATGATCTACAGTTGTGGTCTGACGACCCCTAGACCTCTCTGCATGCTCATCCATAAGCCTAGGGCTCTGAGACCTATCGCTATGTCTTGAAACCCGTTCTCCCTGTCCCCTCTACGGTGACTCTATTCTAGCTAACTCCACATGGGAGTTCTCTTCTCTTTGATCATCATTATTTTGAGAAGGTGCCCGATCCTCATCTATTGGCTCTCTATCATGTCTAGTAGCATGTTCTCCCATGGATCCTCTGCATAAGGTGACATTAACGTCCTTGAGTGTCTATAAAATATGTGGTAGGATGGTTGCTACAACATGATCCAGTGGTGGCAAGCCTAAGTCTATGTGAAAAGACCCATCATCCCATCTGTGTCTCCTACATAGACCAAGGAAAGAGTTAGTTCATCTTTCTAAGTTTTATTCAGTTTTCCATGTTTACTAAGTATGTACTTTCAGCAAGGTTGTTCTATAGATTTGAAAGTGTGCTAGGTTTAATATCGTACTAACTTTAAAGTTCATGTCTCAAGTTTTCTAGTGTGCCCAAGGGTCAAAGATTTTAACCCATGGGTCTGATACCAAATGTAATGCCTACTAAAAAAATCTACTTGAGACCCAAGAACAACCTAGGATTAGTTAGAAAAATTATGGGATAAATTTTTTTTAATTAAAGGTGTTTGCTACTAGGTTACCAAAAAATAGTTTCCATAATCAAGGTTTCAATACCAAATAAAAATCTCGGCTCATAATTTTCTGATTACAACAATTATTAAATTTACAGGGTCAAAACTAAGGGTTAGAATAATCATTAAGGTTAAGAGGGAAATTTCTTACTCTCCCACCCCCTTGATAGGCTTAAGAGATTCAACCTAATTTTTCTCAAAATTAATGAAATTGAAACATTCAGAAAACATTCCCATTAGATAGTAAATTTTCTCACCTTTCCAGTGATATAAATAATTCCTTCTAACTCCCTATAAAACTCAAGTTATGGGCCGGCGGGCCTGGGGAAGAAATTTTTCCCAAAAAGGGATTCAAGTCGGTGGGGCTAGGGAGGTATTTTATCCTTTTGTCACTTTTGTCAAAAATAGAAAAATTCACCCGCTCCCTTGCGAGCTCGTGATGGGACTTTTTTCCCCAAGAAGAAATTTAATTTTGAGGTCCGCAAGGGACACATGTCAAAAATTTCCAGCCTAGAGCGGAAAACCGGGACATTGGAGGCAAAATTGACTTTTTACCTTATATTTTTTGAAAGGGAGAAAGGGTTCAAAATTACTTGCTCCTCTTTCGGCGCATAGAGACACCACGTGTCAGTCCCAATTTTCAAAGTGGGGATGCGGGCTGGTATGGAAAACTTAGAAAATTTGACTTTCACCCGAAACACGTTAAGGTTAAGAATCATCCGCACCTCCACCGATGCCCAAGGATGCCACGTGTCAATCAATCATTAGTTGTGGGCCGGCGGGTAGGCAGGGAAACTTAATAATTTTACCCCAAAATTTTGTTTTTGAAGCGTTAAGTCAGAAAGGGATCCGATCCTCTATCGATGCCTCGTGAAGCCACATGGCAACATTTGATTGGCTGCGAGGCTGGCGGGGAGGCAGAGAAATTTTACAAACTTTTCCAAAAAGTTATTTTTAAAGTGCTAAGGTTTAAAGTGAACCGCGCATCTGAAAATTTCCAAAATTTTGATTTTTCAAGCGCCAAGGTTAGAAGGAATTCCGTGCCTTCGATGGAGCCTCATTAAGACACGTGACAACACCCGATTGGTTGCGTGCCTATAGGAAAGTGGGGAAAACCTAGAATATTTTTCCCAAATTTATTTATTTTTTAACTTAGCTTATTTTGACCAATCAGAATGTTTACGGGTCAGTAGAGCAGTGGGGAAATTTGTGCCTTAAGATATTTCAGGAAAAAAGCGTAAAATAAAATATTTGGCCCGTAGGTCCTCCCAAGAATATTTTATTTAAATTTGACAGTTAGATTTTGAAGTAAAGATGACGTAAAACTTCATAAGGCCATAACTTTTGATTGGGAGCTCCATTTTTGGAAAACAAGGAATTTTTGGAAAGATGTCTCGAAGTCCTCTTGCATATGGAAGCATATGATTTTAATTTTGATAAATTTGGAGTGGTAATTTTAAGAAAATGTTTTTTTTTTCTGCTGCTTAAAAAGTGAACTGGTCTTTTTAAACTTATAAATTTTGTTCAAATTTTCCATTAAATATTTCTCAACATGCCCAACATGCATGGAGGATTTTACTTGGAAGATTTTAGGATGGATTGCAAGGTTCAAAAGGTTTGATTTATTAGCAATTCCAAAATTACAAATTTTATACAACAAAATTATGAGTTTTTGTTTGAACTCAATTTGAAAGGTTCTATAAAATTTTTGTAAGTATTTTAGTTTGTTTGGGATAATTTTGATCTTTCTTAAATTGTATTAGTGTTTCAATTGTTTTCCATTGTTTTACAGGGTTGTTATGTTTCATTTTGATAAAGAGTTGCAAAGTTTAGAGTGAAATTTTAAAAAAATGAAGTTTTATACATTTAAGAAACAGAGATTAATCTCTTTCTTTTGTCATACTATAAAAACATTGAATTACCTTCCTATGTTAGTTTCAAGATATTTATCTTTCCTTCAATCAAAATGTAGAAACCAAGATTGCAGCTTCTATTTTTTAAACCTTGCACCTTTCAACAAAAATAGATTAATGCATATCTTCTTCATAGGTATTTCTCTTCTTTCAAACAAAGATTCCTCAATATATTTCAACACATATTTTACACATAGCAGTAGCTCTATTTATGGAGAAGATAGTACAAATTCTTTTTATATTGATCAAATACAACTTTATAAATTACCACTCTTTCTCTATTTCTTTCATTCAAATGCACTTTCACGTTTCATTACACAGTACAAATATCAATACATATCTCTTTCTCATTTAGAACATAGGATTTCATTTCCAAAACAAAATAACTATCAAATACCAATAATATTACAAGTCATCCACTTGAAGTGGGAAAAAGTTTTACGAGAATAAGTATCGACAAAGGACACTCCAAACTCTATCTTATTTCTCTCAGTTCCAGAACAACAACTTGAAGTATCCTCCCATGTTCTTTATTTTAATTTGATCACCATTAGAACAAGGGGAAATGCAACGAACTCCACCCAACCATAGACATCCAATGAAAAGGATAAGCCATCCCTCTTCATTAGCCCCCAAGCCCTAGCCAAAAATGCAATAAGAAATGCTGTTTCAACACATGGAAACAATTGGATTCCACAATACACACAAGCATAGATTTTACATTCAACACACAATCCCAAAATAAAATGTAGTTTACAACTACATGAATGACATAGAAAATAAAAATCAGGCTTCTTCAAGCAAGTGAAAGGAGCAAGAAACAGTGGGGGATGCTTCTTATGCCTCCCAAAGGGGAAACGGGTATCACCATCTAAGAAAAAAACTGCCAAAATAGACATATATATCATTTCATATCCTTGACATGCCCTTATGCCTCCCCCAAGTACCCCTTATTCCTCACATTTCCTTATGCCTCCCCAACCTCTTATGGCACCCCATAACAAGTAAAGAAATGTAAAGATATTTCTTTTTGCAAGGTGGAACCCAAATCCCAATTCCCTCCACACTTATACCTCCCCAAAACACTTATTCCTCCCCACAAGAATACCTCATAGTCTTCTCCTACACCTTTCCTAGGCAGTCTACCCAACCATCCAAATAAGCAATACAAATATTTACAACCATTCACACATTTGTATAAAATAGGAAAGAAGAGAATTTTCAAGAGCCAAGATCTTGCCTCTCCATGATGGAGTTTTGCTCCAAGTTTCAAACAACAAGATTTCCAATGCAAAACAACCCAAGATACCAACGAAATCTACATGCATGCAACAATATTCTGCAATCTTTCTCCAAAAGAAAAATAGTTCCAAACAACAAAATAAGTCGCCCAAAAATGAAGCAATGCAAAGTGAAGTCAACCCCAAAAACAAGCCAAGGAAATTCCAATATATACAGAAGATGGAAGAGAAGAGGATGAGGTGGATCCATGTAGGATGCCACTTCACACATCCTCAACTCCACCTCATAAGTCAACATCAATCTCCAAGGCATAATAAATAAGTAGGTGACTAATATGACAATTTTACTTACACACTCTAAGATCAAGTCCACATCCCATAAGGACGGAACATTAAAAATATGTAATAAAAGTGCAATTAAAACATTCAGCTTGACTTACAGAAATGCATAATGAAAGTCTAAATTTAACGCCTCCAACCATAGGTAAGGTTGGTATACAAATTTAAGAGGCATGGGACAAGTTTATCTTGTCCCACAAGTCTCCAAAATTAGCCTCCAAGGACAAATTCGAATTTTCAAGAAGGTGGAGTCTTTCATACTGCTAAAATCAACTTACACATCACTTACACATTTCTTAAACATTTGTTACAACATGCTTTAATTCAAGGCCAACAACTATATTAATTACTTTTTTATGGCATATTTTCATTAATTAACTTAACAACAATGATTACTCACAATATTAGATACCATTTAATAAATAATGAAAGGGGTCAATGCACCAAAAAATAAACAAATGCAAACATTAACAAAGGAACCAATTAAAACAAAATACATAAAACCCCTTGGTCACATTTAAAAGTGATCCCCCCATGGGAATCCTTAATACAATCAAACACACAAAAACAATACAGTTGCCATGGTGACGTTGTTGAATTCATCTAGAATTCCAAAGTGGTTGGTCTCCAATCCCCCGATGTTTGTTGCGATATTTTAAACCTATAAAATACAAATACCTCCTTCGGCCTCGTGGCCATATTAGAACATCCAAATGAATATAAATATTATTTTAAGATCATCGACAAATATGTGATTCATAGCAATCATCAAGACAATCAACATTATCACTTACAATCTCATCCACAACTATCTCATCATCAACTTTAATTCAATTCTCATTTTCTAGGTGTACTCAAAATATCCAAATATCACAAATCTGGTCAACATCTATAATATAACCATGTCAAACAATATATCCACATCAATATCTAAAATATCTCAAGTAGTCATAATGCACCATATTTGAATCAAAGTTCACAATAAACAAAGATCTAACATCTAACATCATACTAAATTAAACTGTAACAATGTCCATAATATAGTTAGTAGTATCATGATCAATATCACAAGGTGTCGAAGGGAAGCGAGCACTACAAATATCTTATTTCAAATTGTGAATCCAATTTTGTGGACTCCACCCACAATTATTTTGCAAAAAAGGTAAAATATGACAAATACTGTGACAAAACTCACAATGAAAAATATTGTGAAAATTCTATAATTTAATAATTGTAACACAACCACAAATTAAATATTGTTACATATCCACAATTAACAAAAAATAAAGTCAAATTTCACAATTTAAAAAAATGTGGTGGACACAATTTTCAAATCGTGACATATTCTACAAAAACAAAAAGGTTGTTATACAATTTTTAAAAATCCTAAAATTAAATTATTATTTATTTATATATATATTTTTAATATTGTATGTTAATATTTTTTATTTTTTGAAATACTAATATACAACATCAATGTACTTTTATTATTTATTTAACAAATAATATATTAATTTCCATTTAAAATTTTTGATGATATTTACTATAAAATAAAAAATCTTATTTAAAGATTTAAAAAAACTATTTAAACAATTTTTCAAATACGTTGATACATGCATGCATAGAAAATATTGTTAAATATAAATAAAATATAATTAATTGTAGATGTCTTCACAAAATATTGGACAGAAAAGTTAAAAACTCTTTTAGATGAAACAAATATTTTAAAATATTATCTTATAAATAAAAATAAATTAAAAAGCTATTTCTATTACACATGCAATATATGTAAATTTTGAAATAAATATATCATACGATTGCATGCACATATTATTAAAATAATAAATGATTTCATCGATATTTATAAAACTAGGTAATTTCGTATAATTAGATTGTTATTTCAAATTGTTAAAATCATTGGTGTATTGTAGAATTGTAAAATTGATCTAATTTGGTTATTAAACTTGTATAAATTGTGATAGAGAGTTCATTTCAGTGTTGATCTACAATTATTTTAATATGAAATTAAAATATTAATTCAACATTGAATGTTTTTGTTATCTATAATAAAAAAGATTGCATGGTGTTAAGATCTGAATTTACTTGAATATATTATGTAAATATCACATGCTCGTGATTTATTGAGAATTTTAGATTAAATCAGTAGTGCTTTGGATCAAACCTAACAGAATATTTGTTGTTATTCTAATCATTATCATTATATTCAACTATCAAAGATCAATCTGCAACAACTCTTGTAAAAGTACAAATATCACAACATTTTGATGAAACTTGCATGGTTATCGACTGTCCAACATCGGTCTCTATTAACTCTTGCCAAAGAACAAAAAACAACACTTTTCAAAAAACAACACTGTCCAACATCGGTCTCTATCAACTCCTACATAATAACATGGAAGAATATGTATATTTTTTAAAATTAAAATATTTATGATAGGGATATTCCGAGTAGATCTATGGAGCTGCAGTGAACACTTTCTGGATCTGCAAAAGAAAGAAAGATTCAAAACATTTGCAGGCTTTTCAAAACATCCAATCCGACCATGAATCTTTCTGAAATTAATAGCACTCATCTCAAATAATGGGAATAAATATTGAAGGCATAAATGCAAAAGATAGCGGAGTCTTTAATCGCAACCATTAACCCACTCCAAATCTCTATTTTTAGTAAACCCCTCTTTCCTCCTCTTTGTTTATAACAAAATTAGGGTCGCAATTCTTTTATGCACAGATAGAGTTCACGAATCGATATCTTCAACCATTAGATTGGTTTTAATCAACAGGTCATTGAGGCATAAGGTGATGTTACTTTTTATAACATTATGTTAATTTTAAATGCCATCTATCATTATAAAATTAAAACAATTATATTTTTGGTAAAACTAATATAATAAATTTGGTTTAATGACCAATGCCCAAATTATATCCATGAAAAAGTATTCATGCAAATAATTGTAACGAGTTAATTCAAAATTATAAATTATTTAATAAGTCTTATGTCTACAAATTATTCTAAATAATTTTATTTTTATAATTGTGAGGAATTTATTTTGGCCTTTTGTATATTATATTGATTAATTATTTTATTTTACTTATTACAAATTTTCTAATAAATTTCAAAACAATAATTTTAGATATAAATAAACATTATACAATTTTATTGTACCTGATCAATTAACATCTTAAAACTTAAAGTGGTGGTTAAATAAGTATCAAATATAATATTAAATTTCCCTCTCATGGTTGTTAAATAGGTGTCAAATATAAATAATAAATTTACCTCTCATAATATTAGGCATACACATATAACTAGCATACTTATATTATATAAATATATGTAATATATGCCAAGAGGTATATATTAAATATATTTATTAATATATAGGTGCCTTGTGAACTTCACCTCTCGGCATATTTTACATGTCATGTTTTGATTTATGTTCTATATGTATGTAAAATATGCCGAGAGGTGAAGTTCACAAGGCACCTATATATCTATATAATATATAAATATATGTAATATATACCTCTCGACATATATTACATATATTTATATAATATTGGTATGCTAGTAGCAACCACTGGAGTTGCATTATGTAGAAAATAATACCAAAATTAAAGTACAAAAAATATGGGGGAATTTAGTTCGTGCACGAATAAAATAACATTTATAATTTAATATTATAATTATTTATTATAAAAACATGGTACCTATATGTAAATTTATTATTTAATTATATTATTATATAGCTTAACACCTATATGTATTTTTCTATTATTCATTTAACATTGTGCATTCAATAATCTTTTCAAATACTGATTTCGATAAAAATGTCATAAATAACAACTAAAATGAGAAAATGTTAACAATTAATCCCCTTAGACTCAAATATCTTACAAGGAACATCATCAATGCATTTAAAGAAGGAACCATATCTCTTAAGAGAATGAGTATGAGAAAAAAAAAATCAAGGACTATAATACACAAAGTTCTTATGCAATTTATTAGTAATTTTATTATCAACTTAAAAAAAAAAAATTTTTTTTCATACAAATCGAAATGTGTAATGTACATCACATGCAATGAAAAATTCATATAATGAAATTCATGTTACACTTGGTACATTATTTATATTCCAAGGACATAAGTCTTTTTTCCTTTGCCTTCTTTTTTGAAATTAGTTTTCCATTCTTCTTCTTTGCATAGCGCTCATATCAAAATGGTGGAGATATTCTTAGACTCTACAATGACTTCACTCAAGAGATAGCCACAAATTTTAACCCCATTTTTTCTCTTTCTTCAATATCAACTCTAGCCTTGGGAAGAGTTAAACCTTGCAATTTATGTATCGTCAATGCCAATTGCCAGCCGTAAGGGTAATTGGTGTGTGTGTCCCCTTTGTATTGGTGTAATTGGGATGGTACGTAGAGTTCTATCTTCGAATGATATTCCGAAGAAACTATCAAATTCAACCATTACATATGTTGGCAGGTTCGTTGGACCACTATAAGGTTGCATATACTATGCTTCGAATATATCCTAGAGTTCCATTTGCAAGACCTACTTCTATCCAAAGATTTGATGCTATCATAACCCTTGCATCATTAGAAATTAATAATTCTAAATAAATTTCATCATTCAAACCTCCTGCTAGTGTGTTGGTGGTACTTGTTCTAGTTGCAATGCTACATGTGACAAGTCTTTTCAATGAATGTAATTTTTTGTTGTTTTGGTTATTCACATTAATATTTATCGCCATCAAGTGAATATTATTATATAATTATTCGTTGCTATCTTTGTCTAATGCAGAACTTGTTCTACTCATTAAAAACATCCAATCATCCAGTGTCGGATTCACATCTCTAAGATTTTCTAGAAGTTGTCAAATATGTTTTTGGTCTTCATCTTCTCCTCCTTTCCTAAATACCTTATCCAATGTAACAACTATTCTAAATGCTTCCCATAATAGATTTGTGCATCTATTATTTATAATATGGTGGATTTATTAGTAACAGGAGGAAGTTGCCCCAAATCTCCTACCAAAAAAATAGAACCACCACAAAAACTCTTGTCTACTCTTTCAGGGAATGCTTGATGAAGTTGGGAGTCCACATTTTCTATCAAATTTTTTTCCAACAAAGCTCATTTCATCAATCAATATGTATTTTATGTGGTAGATCTCTTGTTGGAATGTTGCAAGTCTCGATCCTTCCAATTATATAAAATATGTAACAAAGATTTGAAGTTGTGAATGGGTCATCAAGGAACCAATATTAAAATCTACAACTCCTATTGGTACAAGCAAGAAGCGGAGAACGTTCAAGGAATGATGCATCAAAAAGTTCCTGACGAATCACACTAATCAAATTGGATTTTCCTATTATTGCTATTCCTAAAACTATCATGAGCAATGGAATGTTATTTCTACGTTGATTGATAATTAGTCATTATTATATAAAGTTCTTTTTTTGTTTAGCACCCAAGGTGTCACAATTGAAATTTGGGGCGAATTCATCGTCTATAACCAACCCATTTTCTTTCATGTTGCTTATGAATTTTATCTCTTTACTTGTGTATTATTCACCTCGATATTCATCATTCCACGGTGCTTGTCTCTCAATATCTCTCCTTCCCCAACATATCTATTTCTGTCGCTTGCAAAATTTGTCCATGATGAAGCCTACAGATGATTTCCCATTCATGTTCTATTGTATTCTGTTGAACATGGTTGATTAATTCCAATCTTCAGAATCATTGTTATTTTCAACGTCTTCTACTGTAGTCCTCCTTTCAACAAACCATGTATTATAATGGAAAAAATCCCAGTTTGAAATTATTGAATCGGAATCAAGTCTGATATCTCTCTCTATATCTCGAAATGGATTTTTAAAGTAACAATTCTGACCAACAAAAATCAACCCAATTTATCAGATTCCCCACGAAGGGATAGAGGAAAACCTCGGGAAATAATCTCACAATATCTTCCAAACTCATGAATTTCCACTTGTTATCTTGTTTTCTCCTTGGATTATATGTCCAAAGATCTAGTAGCATCAATAAGAGAGACACTTTCCATGGAAAAAGGGATATTCTTGTACCTGTCAATGAAACTTTTGGCATTTTCTTCATGGCCATCTCCGTCAGTTGTTACTTTTTTGAACACCTCATGCGCAACATTAAAATTGACAAATATTCTACTGCTATCTACCAAAGGGAGATCCAACAACATGTGACATGTTTCTTGTGCACCAATGTCTCTTTCAAATTTTTTTTCGATTATAAGTCTCATGTATGCTGTACTACCATTTCATCTAGGTTTTCAATGTTTGCAATCCGCAATCAACATTTAATGATAATTTTCAGAGATTTTCTCCACTTTTGATGCATAATTTGCAATGTACTTGACTACGACATACTTGGAAAGAACAAGTTGACAATCTACATTTTCTCTCCATAATTATAATACGTAGCGATTATGTGTATTTACCCTATCATCATTTCTCGCAAGTTCAAACTTTTTATCTCCCATCTCCGAGTCTTGATATAACTTTGATCCGTTGAGATTCAATGGCCATGGTGCATTATACCTATAAAATGTAATAATCAATTATTAGTTCTTCCACATATGTGTTTTTTATTTCAATTTAATTATTCAAATTTTCTAACATCTTACCTATAAACCATTTTCCCCCCTTTTCTTACATAGGTATGCACCCTCTCTACACATTATATGTCATTCTACATTGTTGAGAATCTCTTCGTAGTCACGTTCCATATCGACTTGTGTTAGTAGTCTTGTATTTCAAATACTTGGATGCTGCATAAAATTTAGGTAGACCTGTAACATAGAACATAAGAATACGCAATATATTTTGAGAATGTAAACATTCTATGTAAATCACAGGCTCAATGAGAATCGATAAATTACCTGTATGTTTAGCTGGTGCGGGTCCTCTCGATGATTCCATGCATGGACAATAGAATGGAAGTATTTTTCAACATTTACACGTTGAAAATCATCATTCCAATCAAGGTTGTCCATATTCGACACCCCTTCTAACCATATGAATCCATGCACATGCGGCGAACCTCTATGCTTCCATTCATATCTAGACCAATAATGTTTAACTTTCATTCATTTTTATAATATCTCCTTTCAGAAAAGTGTATGTCGCAGGTGCATATAATGTGCCACTATATGTGGATATTCGATGATATTTTTCCTTTGCCAATTTTGTGCTTCCCATCAATTATCCAGCGGTTTTCTAGGCATTAATGCATGTAGATCAGGAGAATACATATTAGCTGCACTCAATGTGAAAAAATGGTAGGTGATCCAATTTGATGCAACATGTTTGTCAATTCACCATGAAATTTTTCCCAATAAGATCTCATACCCCTCAAAGATGTTTCAAACTGCATCAATATGATCAACTAGATTGGAATGAGGAGCATTTTGCATATACTCACATAACTCATTAATGGTGATTGGCATATCTTGGAGTTTTTTCTTAACAAACACTGCAAATAAGTTTTGTGCATGATGTCTCATGATCATGTTCATCATGTAACACCTGAATCATGGATGTCAGCCAAATCGGTGATCCCTATATCGAAATAAATGTTTTACAAATTCATGGAGATTACTCGTCTTAAATGCGGTTCTAACCAGTCACATTTTCCATCGGGAAACAAAGTAGGGAATTCCTTATCAAGTAATCATACTATCACATACTCATTGATAGGAGATGATCCTATCCCTAGCATATCAATTAGTGATCTAGGGTCTGCGTGAGGGTTATTCACCCATGCATGGATTAATTACATCTCCCTTAGGGCATTGGGTGGTTTAGATGCCATTGATGTTGTATAAATTATTATATTTCCTTCATATTTCTCAATGGTCGGACATACAAATAAAACTTCATTTGCATCAGAATCAAACTCCATATGCATTGATTTTAACTCCTCAAGTACATTTTCATTAGAATGAGGTGGAAGTTCATTCATAGCATTTTCATTGATCTGAACATCTGAATAGAAATTATCATGTTTTTGTTTTATATTTCAGTGCATTGTAAACTTTCTCTCTATTGACTGTAAAGTTGTAATTTGTTCCGTGTTGATCTCTCGTACGAACAATAATCATCGGTAAACCTTTCAATCTATGCTGACCCAAAAATTTCCACACACGAACAACAAAGTTAAATACAGGATAACTTTTTTTTTTGACTTGCTTGACACATAACATGACGCAACATGTCGTCACCAAGGATACAACTAACACTGTGAACAACTTGATACAAGGATGGCCCTAAAGGCAGCACATAAACGTTCACACCTTTCAAGGACGATTTACTTTTCTTTTAGACATGACAACATAGAGTCCAAGCACAAAACACACTTACAGTTAGGGCCATCCACAATGAGATATTCTTGAGGGTTATTTATTTTTAAAAGACATCTTGCAATTCTTAGCTTACGTTTTCAAGGAGGCTCAAGATATGATTCATACAATTCATCTTACCAAGCTAAGTTTATTCTTTTTACACTAAGTAATCGTCCTTAAATCTTCTCTATTATTACATTTATTTGCATAATTCATTTATTTATAGAAAGGAGTAATTTTAATTCCACAAGGCCATCTATTTACACTTACGCTACTAGAACTTGTTCATGCCCATATGACAACATGGGTTTGCGTTCAACATACTTAAGAGAAGAAAGACAAAGCACCTTGAAAAACGGTTAGAGGGAAAAGGGTTGAGTTGGGATCATCTTCAAGACCTCATTAGCTGTTACCAAGATATAATTGAAACTTGAAAACTTAACCATAATTATTAAATATTTTACTTGGGCTTTACTAAATGAGTTTTATAAAATAAAACAATTTACATTCCAATGGCTGAGAGATAGATTGTGTGGTTTCCAAGTTGTTTTCTCCTACTTATTAAATCTTATCATCCTCCAAAACTAACCATAGATTTCTCTTAAGTTCGTTTAAGAATTTAACCATGAAAGGGGTAGTGTTCATTAGTGTAGCTAGGGATATCAAGTTATATAATGTTACTTAACCAAGGATAGTTTCATCTTTGATCACTTATGGAATTACATGCTCTCCAGATGGTCATCTCTACACTAATTTATTTGCAATATAAATTTTAGTTTAACTTCTATACGTATTAAACAACCTATTTTATTTTACTTATAACACACTATTACTAAGTCTTAGAAAGATTTAACTTAACAATTTATTCTCAAGATCAAGGTTTTACAGTACTCATATCAATGCAAAGATTGAATACCATTTCTCACAAAGATAAGTTACCAGTTTACCTAAAGAAGGACAAGACAACATCATCACGCAATTTCTTAACAACCCAAGGAAAGAGGTCTTCTAAACTCCTTTGTAAGCACTGTTACAAAATTTACCTCACATTGGAAATTTTTACAAGGAACTTCATAAATTGCACTGATGAAACCTTTACAACCCTTTTCTTTAATCTACTCGCATAATCCATCTGCACAAATACTAACTAGAATCAGTTCGCAAGAACTGAGCATGTTAAGGCTACACATTGCAACAGTAAGCTAACATTTAACAATATCAAGAAAGGAATGTTCTAATTCAAAAAATGGATTAAAGCACAACCCACAACTCCAAAAATTATTTGCATGAGAAAGAAATCTAAACCATTCCAACAAGGAGAAAGTCAAAATACCAGTAAGAACAAAATCACATAAATCAAGGCAAGACCTTATGGGTTAGGAACAAGAAGGTCAAGAGTGTTGATATTTCCTTCATGTATTCCTATGCATTACGTGATTGGAATCTAATACTCAATCCATCCATATAAAGAGGTACAAGAGAAGACAAAACATACTAATTATGATCGTAGGCGCGAAACAAAACAACGTTATCCAATTCTCTCAGGGGAAGGCTTCATAGTAATATGGGTTCGACGCCCTTACAAAAAAACAACTATAGTTTCAGTTTTAACCAAAGAGTTTACCACTACTTCCTTATAGGATTTCTTAAACGTAGTACTAGTTAACAAAAAAAATCCACTCATCCGAAAGCGTACAAATGAGGCACAAAAGGGCCATTATTCTACCAACAAACCTTATCCTAATCGTCAACTTCTCTACGTAATATAAGGGAAGGCTAAACCCAAAGTCGTTAATAATTTTTATATATTTCCGAAAATGTCAATAAGTATTTTAAAATAAAAATAAAAATTGATTTCCTTAACAAAGCCACAAAATGAGACTTTTAGTAACCAAGTTCGAAGAATAAAATATTCGAGTTCGAAAAAAAAGGGATTCGATACACGGTGGGTAATATACCAGCGATGCCCCAGACTCAAAAGACCTTACCACGAGTGCAAGCACAAAAATAAGAATCAACACACATATCCATCAGGAAGGTTACGCAGTGCAGTCAGGCCTAGAAGTTCTATGAGCTCCTTGCCAATGGTATAGAAGATGGAAATTTTACCCGATCCATGTGGGCTTATTAAGGAAATGTCAAGAAAATATCAAATAGATGAATATAATATCCACCTATTATATTATCGCTGTAATCAGCTGTCATCTAACAGGAAACGAGTTCACGAGTTCAATACCATGGATTCACCTACAAATTTTGTTTCAGTCCAGCTATTAATAGCTTGCTCGCGACCCTTAATAAAAAAATGTAGATATTTCATTCAATTTAACTTACAATTTTTCCCCCTTACTTTAATCAAACAAGAGTTTGAACCAGGAAGTAGGTATAGTAATTCTCTCAACACATAGAGGCCAAAATAGATGTCAGGTTATTCATCCTCTAGAAATGGGTACAACAGTCAACCATGTACAGTTCTGAAACAAAACTCTAATGCCATTTTCTAATTAAACAAAAGTAAGGAATGCCCATAGGCTTAAACAAGTTTTAGAACACAACGTCATTATTAATGTACCTTTTAGCAAAACAGGAGAGCCCTAAACAAGAAATACATATTTATTCAACCAAATAGAGATATGAAGGCTTAACCTTCCATATTAAGCCTTCAATTATAAATACCATCACAAAATAAAAGAGAGTCATATAAGCAAACGAAACTCTAAAATGTTTCCTTCCCTACGAACTAGATTGCATCACTCAAAATTGCAGTAGCCCACTTAGAGAAATATAAATAGATTAAGCTATAAGAGAGGAAAGAACATTCTAAGCAAAACCAGCGAAATTGGAACGAGTTTTAAAGGAACAACCAACACAATCAGGCAGCGATATAAACAACCACGAAAACATTTTGTCTAGGCGTCATTCAAGAGGAAAGAATAATCATTTCAAGATACTAAAAGAAGGTAGAAAACTATTACAAGGAGTATATTTAACATGCCTGATTATAATTCTTCCAACTAACAAGCACGTCGACCAGGGCTCAAGCGACAGCAACACAACATGCGCAACTTCTCTTCCTCAGCCTACTGAAGGTCCAAAATCTGTTAACGGCTATGCTATCGACTTCATAAAATCAATTATATAGTCCGAAATGTGCATCTCTGCCCATATACTGACGGGGTAAATGTTAAAGCCTCATTTTACAATATCATGGAGATGCCGTGACATTGAATTGTTTTCGAGAAACTTGTGCAATTCTGGGATGATAAGCTGGGGGGGTTTGGAGGAAAGGAAAAAGAAAAAGGAGTGGTGAAAAGATGTTCTGAGAGAGAAGGGTTTTGCAATCAATCCAGAACTTCAGGGACACTCTGAAATTACATGCCTGTATACAAATTAGAAAGGAATCCTCATTATAACAAACAGGTTTATAAGGTCCTTTTACATTATTTGTGGCATTCTTCAAGAATATTAATTCTGGTAGGTACAAGGAATTAACTATGACAGAAAAAAAAAAGGAATGAAATTGTTTAAACACTTGCAAGGTTCATAGCCTAAGCAGGGACTGAAAAATCCTCACGTAGCCAGCCAATAATTGGCGTGAGCAGGTCACCAAAAGAAAAAATACCAGGGCATACATTTAATAAGCAAACTGTGCTTCATGAATATTTTGATAAGAAACAGATCCACACCTATGAGATTCTCTTCCATGAGTTACAACGTAAGACAAGTAAGAAATCGATAGAGAATCTTAGCAATAAATTTCATCAGATCTTCTGGTAATACTCTCACTATCACATAGTCGATTTTGATAAAAAAATACCTTGAAGGAGATTCCCGAATTGAGGATGCAATCGATACTGAACATATAACAACATAGTTGGATGACCTGATTGTTGGAGGCGCTAAAAAAAAACTTCTACCTTACTGCAATGTGCCTGCTGCCTGGCTAATTCCTACTGTAGGCCGTTGCTATGGATCCCCGACAGAACACACCTCGCAGCAAGGAGAATAAAACAGAGTGGAAAGAATAAATTCAACCCAAACAGATATGCGCCGAGCAGGTAAAAAGGAGCACAAAAAGTCTTGCGCAATCCCCAACAATCTACGTAGCTAGCAAGAAGAAAATCTGGGAAAGATTTGCTAAAACAACTCAATTTAAAATATGCGGCACACTTCCAAAAAGGGAAGAGATATTTCTTACCCAAGGCATGTGGTACAAAACAAGCATAAATGAAATAATTTAAGAAGTAGGTGGCCTTCATTTTCATGCACCCACCTTGCCAGGTAACATTAAAATTCAACAAGAATCCACATAGAAAACAAGATATGGCGACCTAGAAGAGAGTGGTCAAAGCATTAGGAAGATGCGTTTCAGCCTGCACATACAATCAATAAAGTAAAGGAAAAATACTGCCACCATGCCACGCCAAGACGGAGATAAATCATGCCGTGTATATTGTTATCCAAGTCCAATAAATGACCAATATTGGTAGTTGTAAAAATAAGGAATGAATATTGGTTCCAAGGTAAGCTTCATAGATGTACGTCTAGGTTCTCTTTGTCCAGGTTATCATTTGTACAATAGATGTGAAATTTTTCCGATATGACGTCAAGCTCCCCAGATTTAAACTCAACTTGACAAATTCACTTGCTGCATAAACCTATTTTATCCTATTCTTCTCTCAAATACTATACTGGCAGCAGCGAGCACAAACACCAGAAGAATTCAACACAGCAGTTTTTCTTCATATATGAAAATGGGCTCAGCAACTCCAATGTCAAGAAAGGATTATCATGCAGGTATAACTTGTTTATTGAATTACGAAGAAAACCCAGAGGACATAGCTACCTTCCTTGTTGTAAGATAATTGTATGTTCTTAGAGAGATATTCGGATACTACTTCTAAATTACACCGATATCCATCTGTCAAGTAAGTGGCAGTTTCAACTCTATGTGCATCTATTTTTTGCTATCCATGTGTGTAAACTAAAATATGTGCCTGCATATTCATACTCATGTACATCCTCTCAACTAGGTGTAAATCCAGCCTCCACAACCTTTGGTAGGTGTAAAGCAAAGATGCCACAAGGTGTAAATTTCATGCCAAACTGGTATGTTTGGAGCAGCCTATGGGCATCCATCAAAACCATAATGGAGACGGGATTTTCTTCATATGTTGTATTTGCGAGCGTCCTGGAAAACATGTATGTAAATTTTGGAAGTATACACATGACACACAAAGGGACAAGGACGTAACAGCGAAAGTCAATGCCGATTTATTTTAATTCTCGAGGAAAACTTATTGTGTGACCTTCATATTTATATTGACCTCCTGCCGCATGTGTCACTTGTAGGATTGGGTTGACACGGGCTATCAAATTTCCTTAACTTAAGTTAAGTTTGCAAGTTCTGGTGGTTGTGGCTTGGGATCCATATTGTTTGATGCTAAAAATAAATGATGAACTTTCTCTTGTTGGCATCAGGTATACCTGGGTCCTTCAGGGTGTTCGAGAAACTTTTATTCCAAGGTAGCATTCTTGATAAATATAACACATGATCGGTGAAGCAAGGTTATCAAGACTACGTCGAAAAATAATTTGGACAATATTCAAATCTATCCCAACCATTCCATTGGGATCAAATATATTTTTTTCTACCCTCAATATGCGAGTTTTGTAATCTTCTTCTTCTTCTAGTTTCATTTGTTGATGCCTCTTGTAAATTATTATTCTGCATTCTTCTTCTTCTCATTGCTTGTGTTTTTTGTAATGTTGTCTCCTCATGCACACCATTATTATCTACATTATCTCTAACATCGACATCCATTATATCTTGGCCCAAGTGTTTAGGTGTTTGGAGCACAGCGATCAACCGATGTTGAATTTCCTCCCCCAAAATTGACTTTATCATTACCAACCAATCTATGATAGTGCCTAAACCCTAAAATCTAAACCTTATACCCTTGACTGTGTCCAAAAATTTATACCTCACAATTATTTAATAGAAAGCAAATAAGTCTGTTCTAACAATTTCTTATGATTTCAAAAGTGCACAATGTTATTCCTGAAACAATCCATATAAACCTAAAATGTTATACCCTTATCAGAGTTTGCAAAAGAGAGAAGATAAGTAAGGGAAGTGCATGCCTAAAATGTTTGGGTGCAGGATAGTTTTTGTAACTGTTCTTATAATTTAGTTAACTAAAAAGTGAACTTATATTTATAATAAATTTATTCAATTAATTTTATTCATATGTATTTTTAAAATTAATAAAAGAAATCAAATTTACGGTGTAATGCCCTTTACTGTGTAATATCCATTTCACCAAGTATCATTAATTAATAAAATACCATACCATTTAATACCCATTTCACCCTATCGTTAATTTAATAAAAGAAATTAAATTTACCCAAATCAATCAATTAATAGGTGAAATTAAATTTACCATGTAATACCCATTCATTTCACCTTATCATTAATTAATAAAATACAATTGAATTTATTGTGTAATATCCATTTCACCATATTATTAATTAATAAAATACCACACCCTTTACTATGTAAACCAAAGAGATCAATTAATAAAAGAAATTAAATTTACCGAAGCAATTAATAAAAGATTTTTTTTTTATTACCATGTAATACCCATTTCACCCTATCATTAATTAATAAAAGAAATTAAATTCAAGTGTAAAAATAATAATTTGCACTCTTTTAAAGGAATACAAGTTGAGCATAGCCATCTATATGAGTGTAGGATATGAATGTTGTGAGTACTAATTGAAGAACATGAAAAGTGTTAACTTAATTTTTTTATAATTATAAAAAAATTTGAATACATTGTAAATTTGTAACATTAAAAATATAATGTATGATTATTTAGCTAATCATATTTGTTGAAACAACCATATATCCTTTAATAATGATATTGGGGGACATTACATAACATTTCTATTTTTTTATATTTTTGGGATATAAATGTATGTAGTAAATCATATATTGATATTGAAGGTGAGTGTTAGATCATTTAATTATCTTTTTTATTTTAGGATAGCACTAATTTTAATAAAAATTGAACATAAAATTGTCCACATTGTATATTCTTTTATAAATTTTGTTTGTATTTAAAAAGTGTTGAAATAAATTAGAATTGTGATACATTATTTTGGATTTTTTTAAACGATTAATACTCATAATTTCAAACATCTATTTTTTTACACCACAATGAAAAAATGTGAATTATCCACAATAGAAATTTTAAAATATGGAAAATCCACAAATTTATATTAGAGTATTATGAAATTGTAGAATATCTACATTGTATTCATAAAAGCTATCCATTTGATGTTGATAATTCACAATATTTCAACAAAAAAATATTTTATGGATAGTATTACGGATAAATAAACACACTTGTAGTAATGTTCATCACGACGTTTAGAGTGTGTTATCCTCAACTAACATTTAATGTATTTTATTATTGTTATTCAATATATAGTTTACATTTTGTGAATAATACACAATTAATGTTTTAGTGAACATTTAAATTTTACAATTGAGATCACGCAAAAGAATTAAACAGTGAGACTATGATTGGGTTGTGATACAAAATCAATATTTTAGTACATATTGAATTTTTATAAGTATTGTTTCTATATTTTTTTACTACCAAGACTCTATATTTAGGTTGTGTTAAAAAATATCACAATTCTATTTTAGAAGGTCTACTTTTTAAAGAAACATGTGAAAAAAATATTTTTCTTTTTTCATAATGAATTTTTAGGAATATGGATATTTCAAAATTTTTAAATTTTAATTTTATGAAATAGTGAATAATATTTTCCCAAATCTGAGAAAATGTGATTTTCCCATACTCAAATTTTAAAAATGTGAATATTTCACATATTAAAATGTGAATTTATGAAATTTTGAAAAATCTACATAAAGTTTTATACAAGCAATCTATGTAATGTTGATATTTCAAAAAATTTCCACAAAATGATTTTTTTTTAGATAACAATGTGAATAAATGAACCTACTTCTAGTAGTGCTTGTTATGGGAGACTTCAACTCCCCTTTAAAACTTAGAGAAAAGTAAGGGGGCAATTCTGGTTTTTCCAATGACATGGATGAATTTGCTGATTTTGTCTCTGACTCAAATCTCATGGATGTGGAACTTCATGGTAATAAATTGAATTAGACAAATAGAAGAGGTGAGAAGTGACATGATTTAAGCTAGACTTGATAGAGCCTTTATCTCTGCCAATTGGATTTTGTATAAGGACTTCCATCTTTCCTCTCTACCAAGAATTGGATCTGATCATAATCCAATTTTTAAAAATCTTTTCAACTGGGCTAAACCAATGCGAAGCTCTTTTAAATTTGAAAAGATGTAGATGGAGTAGGATGAAAAATTTGATAGGATTAAAGAATGGTGGAATTGGGATGGAGGAGGAACTACTCAATATAGATTAATTCAAAATATAAAAAATGTTAAAAAGCAAGTGATAATATGGAGTAAAAAAAGTTTTTGGTAATATATTTGTCAGAAAAAAAAGAATTAAATAAAAAACTCTAGGAGATGGAATCTCAAATTAATGAAAAGGGCATGTCATTGGAGGATCAATTAGTGGAAAAATGATTTATCTAAGTTGCATACAGTCTGTAGCAGGGAAGAAAATTTCTAGAGGCTTACATCCATGGCAATTTGATTGAAAGAGGGATACAGAAACACAAAATTATTTCATATGACCACTATGAAACATAGATCTTGCAATATGATAATGGAAGTTTCAGAAGGAAATGGTATTTTCATCAAAAATCCTAAGGATATAAAGTATGAAGCTCTCAAATTTTATGAAAATATGCTAAAGGAGAATAGTGCAAAAAATGAAGAGGTTTCCTCTTTTCTATTAGAGGCCATTCTGAATGACATAATAGATGTGTAAATATTAAAAAAATTTCTAAAATAGTCACTTTGGAGGAGTTGCGAAAAGTTGTTTTTACTCTTGAGGGGTATAAGGCACCAGGGCTTGATGGTTTTTTGACTAATTATTTTTAGAAGCTTTGGGAAATATGATGAGATGACTTACTAAGGATATTGAATGAGTTCTACAGAACTGGTAATCTCTTAAAAGAGCTAAATAACACCCACATTGTGCTTGCTCCAAAAAAAAGGATGCTAAATATTTTAAGGATTTCTGCCCCATTATTCTGGTTAATGTTATTTATAGAATCTTTACTAAGATTATTGCAACAATATTGCATACTATTCTTAATGATATGATCTCAAACCAGTAGAGTGGATTCATAAAAGGGAGTATAAATTCAAGACGGGGTGATCATGGTGCATGATATCATTCATTCAATGGATAATAATAAAAGAGTAAGCATGGTTATGAAACTTGATATGAATAAGAAATTTGAAAAATTCTCTTGGTATTTTATTGACAATGTTATGGATAAATTTGGTTTTCATAATAAATTTATAACAATTATTATGGCTTTCATTTCTATAGCTAGATTTTATGTAGGTGGTTTAATGGTGAGCCGATGGGTTTATTTTCTAGCAGTAGGGGATTAAGATAGGGCGATCCTATATCCCCTTTTCTCTTCATAATTTTAATGGCGGATAGTATTATTAGATCCATTACCAAAGTCATTAATGAATGGCTTCTCAAAGGAATTAGTCCTACTTATACAAACCAAACATCTTCACATCAACAGTTTGCAGATGACCCAATTATTCTATTGATGGCCTCTATCCTTGAAGATAAGGCTATTAATTCTATTTTGAAATTTTATGAGATTGCCTGTGGGCAAGATAATTTTTTTGATAAGAGTTCCATCTACATATCTAGGTATTCCTCTTGGAACACAAACAATTTCTACCATATTTTGGAATGGTTTACTTGAAATATTTCAAAAAGAAAATGGCTGGTTGGAAAGGGTACATACTATCTAATGTTGGAAAATGTTTTCTAATCAAAATCATTCTACAAAATCTACCTATTTACATTATATCTATATATACAACATTCTTATTGTCTTTAAAGGAAAAATTGAAAGGATTGATAAACACTTCTTATGGAAAGGAATGGAGGAAAGATTCATATACCACTCGGTGGCTTGGGATCAAGTACGTACTCCTAAAAGAATCGGTGGGCTAGGCATAAAGGATATTAGAAAAATGAATATGGCCTTAATTGCAAAAATGGGTTGGAGAATGCTTGCTGAGGAGCAACCTTGGATTGATTTAATTAAGGATAAATATCCTAGCTCAGAAAACAATAACTTCTGTCCTTTATGATGGCCAGCTACCTCAAGATTCTAATTTTTTGAATAATTTGATACAAATCAGTAATTTCATCAAACAAGGCTGTAAATGGAAAGTGGGGAAATCGCAGAGATATTCAATTTTGGAGTGATAACTAGACTATCTTTAGTTTAAATGATAACTTTGGTTATGTAAAAAGATATTTTAGAGTAAACGTATGGAAATAAATTCAAAATACTACATTGAAATGGAGGCTAATAGAAAAATATGGAAGCAACTTAAGGTGGAAAGGAATTATCTAAATCTCATAATATCCCTCACTTCAAGTGCAACTGGATAACATACCCCTGAAACAAATTGAAGTTAAGGATGAACTTGTTTGGAAAAAAATCATGCAATGGAGAATACACTTTCAAATCTGCTGATACAATTCCTATTTCTAAAACATCGATTGTGATTTCAAATGGAGCAGGATTTGGATGCCAAATCTAACTCCTAAAATCAATTTCTTCTTTTGGATTTTTCTCAGAGGAAGAATAATAAAAAACGACAACCTAATCAAGAGAGGATTTATAATGCCAAATATGTGTTTCCTATGAAAAAAAAGAGGTTGAGGACATCAATCATACTTTTTTTTCATTGTGAGTACGCTTCAAAGATTTGGAGTTATTATTTTTCAAAGTTCAATGTTTTTCTCGACAGTGCCAAAGGAATTTCTTCAATATTGGATTTAAAGGGATCCTCCTTTTAAGCACTGTATTTTTAGGAGACTTTGGAAACTGGTTATGCCCCATATTATAGAGAGGATTTTGGAAAGACAGAAATGACATAATATTTAGAAACAATAAACAACCATGTAAGAAAATCTTTAAAGATTGGTAATGCAATTAAGGACAATATTGAAATATTTAAACCTCCCAGAACAAGAAATATCATGAAGATGAAGAATTTATTTTTTTCAAATTGGAAGATTAATACTAAAAATGTACAGAAAAAAGAATTTAAAACATTGATAGGTAATTAAATTCATTGGATCCCTCCTCCAAACTCTTGGTATAAATTCAATTTTGATGGAGCTCCCTCTAAGGGAAGCCCAAAGGAAACTGTTGGTGGAGGAATAATTTGGGATCATAAAGGTTTATTTAGTTGCTACTTATGCTAGCAGAATGGGTAATCAGACCAATCACTATGCTGAAGATTTATTAGCTTTATGGGGGTCTAAGAATTCTTAAGGATTACAAAATTTAGAACATCATTGTTGAAGGTGATTCCTTGAATATTATAAATCATCTTAATCAGATACACCCTCAAAATTAGACTATTAAAGATTTCATTCAGGAATCTATTAATATATGCCATAACTTTAAAAATATTTAAATTGGTCACACACAGAGAGAGGGAAACAAGGGTGGCAGACACCTTAGCTAATTATGCTACCAATAATAATTTCACCACTTCGGATAATGAAAAAAAACACCCCTACGGAAGTGCAAAATAGTAATACCAAGGATAAAGATGAGAATTCACATATTATGTAGAATATCTAATGATATTGTGTGGGATTTAATGTATAAGAAAGAGGGAACATGCGAGATGAGCAATTATAATTACTACCATAAAATTTCACATGCACCTCATTCATGTAGTTGGATTTTTAAAAACTGGTCTACGGAAAAACAAAAAGCAAATTTTTCATGGGTGGTTTTTAACAGGGTATTCACAGAAATAGAAAAGGAAGAAATATGGGGGAGCTATGTGTAAGTTAGATCCCAGATACAATCCCACTTGGAAGAATAACGCAGAGCTGTGAAATTATCTTCACATGGGGGGGGGCATCTCCCTCTTTTATCAAGAAAATCCCAAGGTCATAACTAGAACATTTTAGTGCTTTTTCCCATATATTGGAAGCATGGGAAGGTTAAGTATGGAGACAAAAGAGTGGTGATGAATGAGGAGCTAATTGTAGAGGCTACTAGTCTAGCTTTGGATGGCATCTGGTTTTTCAGCAAAAGGGTTAACAAAAATGCTGAAGCAAAGAAGTTTTCTAAAGTAGGGGAGGAGATAATATTTTTTTACTACTAGCATTAAGGTAAGTTCAATACCATAACCCTTTGATGAAATTACCGAAATGATGGTGTGGTTTATCTCCCTTGAAGGTTGATACATGACTATCCCCACCAAACACTTGATATTCCTTAATCACTTTAGGAGAAATTTTGTTGTTTACTTCCTACACTATCTCCTGAATTATTTGGAGTGCTCCATTATTGACTTTCAAAATCATACTAGGGCCATCCCCCTCCACCAAGGGCTCATCTTTCTCCTTCATAAGCATTGGCCTCATCAAATTTCTTGCCATTTTTTTTTTCCCATGGTGCTCTGCCCATTCCCATTCACAATAATCCCATTACCAACCTGACCAAATTTCCTAGTATTAGAAAATGTCAAGACTAAGAACCCTTCCCCCTCCAAAGTGACCCCACCTCCCTCTGGCCTATGTCCTTAGGAGTAATAAGGATATGGAAATTGTACACAATATTTTGCACATCAATAACGTAGGGAAGGGCAATGTTTCTCAACAAGAGAGGGAAAATATTCTCCACATAATGGAAATGTCGGAAAATGAGGGTAGAAAGTATTAAGAAAGAGCTGCATCAGTTAAATAAGAAAAAGCAGAAAAGATAGATGAATGAGGATGCAGGTTTTGGCATAGATCAGACTGATGAAATATAAAAAAAATTGAACTCCCTGGATAATAGATTGGGGGAGGTCTAAGGATATACACGATCAAAAATATGGCCATCTTCAAAGCTATAAGTGAGTTTCTTGATCAACAAGTCAGAAGCATCACAATGTTGAGTGGAGTCCTTGAAGATATTATGGGTACAGAAAAGGAAATAAATCAGGTCATCTCGCAGGTTTGAACGTAAATGATCCAACACAGATCACCACTCTGGCACTTTTTACCTCCCTGCAGATGATCGAAATCAAGGATTGATAGGGCTTAGAAAAAATAATACCTCCTAGTCAGACTGGATGAGTTCAAGTTGTTTTATTTCTTAAAGTATGTTGTTTTTATGCTACTTAGTTGTAGTTATATCCTTGTTTTTGCTTTTTTATTAGTAGCTTCTCTGTTAACTAATGTTGGGCTTATTATAATATCTAGATTTAGATCCTTTTTTTTACTACTTTTTCATGTAGATGTGGTTTTTGATCCCTTTTTAACAGGGTATAGTCCCTTCAAAAACTATTTTCCTTTAATTAAAAAAATTCAAGATTTACATATCCTACCTAGTGTCATACCACCGTTAAAAATACTTAGCCCATTGCTTCCTCATGTTAAGTATTCTACAATGTTACTAATTATACCTAAGAAACGACCTTTAAAAACACATACCCCATTACCTCATCCTATCAAGTCCTCTACAATGTTACCAATTCCAAATAAGAAAAGCACCAACCAAGCAAGGTCAACCGATTCACCCTGTGATAGATAACCTCTTATAACCTGCCTACTAGCAACCCAAAATCCAAACCTGGTCCTACTCTTTCTTCAACCTACTATTGTGATGAATTTATATCTCTTCTCATGACACATGTAAAAAATCTCCAACAATGGAATGTTATCTCTTGCACAATCTCATATATCTCTGTCACTGGCACACTTGAGGGGATTAGATGAAAACTTTCTCCCCCCCTTCCATCACTATTATTAGTCTCTATTGTGTATTACTACACTTCACACTTTGTGCTTCATGTTTAAATTTTCTAAGCGTACTCACTTTTCTGGTACATACATTATACCATCATTACTTGATGACGTACTCTAGTGCTACGGTTCACACTTGACTATTGAGGGTGCACTTTTGCAATGAATGTCACATCTTCTACACTTCACACTTCATGCTTCATGATACATTTTTTTCTGGCATCTATTCTCACTTGCACACATAAAACTCATTTCATGATGATACACTCTTGTTATATGGTTCATTTTTGACTGTTGAGGGAGCTTTTATAAATGAATCTCTTCTCATACACATCTGTGGGGGGGGAAATATGGCCCATTTTCATCTTAAGATCTTACACACCGCAACACACCACTACACTTACACCACATTTGCATATCTCAGTTGTATTTAATCTTGTTAGCTTATTCTACTTACATGTTGCACTTTGTTCTCTATGCTAGATGAATTCTTAGTATGTCATTATATTTTTCTCTATAAACATGAATTCTCACTTGGTATATTGAGGTGAATGGAATACCTTTCATAGATTCATAACGATACATGATTTTTGACACATCTCTTTACCAATCCCACCGAGTCTCATGGGGCATCTAATTTTTCTACTATCATAATTCAAACATCTTAAGCTCTACTGTCACATTATTTACTACTTCTCATTACATTCACTTTACTTTTCACTGATATATACATGTTTTGGCATACTATTTATCTCTCTAACACTCTAATGGGTGCTTAATGTGTAGCATTCACCTTGAAGGATCTATCCAACCATGGTTATCTACCACTTTTTACTTACTCTTTCTTACTTTTTTCTACGTGCTATGCCCTATGTGTGGCTTGATAATTTTATGTTTTTTCCCCTTTGACTTGGATTTCCTTGTGACATTGTGAGTGACGTACCATGTATGAAGCCAAATTTTTGCATTCCATTTTGTTTTCACACTTTCTCATTACATCGTCTTCTTTTGCATACTATCTACTTTTAGAAATAGAAATATAGAAGTTGTCTGTAAAGTTAGAGAATCACCCCTCTATGTAGAGAGGTGGTTGTGTAACCACCCCAGTGGTTACGTAACCATCACTTACATAGAATGACGGTTACATAACTGTTAGTTTGCGGATGCTGATGATTCCATCACTTATGCATGAAAAATAAAATAATTCCATGAACAATCAAAAATTTGAATCATCTAGACTATGTATCTTCCTTTGTGCATCCCTTCTCATTCTCTAGTGCATGGGAGGACATGAGAGTAATTATAAATACAAGAGGTAACAAGTGGAATGGATAATCAAAGTCTTAATGCAAGAAGTGGGAAAGAAACCATTGGAGCTCGGAGTTGATTTTGTAGAAGAAAGGTGTTGAAACAAAGTAGCCAAGTAAAGAGAGGAAGTGTATACATTTTTGTAATTTTTTTTGTAATTTATAGTTATTCATATTGGCTAATAGAATTTTTTCAGAAAGAGGAATTGACATTCCCGACTAGTTTTACCTCAACTTGGGAGTTTTTAGGACAAATTTGGTGTTTGATTTTGTTTTTCCTTTTCTAAAAAATTCATTCTAAGTTCTGCTTTACTTAGCATTAATTCACAATCTAGCAGTAATTCTAAGTTACCTTGTTGTTTGTAAGTTTCCAAATTTTTTAATTTTATGGATCATTTGGGTATCAAAGATGATTATAAGTATTCAAGATTGTGGTATTCAATTTTGTGATTTGTATGACAATGACAAGGTCTAAAGGTGAATAAGTTGTACCTTATGATCCATACATATCTATGAAGAATTTAAAACATATAATTTGGGATGAAATGGAGAAAGAAAACTTGGTACATAGAATTGAGATGCTGAAGAGAATGATTGATAGTAAAGACATCAACAAGAACTCTCAGATCTATAAAATATGACTTTAATAAAGCAAGATAACATGGACTCAGTGGTTCAATATTTTTCCAAGATGTTTGGCATAGGCAAGAGTCATGATGAAAAAGATGTAGATGACCATGATGAAGAAAATTCAGTTCTAAAAGAAAAGGTAAAATCTGATCATGCTCTTTTTAAAGTTTAAACTAGTGTTGAAATTATGATCTTTGAAGGAAAACTAGATGCAGAGTTATTATATAAATTGTTAAAGAAACTTGAAGTTTACTTTAGTGTACATAATATCAACAAGGCACAAAGAATTATCTTTGCACATCTCAAAATGGAAGGTCATGCTCTCGTTTGGTGGGAAACCCATCTAGCTACTTGTGAGATGAAGAAACTTCCTAATGTTAGTACTTGGGAGGGTTTTAAATAATTTCTTATAGATAAATTTTATGCTATTGGTCATAATATTGACCAAATGATTAAATGGAAGTACTTGGGAGGAATTCACACTCACCTTCAAAGGAAGGTCATCTCCATGAATCCTAAGGATCTCAATAAAACCTGCGTACAAGCATACTACATAGATGATGAAAGGAAGTAAGGAGAAGTAGAGTCAAATCTGAAACAATCAACAAATCAAGAAAATAAAGGGCACAAATAGACAAGTAATAAAGGTAAATGGAAGGGGAAAAGTAAACAAACTTCCACTACTTTGAATAATTGTAAAGATCCCAATATTTTTTTGTAAGAATTTTGATATCAATGGTCAGACTGACGATACATATTTAAAGTTACATCTGGAGTTACATCCAAAGAACCAAACCAAGGATTTAAATAAATCCATGACAATTTTAAAGATAGATGGGGACGTAGGAATAGAGGATGAATTTGATGTAGAAAAGAGAATTCGATTTATGGCCACTAACATGAACAACCAAGAGGAGGAAGGAGAGATGAGTAAACTATTCCAGATGAAAATCCAAACCAAGAGAACTAAGGTAAATCCTTCGGTTGATATTGGTTCTCAGTATAACTTGATTTCTAACGTGGTTGTAAATAATCCTTGTCTTGAAACTTATGAGCATCCACATCCATAAAGTTTAGGATGGGTGTATATTTTCAGGTAATAAGGAGATCTGTAAGTTAAAGTTTGGGATAAATTTTCAGTATATAGATGTATTGGAAGCTAATGTAATTCCGCTTGATGCATTTGATGTTTACTTCAGAAGTCCTTACTTGTATATCATGGATGCCATATTCAAAAGGAGGGAGAACCAATATAGATGAGTCAATGATGGAATTAGTTACAACATTTGGGCACACCAGGGTAAGAAAAATAGTTCTATGCTAAGTGTTAACCAAGATAAAAGAATTATTCACGAAATTGTAATCAGTTTTGTTTACTTTTATTAAAGGATAAGAAAGACGAGATAGATATTTTATTATTCATTATTTTCAGGAAGTATCCTAGAATCTTAGTGTGTTACCACCAAAACGGGAGGTAGAGCATGAGATTCAATTGTTTCTAGAGTCCCCTCTACCAAACATTGGATTGTATAGGCAGTCCTTACTAGAGAGTACAAAAGTAAAGAAAAAACTCAAAGAGATAATACAACAAAGGATAGTACATCTAAGTACCTCACCATGCGGTTATCCTATCGTAATGGTGCCAAAGAAGAATGGTTCTTGGAGAATGTGCATTGATTACCATACTTTAAATAAGATTACCTTAAAGAATAGATATCCGCTCCCCCACATAGATGATATCTTAGACCAGCTCGAGGATGTAACTTTATTAACAAAGTTGGATCACAAGTCAAATTATCACCAGGTCAGGATGAAGGAGGAGGATATATGGAAGAATTTCACTAAAACAAAATAGGGTTTTTATGATTTGTTAGTATTTCCATTTGGTTTATGTAATGCACTTGCGACAATTATGAGATTAATGAATGATGTATTATGGGAATTCATAAATTCACATGTCATTATATATCTAGATGATATTTTGATTGTTAGTGCCACATTAGAGGAACATCTAACATATTTTAAGTCTTGCAAGTTCTCAAGGAGAAAAAATTGCTATGCAATACGAAGAAGTGTGAATTTTCCAAACAGTCACTTGTCTATCTTGGGCATGTGGTTAGAGGAGGAGAGCTACGAAGGTGGAATCCATCACCAACTTTCCAAAGCCAATGGGAGCCACAAAAACTATATGTTTTGTGGGAAAAGTACAATACATGAGGAAGTTCATTCTGGGATTCTCCACTATTGCAACACCTCTACATATAGTGGCCATAAAGAGTACGATTTTTATTGGGGTAAGGAACATGGTCAAGATTTTGAATTGTTAAAGTATTAAATTAGTCATGCGTCAATACTTGATCTTCCTAATTTTTAGCAACCCTTTGAAGTGGAAACGAATGCCAATGATTATGTTATGGGAGCAGTGTTGCTTTAGGGAGGTAAGTCCCATATCTTATCATTTTGAAAATTTTACTTCAATAGCTAAATGATATTAAGTATATGATAAGGAAATGTATGCACTAGTTCAGGCAATTAAAAATGGAAAAATTATTTCTTTGGTAACGAAACTATTTTGCACACTAACCACAAACATCTTCAGTATTTGCAAACACAGTCTAAATTACAATATGAAAGACACTAAAAATGGATGGGATTCCTTTATAAGTACCATTTGGAAATCAATTAGAATAAGGGTAACAAAAATTTGGTGGTAGAAATGTTGTCTAGGCTGCCCACATAGGATAAAATATTGAGTTTAGACACTATCTCTTATTTTGAGCCCTTCATGAAGGAAGCTTATGGAGAGGCATACGCTCAAGATAAAGACATTGGGGTTACATATCAATAGTTGCAGTCCAAAGGGGCTGAAAAGATGGGGATGGAAGACTATTATCTCAAATATGGGTTGGTCTACCAACGGGGAAAAATTTGTATGCTAATGGAGGACAGACTTCTATTGATGAGGGAAACACATACTTTGAAAGTAGCTAGTCAGGTTGGTGTTAGAAAATCCATGGCCTACTTACAAAGGTACGTGTAGTAGACCAATATGTAAGAAGTATCAAAATTCATCAGAGGATGTAAACTTTAATGTATAAGCAAGCCTAAGATCAAAAAGGAAGGTTTGCATATGCCTTATCTAGTCCCTACTTGTCCATAGGAGGAAATTTTAATGAATTTTATAGGAGTATTACCGATGTCTAAACATGACCATGATTATCTGTATGTTATTTTTTATAGATTTAGAAAAATGTGTGTTCTTATGGTATGTAGAAAGACAATAAAAGTAAGTGAGGCAACTAAACTTTTCTTTGTTAATGTATGGGTGAATTTTGGTTTGTCAAATTCTATAGTTTCTGGTAGAGATTCCATGTTCTTGGGGAAGTTTTGGACTACATTTTGGAACACGATGGAAACTAAGCTATAGAGAAGCACGGTCTTTAACCTCTAGATAGATGGGAAAATGGAAGTTGTAAACATGACTTTTGTGTAGCTGATCAGAGGGTATAATAGTAAATATCCACGAAATTGGGATGAGTCCTTAGTGTACATTCATCATTCCTATTAGAAGGAAGTACACATAGACACTATGCAGTCACCATTTTGAAGCATGTTTGGGATATCTACTGAATAATCCACTAGAAACAGTAGTTGGGTACTAGGAAAAGGAAGAGATATATGATTCGGAGGTGACTAGAGCAGAAAAAATCATTGAGATGATCCAAAAATTCATCTCAAGGTGAAATAAAAATTGGAGAAATCTCAAGCCAAGTAAAAATCTACAAATGATCAACATTGAAGGGAACATAAGCTTCATGTTGAAGACAAAGTTTGGCTTTACTTGAGCAAGGAGACACTTCAAGGTGAAGCAAGATAAATTAAGCCACTATGGTATAGAACCTTCACCATACTTGGGAAGGTTAGAGAAAATGATTTTAGACTTGACTTGCCACACTTCATATATGGATGTAATCAGTAGTAAATTGTGAGAAATTGCACCTATGTGATCCATCCATGCTTGACGAGGAAGAAGTATGTCAGTTGCTACCTTCCATAGAATATTTCATCTTGGAATATTGAGGTGAGTTGAAGGAGGACTTAGTGATGCATCACAATATCATAGAGACAAGGAGAGGCCCACAAGAGTCTTGGTAGGTTGGAAAGAAGGGGAAGACACCATGGCAGGTCCAATGGTACTTGAAGGAGAAATTAAGGGAGTTGTTTCCTCATGTACTCTCCCACTAACATATTTTGGGACCAAAAGTATCCTAAGTAGGGGAGGTTTGATCCATAGGGATCCAAAAAATACACTACTTCATAAAATTCACCCATAACCAGAAGATAAAGATAGAAATAGAGAAGCTTTCTATAAAGTTGTAGAATCACCCCTCTATGCAGAGAGACGGATGCGTAACTACTGGTCTGTATACACCAGAGGTTTCGTCACTTATGGACAAAAATAAAATAACTCCACGAATAATCACAAATTTAAAGCGTTCAGATTGTGTCTATTTCTCTATGCATCCTTTCTCATTCTCTAGTGTATGGGAGGACATGAGAAAAACTATAAATACATGGGGGAGTAAGTGGAATGGATCATCTAAGTCTTAATGCAAGAAGTGAGCAAGAAACCATTGGAGCTGAATTTTATTTTGTAGAAGAAAGGTGTAGAAACAAAGCAACCAAGTAAAGAAAGGGAGTGTATACATTGTTTTACTTCCTTTCCTATTGTTGTAATCTATATTCATTAATATTGGTCAATAAAATTTGGGAAAAAAGAGAAATTTCACTTCCCAGCCACTTTTCCCTCAACTTGGGGGTTTCCAGGATAAATTTGGTGTTTGATTTGTTATTCCTTTACCGCAAGATTCATTCTAAGTTCAGTTTTACTCACCATTAATTCACAATATTTTGTTAGGAGTTTAATATTTACATGTGGTAAATATTCGGTAATTGTAAATGAGATGTATCAAACTCATATATTTACGTTATATTGGTTTGATGTAATATTGTTGTGTATAACAACAATAGATCGGATATAGATTGTCGAGATATATTTTTGTAACAATATATTGTCGAGAATATTCTTGTGAGAAAATGGTGGAGAGATAATAGGAATCACATTCCTATATATTTGTATTATATCCTTGATAAATTATAGATTGAATAGACAGAGTAATATATTGAGAGTGATAGGCCTGTGTAAATCTGTAGCTAAGTTTATATTTGGTATCATAGCGTAATATGTGAGCCATCTAATCATCAAGTTATGGAGTTTTAGATAATCGTGAGGGGAAGTTGCACTAGGATTTGTCCCTGAGAATGTGTAATGCTACGTTTACAAATATTTTAAGCATAATGTGTTTAGTTCATTCTATGCATGTATTCAAAGTTAGTGTTAGTTTATGAATCCACATTTTCCTAGTCACTACATTTTAAACAAGTCAACTTACAACAAGAATTTTTAGAAGTGGATCCATTTTATGTATGTAGGTGATAAGCTTGTTAAGCTAATTTATTCAACATTGGAAGGTTTTAGATCTTTGCATATCGATTTGGAATCCAAATGTTTTCATCGGTGAATCTCGCATCATCATCTCCACAAGATCAACCCTGTTAAATTTCCATGTGCTACTTTTGCTCCTACTACAAATTTTGATGCCTTTGTTGTCTCTACTATTGAAAAACCTATCAACATAGAATCCTCTTTTATATCTGATCTTTTTCCAACAATTATTAATCTCCCTCGTTTATCTCGGGATGAATCTGTTCCAGTGTCATCAACCTCAGGATTTTTTTTTTTCGTTAGGAGAGGCCATCCCTACTATCTCCTTATTTGATCTAGCTGGAGATGACAGTGCTACTACCTCCTTTGTAGATCCTATTCGAGATGGTGATCCCATGTTATCCTTTGATGATCGATTTGGAGATCATGTGCACATTGTTGGTGTTTGATTTGATCTCGCCCTATTTATTCTAAAATTATTCCATCTGCAGACTCTATCGTAATTTCTATTTCCTGTAATGCATGCATGAAACGTTTTCTTCATTTGTATGCTATTGAAAATCCTTCTCTATGGTCATGGATTTCTGTTGAGCCATGAATTATTTGCAAATTCTTTTTCCTTGAAGAAAAATTGAATTCTGGGTGTAAATGGTGATTTTCCTCCATTTTACGATTTGACGGGTGTGTTTTCTATGTCAAATTACATCTAAGCATCTTTAGGTACGTGGTTTATTTTTATTAGATGAGGCACTTCGGGTATATTTTATAACTTGTAACTTTTTGCTATGTTTGCAAAAAGATCAATTTGGCCCCACAGCCACGATAGTCTCCGATTGGCTATCCAACAAATATGAAGCGGTAGGAAAAAAGTCTTACTTTGACCCCAAAGATGGACACGTGGCTGTTTTTCAAGTTGCAAGAAGGAAGGACGGTCGGCAGAACATTTTAAAGTTTTTTGACTTTTTATAAAAAGGGAGAAAAGTTATAAATTGATCTGCAACCCCGCAGGGGACAAAATGATGTCACATGTTTGAGTTAGCATTCTAAAATTCAAATCGGTAGGGCAGAGCACTGGGAGAAATTTGGAAAGTTTACCTTATTTTGAAAAGGGAATAAATCCACAATGCATAGCGCGGCCCCGCAGGAAACCAGAGAAGGAGACGCAGATTTTTGAAAAGTCAATGGTGAAGGAACTGGCCATCAGAGAAATTTGAAACTTTGGCATTATTTTGAAAAGAAAGTAAAAGTAAGAAAATGAAGTCTGAATTGGAAAGTCAAAGGTGGAGAAGTGGGGTCACCAGAAAAAGGGGAAATTTTGACTTTTTTTTTAAAGGGTAAAATTGCATAAATGAGCTATGACTCCATCAAAGACCCAGATTAAGTCACGTGTCAAGTCTATATTTAAAAGGTGGAGAGGTGGGGGAAAATGTGAAAATTGCACATTTCCTCCCAAATTCATAAAATGCAAAAGGAAACCCCAAGCCTACTTCGAATCAAATTTTTCCCTGTGGACGACTCTAATATTAGGTTGAGAAAGGGCAGGATCAACGATTGTTGTGCATTGCATCTGATATTTCCTCCATTAACATTTGATGACTTCTAGAGATGTGAATACGCATTGTTTTTAATCATTTTTTGATGAAATTCCTTGTCATTTTTATCTGCAAAGTGTAATTGAATGGATTTAGAGCTTAATTTATGAGTCCAAGGTATATAAAGGTTGATATTTTGAAGTTAGAATGGCTCAAGAACTTCCAAAAACATGAATTACCTGAGAATCTGGATCAGAGAAAAGTTGCAGAGGAAAGAATGGGAAAAGGATGAAATGATGGAGGTTACATGCATGAAGGATGAAAATGTGCTCCCAGTTAAAATAGTGATGGAGATATTTGCAATGATTCACCTTTTTGAACAACTGGAAATTTTTATTGCACACCTGTTAAATGTCATTTTCTGGACATCATGATCAAACATGTAGCAAACAAGGGTTCCTTGAATATTCTTTTCTTGGGGGGAAATCCTGGATGTAAATTGAGTGTTATAAAAAGCATGCTTTAATCATGAAAATGGTCGGGGGTTGAATTCTTATGAGAAAATTTGAGAAATCACATCTTCCTGAGAGACCATCTGAGAAACCTATTAATCTCTTATGTTTTAGATTTGATCATGTCAAGTTGGTTGCAAGTGTACAACCATTGACAAGCTCTGAGATTGTTCAAGAAACCTTCCTCTGTTGTTGAATATAATCAACTTCAAATTAATCCATGTTAATCTTGGGAAAATTTGTGTCTACTTTATTTTCAGAATGTATGCAAATAGTATTTCTTATTCCTATTGCAATCTCGTGTTAAAATCCCTCTGAATCACACAGGATCTCATCCTTTTGATAGTTTAGTGGCATTTGCAATTTCTTTACGAGAAGAGCCTTCATCTTGTAGTGAGATAAATAATTTAAAATCACTTTACCATCATTTTGTTGATAAATATTATCTGTAAGCCTTCGAGTGTATCCTAGGTGTGAGGAACCATGGGTCTTTAATGTTTAATTGAGTCTTTAGCTTGAGCCTTTGTGTTAAATTATTGGAGATTATGTGAAATCGTGCAAATTTGGGCCTCCATTGATCCACACCTTCTTGTTTAAGAAATTATTTTAGCTATTCTGAAGCATTATGTCATATAGTTTTCCAATTGTTGTGAAGGTTCACAAGGATCTAACAAAATCAAGTTTATCTTGCTTAATCTCCCACCAAAAATTATTCGAAAACAATGAATCCTACATGAAATACCCTTGTTTTCCCTGTATGTCCACAAATGAATAAATTCTACTGCCAAAATATGTAAAAGCAGTCAAGATTCCATAATTTCTTTAGTAACCTTAACCTTGTTTAGAAAATATCACCATTCTTTGTAAGTGATAACTTATGAGAGTTAAATTGTGGTGCATTGATCATATTTTCTCAAGGTTTCCTTTCAAATTTGTGCAAATAAGGATATATTCATTCTCCTTTACCAACAAAGGTTACAAAATGGGTCCTCTCACACTAGTTGAAAGGCACAACCTAAAGTAGTGAGGATAGATCAAATCCTTTTGAGGGTGTTATCCATTTCTCCAACATTTGAGTGACAAAGAGCCAACTGAATCGCCTCCCTGGAAACAAAATGACATACATGATGATTTATCTATCTCTAGGTTTCTTGTTAAATTTGTGATGCTGCTCATCTTTCAAAGGAGAATAAATTTGGATACCAAAACTTTTGGCGCGATTACCGGGGACATGAAGGTTTGTGAAAAGTTTGAACACCATAAAAAATGCATATAGACCTTGGTAAATGCTTCTTACAAATTTTAAAGTGCAAATACGTTGTTGAAATGTCATCAAGTGTCCAATTTTTTAATAATCGAGAAAAATTACAAGTTTTGTGTGCAATATTTCCACTTTCTGTTGGTTTTTGCACTAAGTTTAAATCATCAATGTTAAATACTGGTAGAGGAAGGTTAGACCTGCTAAGCTTTGCAGGAATTATGCATTTGCACAACTAAGATGAAAATACTTAGTGGTGACTTTGTGTTGAATTGATTTTTGATAAATGCCAGTGTCTTAACCTCTGTCAATTGAAATTCATCACTAATATTTGCAAAGATGGAACCTGAAGAAGATCTTTCTTCCATAGATACCCCCACCAAAAAATTGTTTCCAAAACTGGGAAAGACAAATTTTGAAGGAAGAATAATTTGGAAAGTTATTGGAGATCAAAAAATCAAGAAAAGAGTTATCAATTGTGGAAAGTAATTACCTTTTCATTGAAGATTTCCATACTTCCTCAAGTGCTTCTAAATTAGATAGTATTTTTTAAGATCGGAATTATCCATCTAGAGAGTGGAATTCATTTGTATTTTAAAAGTTTACATCTCATTTTATCCCTATGTTTTCCAAAGCTGATAGGATCTTTCAAGAAATAGAGTTTTTAGCAAACATTCATTATGAGAATTGCATTCATGTGCCCCCACAGACCCCTCACTCCTCATGATTTCATATCTTCTGCAAATTCACCGCCTCAAAACAACATGGCCCAACCCCCACCCATACCTCTATTTTTTGTTACTACCTTCAGTTCTATAAATTTTAGAGGTATGTATGGATATCCAAATGCTGTACCCCAAGATGTTAGAAATAGATTACCTAAATTTCAAGGAAATAATGCTATTACTAGTTATCAGCACTTAAGGATTTTTTTCAATATGATGGAAGAATTTGAGGATGTGTACATAAAATTGTTTATTCATACCCTAGAGGAGGATGCACGTGATTGGTATAATATTTACCATACAATTCAATAGACTCATGAACAGAAATGAAAAATTCTTTTAGATTACAGTATGGGGATAAGATAGATCCGAGGTTTCTTTTGTCATAATTTGAGAATATTAATAAGAATCCTAATGAATATCTTCATGAATTCAATACTTGGTTCAATAAGACCCTGAATAGGCTACCTATAATCCTGAGGCCAAGTGATGTTTCCTATCTGATAAAATATTCTGATGCTTTTGATAAGAAGGCTTCCTATTATTTGAGGGATAAGAACCCAAGAACATTGAGGTAGGCTTTCACCATGGCATTGTATATTGAAAACAATATCAAAGTAGTTGGTAAGCCTCCTAAGAGGGAAGGTATCAAGCTGATAAATTTAGAGAAGCCTCAATTAAGTAATTCTGTGGATCTATAAGAGGTTGTAAAAATTTTGGCTAGAGCTATTAAAGAAATATATTACAAGTTAGCCAGAGAAGAGAAAGGAATTTGATAAGGTTCCCAAGGTTAGCACAAGCCACAAGGTCAAGAAAGATTTACAAATCATCCTAGAGGTGATCATAGATTAGATGATAGGGGTAAAGGGCCCATGGGATTAGGAAATAGACAACCCCAACCCTGAGAAAATAGATTGGTGCCTGATCCTTTAGTTGCGAGAGTTGCTATTGTTGAAGAAGCTCATGAAATTGAGCGGTGTGATAGTTGTTTCTTGCCACATTCTCCATGTGTTGTTGAAAAGGTAGTTTAGGAAGAATCTGATGATGATGAGATAGATAATGATGCATGCACAATGGATTTCTCTATAAGTTCACAGCAAGGAGAAACCTCAACTGAGCTGATGAAGTGCGAGAATTGTTGAAAAAATATGGGATTGCAGTCACCGGGTATTGCCTCTTCCTCCCATGAATGCTTTTGAGATTGATATGGTACAAGATTTTGAGTTACCTAATAATGATTTTGAGTACTTAAGGACATTAATGATTAAGAAGTATGATGGAGGAATTCCTTCAAAAGAGGACAAAAAGTTGTTAACGAATGCAGTAGTTGTCCACGAAAAAGAGTATAATGCCAAGAGTAAATTTGTCAGAGGGGCAGGGCCTCAGGCCAAACCAAAAACTCTAGTTCTCACTAGTATCCCTAAAGAAGCCCCTAATAAGTGCCTAATAAAGATGAATCTGACAAAAGCTTTGTGAATCCAAATAAAACTTGTGTTCCTCCCCATGAGTAGACTATGAAAAATATCGTACCATCAGATAAAATTGTAAACCTTCCTCCTAATACTGCCTTACCTGAATATGTTCCCTATGACATAGCCCAAATATTGAGTCAGATCAAGATTATTGTTCCTATTTTTGAATTTCTTAGAATCCCTAAGCATAAGAAGAGGATGTTTGAGTATTTGGGGCTTAAGGAAGAAAAGGTCACCCAGGGTAAAAAGTTAAACAATGTAGAGGTTCCTCCTGCCATTGTAGAATTAGAAAAACCACAAGCATTGGAGGAATTGGGTGAACCACTTGAGATTTATTTGGTAAAATTTTTGGTTGAGTCTCAGCTGAAGGTGGATCCATTTTTCAATACTCTTATTACTAAGGATAAGTTGTTACATAACCGTATGCTTGATTCAGAAGCCTCATGTAATGTAATGCCTCTTGAGGTCATGAATGAGTTAGATCTCAAACTAACAACAGCTTATGGGAAATGTACTGCCATGGATTCAAGAGAGGTGCCATTAGTTGGATGTGTCAAAGGCTCATTAGTGCAATTGTTAGTGTATCCAGGAAAGTACTTAACTTTGAATGTAGTAGTTGTGGATTGTCCTACTAAGTTGGGAATGTTACTATCTAGAAAGTGGGCAACTAGTGTGGGTGGAAGTGTTCAAATGGACATGACTTATACCACCATACCAATTGAAGGAATCCTTGTGAAGTTACCTGGTGAAAATAAAATTTTATATCTCATTGAGGACCCCGACAATGCTTCTTATGAAGTATTACACACAGACACTGATGTTGATAACTCTATAAGATATGTTGTTTTAAAGGAGTATGAAATTGATCAATGCAGATATTCTAAGAAGATTGTTTTTCCTAGGAATTTGATGTTTGATGAATCCTCGAGAGATGTTGAAAAACTTGACATAGTCACAAAGGATAATCCTAAAAAAATGTGGTCAGATAGCAACATGGATGGAGAAGAGAAACAATCATATGACCAGTTGTTAAAGACATATCAAAATTGCTTAGTAGGGTCATATCCAGAATCAAAGGCACTTGAAAATTTTCCTTGACTATTTTCTCTGAATCAGGGTGCTCACTAATGTACAATGTATATTCTTTTGGTTTTGTTCTACTTTCATTTTTTTTATTTTGGTTTGTCCTGGTCCCTGGTGATGAGTTTTTGTTAGTTTCTCAATTTGTTCCTGGAGGGTTGGATCTTGACTCCACTGCCCAATGGTTTTTTGGAAAATGGTCTGATCTATTGTTCTTGTGGCACTCACAATGAGTGCCCATCCCCGAGTCGAAGCCAATGTTGGTGCTCGATTTGATCTCGCCCCGTTTATTCGAAAATTCTTTAATCTGCGGGCTCTATCATATTTTCTATTTCCCTAAATGGATGCATGAAATTTTTTCTTCATTTGTATGCTATTTAAAATACTTCTCTATGGTCATGGATTTCTATTGAGACATTAATTATTTGAAAATTATTTGTCGTTAAAGAAAAATTCAATTATGGGCCCAAATGGTGATTTCCCTGCATTTAACGGTTTAACGGTTATATCTCAATATCTTTAGCTACATGGTTTATTTTGATTGGATGAGGCACATTGGGTCTATTTTATAACATGTATCCTTTTTCTATGTTTGTAAAAAGATCAATTTGGGCCTGTGGCCCCAATAGTCTCTGATTAGCTATCCAACAAATATGAAGCGGTAGGAAAAAAGTCTTACTTTGACCCCAAAGATGGAAATCTAGCCATTTTTCAAGTTGCAAGTAGGAAGGCAGGTCGGTGGAACATTTTAAAGTTTTTTTCATTTTTGTGAAAAAGGAGCAAAGTTATAAATTGATACATAACCCCGCAGGGGACATAATGATGTCACATGTTTGAGTCAACATTTGAAAAGTCAAATTGGGAGGGTGGAGTGCCGAGAGAAATTTGGAATTTTTTCCCTACTCTGAAAAGGGAATAAATTCATAAAGTACAGCGTGGCCCCGTAGGAGACCAGAGAAGGACACGTGGCTTTTTAAATAGTCCAAGGCGAAGGAGTGGGCTGTCAGATCATTTTGAAACTTTGGCATTATTTTGAAAAGAAAAGAAAAGTACAAAAATGAAGTCTGCATTGAAAATTCAAAGGCAGAGAAGCAGTTCACCGGAGGAAAAGTAAATTTTTTTCCCTTTTTGTAAAAAAGTGTAAAATTACATAAATGAACCATGACTCCATCAAAGACCTAGATTAAGCCACGTGTCAAATCCATATTTCAAAGGTGGAGGAGCGGGGAAAATGTGAAAAATGCATATTTTCTCTAAAAGTCATAAAATGCAAAAGGTTACCACAGGCCTGCTTCAAATCAAAATTTTCCATGTGGATGGATCTAATATAAAGTTGAAAAAGGGTAGAATAAACATTTTTTGTGTATTAAATCTGATTTTTCCACCATTAACATTCCACGACTCCTGGAGATGCGAATACGCATTTTTTTTCATTATTTTTTGATGAAATTCCTTGTCATTTTTATCTACAAAGTACAATTGAATGGATTTAGAGCTTAATTTGTGAGTCCAAGGAATGTAAAGGCTGATATTTTGAAGTTGGAAGGGCTCAGGAACTTCCAAAAATGTGAATTACTAGAGAAGCTAGATGCAGAGAAAAGTTGCAGAAGAAAGAATGGGAAAAGGATGAAATGATGGAGGTTGCATGCACGAAGGATGAAAATGTCCTCCCAGTTAAAACAATGATGGAGATATTTGCAATGATTCACCTTTTTGAACAACTGGCAACTTTTTGTTGCACACTTGTTAAATGTCATTTTCTAGAAATCATGATCAAACTTGTAACAAACAAAGGTTCCCCAAATATTCTTTTCATTAGGGGAAAGCCTGGATGTAAATTGAGTGTTATAAAAAACATGCTTTAGTCATGCAAATGGTCAGGGGTTGAATTCTTACGAGAAAATTTGAGAAATTCCATCTTCCTAAGAGACCATATGAGAAAACTTTTAATCTCTTATGTTTTAGATTTTATCATGTCAATTTGGTTGCAAGTGTACAACCATTGACAAACTCTGAGATTATTCGAGAAACCTTCCCCTGCTGATGAATCTAATCATCTTTGAATTAAATTGTATTAATCTTGGCAAAATTTATGTCTGTTTTATTTTTACAATGTCTAAAAATAGTATTTCTTGTTCCTTTTGCAATCTTGTGTTAAAATCCCTTTGAATCACATAAGATCTCATCCTTGTGATAGTTTAGTGGCATTTGTAATTTCTTTATGAGAAGAGCCTTCATCTTGTAGTGAGATAAACAATTTAAAATCACTTTACTATCATTTTGTTGATAACTATTCTCTGTAATCCTTCAATTGTATCATAGGCGTGAGGAACAAGGGGTATTTAATGTTTAATTGAGTCTTTAGCTTGAGCCTTCATGTTAAATTCTTGGAGATTGTGTGAAACCGTGTAAATTTTGGGCCTCCATTGATGCAAACCTTTTGGTTGAAGGAATATTTTAGCTATTCTGAAGCATTCTGTCATTTATTTTTCCAATTGTTGTGAAGGTTCTTAAAGATCTAAAAAAATCAAGTTTATCCTAATTAATCTCACACAAAAAATTATTCAAAAACAATGAATCCTACCTGAACTACCCATGTTTTCCCTATATGTCGACAAATGAATAAATACTACCGCCAAAATATGTAGAAGCAATTAGGATTCCGTAATGTCTTTAGTAACCTTAAGCTTGTTTAGAAAATATCACCATTCTTTAGAAGTGACAACTCGTGAGAGTTAAATTATGGTGCATTGATCATATTTTCTCAGGGTTTCCTTTCAAAAATTTTCAAAGAAGGATATCTTCATTCTCCTTCACTAATAAAGGTTACAAAATTGGTCCTCTCACCCTAGTATAAAGGCACAACCTAAATTAGTGAGGATAGATCAAATCCTTTTGAGGGTGCAATCCATTTCTCCAACATCTAAGTGACAAAGAGCTAGCTAATTCACCTCCCAGGCTATAAAATGACATACATGATGATTTATCTATCTCCGGGTTTCTTATTAAATCTACGATGTTTCTCAACTTGTAAAGGAGAATCAATTTGGATACCAACACACGCACTGAATAGTAAGCTTTGGGCGAGCATCACTTTAAAATTAAATGGAGAGAAGGTATATGTTGTTCATCTTCTGTGGCTGTCTCAAGTCATCAAAATGAGATTATGTGTTCTGATCCAAGAAATAATATGCAAACTGTCCAATACAACCCTGTTTGGTTTGAGCCAGCAACGGGGTATTTACAAAATTAATGTATGTTATTTTTTATGTGCCACGAGTCATTATTTAAATTTAGTCAGTTCATTAATAAGTCTGTTAGCTTTGGTTTGAGTCATTTAAAATAGTAATTTCATTTTATTTGTTTAATTTTTATATCTCTCATATTTTTTTAATATTTAGTCTCATTTTTACCTTTTGTGTCTAAACCATAATATACATTGTGTATAAGTATTGTCAGGTTGTTATTCCACTCAAGTCTTATAGTCATTTATTTGACATCATGAGTCAATTAAAATCAAGTTTTATAGTAAAAAGTAATGTGTGATTACTTTTTAAATATTCGAATATTATCATTGGTCATTTATTCATATGTCAAAATAATAATAATGTCGTCATTTGTCATCATCATAAAATAATATTCAATAGTTGTATTTTGGTAGGTGAAGAGGTCATTATAAATTTTGAGTTGTTGTGTCAAATTAGAGTTATTGTCACTAGTGTCTTGTTAGAGTCAAAAGTTTGAAAAAAAAAAATTTTCCTAAAGGATGCTTTTTCGGTGTTACCTGACATCCGGAAAAATAAAATGTTTCACATTATGGGAGGGAAGAATAGAATAAGCTCAATGTGGAACGAAATATGCTTCATGTTTGCATCTTGCTGAGTTAACAACAGACTATTAGAGGATGGAGTCACCTAAGGCTGGAGGAAAACCAGTGATCTCTCATCAGTCACCAATGACGGAGCCGCACAAATCTATAGTGGCATTTTGTAGTGTGAGTATATTATTTTTAGTGTGGTTTCATGCACTTTATTTTTTACAGTTTGAAGTTTTAAATAAGTGGAAATTTTCACATTAAGGGGGGAACATGATCAACATGATCTAATGTTCCATTTCCATTTTTTAGTTGTGTATGCGATTATTCCTATTTCCCCTATGTAAGAACATTGTAAAGAACATATAACATAGTGAAAAGAAGCATCATGCGTCTTGATGAGGTAGAGCAGTCAGATGTATTCCTGTTAGTATCTAGGTCTGTGGTTAGGCTCCTGAAAACCATTTAAAGCTGCTAAGATGTGTTCCTACTTGACTTCCCACACTGTTAGGTTAGATGTGTTCCCTAGAGTGACTGGTTGATAAGAAAATTATTCCTGAGCGTGTTCCCATCCTCGTCGGTCATATGTGTTACCGATAGTGCATGGTCGATAAGAAGTTGATGTGTTCCTTCTTCTACGTTTAGTTTGAGTGTGTGCCAAGATCATGAGCACGTAGAGGCACGAAGCTGCAGAGGAAGTGTAAAAGCTATTTTGTTACCATTTAAACATTAAAGGGGGGAATGTTAGGAATTTAATATTTACATGTGGTAAATATTTGGTAATTGTAAATGAGTTGTATGAAATTCATATATTTAAGTTATATTGGTTTGACGTAATATTGTTGTGTGTAAAAAAAAATAGTTCGGATATAGATTTTTGAGATATATTGTTGTAACAATATATCATCGAGGATATTCTTGTGAGAAAATGGTGGAGAGATAATAGGAATCACATTCCTATATATTTGTATTGTATCCCCAATAAATTATAGATTGAATATAGAGAGTAATATATTGAGAGTGATATTCCTGTGTAAATCTATAGCTAAGTTTATATATTTCATTTTCATAACTGGAAGTATAATAACAATAAAGTTGTGGTTTGTAAGTTTTCAAAGTTTGTAAGTTTACAGATCATTTGTGCTTAGTATGCAACAACAAGAATCTTACATCAACAAGTAAAATCTCACAAAAATAGGTACAAGTCACACATACACTTCACACATAGGGTCTACCTCCCCTTCCTAGTCTACATTCTTCACTTTTCCAGTAATCACACTATTGGCCACACTCTTCTTTACATGATCATAAGGTACACATCTTCTATTTACTTTATGCTATCAAGTATTCACTCAATAGCATAAACTGGGGGAAAAACATACACACAAAATTTATGCAATTGGGTACATTTCTAGGTCCTAGAGCATACTAACATTTATATGATTCCCAAGAAAGAAAAATAGTGATTGGAAATGTATTTTGGTTCTTTTATTTTCTCTTATAATTTTATTGAATTTGCACACCATAAAACCCTATTAGTATTTAACTGATTTATATTTTATAAACATGAAAAATAACACCAAATTAGGATACTAGCGCTCAGGTGTTCATGTCCCTCCTAGGCGCTCCTAAACTTTTCTCCCCTTTTCTCACTCTTTTAGGTATCTTTTTTTTCTTGGGCATCTTGTATAAATTTGGGTCAGCCTTCCAGTTGTTAATTATGAAATTCAACCAAGGGAATCATATATGTACATAGTTATATATATCAAATAATGGGGCACACATTAAGCATTATCTAATATCACATAAGCTTGCATCCAAAGGCATAAAGAGCATTGCAAAGAATCCATCTAGCACATTCACTCAAGGGAAAAGGGCTACATCGCTTTGCATACACACCATAGGAGGGGAATTTTATTGTATTGCATCCCAGACATTCTATACATTTGCTACATTCTAAATCTATCACACAATCACTTTGCAACTTACACAAGGGAATCCTAGGGAATCATTACACAAACTTACACTCAGAACTACATGAAGTCTGAGTTGTAGTGCAGTGCTCGGTCTTGAGATCACTCTTTGGGTGACCACCAGGGTCTGTCTAATTCAACATTCTACGTCTTTATTTTTATATTTTATGTGGTTTGTGGGCATGTGCAGCTAGGTATATTTATTTATATGATACATGTACAATCGACATCATTGAAGAAAGATCAGAGAGACAAATAAATATTTAGAGCAAAAATCCTTCCACCCAGAAGCTAGCAGATCCCGTTAATCTACACTAGCACTAGTGGCTAGAATAGATAATAGTGCCTGGGTGATCCTATCCACTCATGGGAACTTCTGTCTAGTTCATTTCTAGGTCCCAGAATTTCAAGTCAAATTTGACGACATTGTTCACTGTTTGTTCCAAATGTTTTTCAGCCTAGATCACCTCCAAGATTTACATTATCAGCTAAGTCATATTCCCCCTATCATTTTCTTAGGGTTTCATACTATTGCATGCTTGTGGCTTGTCCATTTCTATACATTTATCATTTGTATATCATTAGTTACAAAATTTACTCTACAATTATATTTCATACAATTTCTATTAAATCACCACCCTTCCTAACAAAGACCAAGATAATTTTCATTAAAACATGGAACATGAAATTTTCTGGAGCTATTGTCAAAAATGGGACTTGAAATTATGTCGTACAACCATTCTGATGTGGGACCTCAAATTATACGACTGGGTTTTTGTGATATTCAATACCAACTCAAAGTTTCATTAATTTGAATGTTTCTTCGTCTTGTTAGGTTATGCAAGAATGCACATATTTATAGGAGCTGATCTTTAAAGCTTCAACTGTATCTCCAAAAAATCCTCTCCCGTGTGCCATGATGCAAGTAATGCATGGGTGAATTTGAAAGGGGTTCTAATAGGAAAAGCCAGGGGTGAAGGTCAACCCAAGCGATAGCTCCTACATGCTCAAATCCACAAGATAATACATTAATATATAAATATAAAAACATGAGTGGAGGGTGTAACAAGTAAAACTAATTTGTAACTATGTCATTATAACCTTAAAATTTAGTATCTACTAAAAATATTTATCCTATTTAATTTACAATGTTGAGTATTACATATGTCTTCAATAGTCGCATACCAAAAAGTATATTACTTTTGAGTGGCTTTATAATTTTTATGAATTATGTGCAATTACATATTTTTAATTTGTTAATAATATGAGAAATTAAATAAGATAGGAAAATAAATTGTAAACATAATGAAAATAAGAAATCCCTCATAACATTCAAATAAGCTATATTCAGAATAAGTGCAATACATGTGGATGAAACAAGCACATCTTTACTTCAATGCATTGCACTATTACCTAACCTCAACCATTGATGTACTATCATTTTTCATAACCTTGTTGCAAGATAATTTCTTTGAGGGGAAAATACACATACATTATGTAGACCATGCCCACAATCGATATGTGTGAATGTCAAAGTAAAAAATAAGAAATTGTGTTTGAGTAAAATTTTTCCTTATGCAGAGACAACTGGACAACTTGCACATAAGGGGGAAAGCCTCAAGTCATTTCCCTGAATGTTCACACATTCCTTTCCATCAATGGTGAGGAACCATCTTGAAATTTCTCACATAAATCCCAAATCTCCCTATATTGTAATGGAATCTGGAACAACTTTCCAAACTACGTATAAATTTGAGGGATATTTTTAGAAATTGTGATTAAAATGAGAATGTTTGTATAAATATTGATGGAAAGAAAACTATGAAGCACACACAAGAAGCTTTCTTTTAGTAAGAATTTGTCAAAAATTGAAAGAAATGTTGCTGTCTTTGGCTCTACACCTACCGATTACATTTTCCTGAATAGTTCCAAGGATTTTACAAAAGACCCCTTTTTTGCATAGTTCTATGGGCAAGGGAAACAACGAAAAGAGTGGTTTGTGATGTGAAATTGATAGTTTAAGTAGGCTACATAAAGAAAAATCCACATTAATAATGGAGGAAAGTTGTAGAACATAAGAATAAAATTGCAGAGAACAAATTATAACAAAAATAACATATATTATTGAAATAATAAAACTCGAGCAATTACATAATGAGAGAGCTTACAATATATATGAGAATGAAATCCTTAAAACAAGGATTCAACTCCAATCTTTAATCCCACAATATCCTTACATATCTCTCCTATAATCACTCCCAAATCCAACAATCTCTCACACAACTCCCAAATAGCTACGTGAGTTGTTTATTCAAAAAACTCACAACTAATACATATTATCCTATATTATTAATAATGATTTGATTAATAACACATATGATTTGATTTGAGCTGGATCCACCTCCTTGCTCTCCCCTTAGGAGTTCTGGGAGCCCGAAGTATTCCTGGGAATTGTAAGATCTATGGGCAGGCTAATCGTTGTTGGCCCTGTCACCAGGGATAGATCCCGATTAGTGTTTTCTAAATTTTGCATTGCTGTTCCTGGAGGTGGTAAAATACCTGAAAGAATATTTTTGATTGCTCCCACAGGTAAATGGGAACAAAATATTGAAGTGGAGATCTCTTGGGTTTTTTTTGTAGAAAGTGCAGGAAAGTCCGATATGATGGAAAGCCTTGTTGTGAGGAGCCCCTCCTGGAGCATGAAATCACCCAGCTGTTGAACGATTTAGAGGATATGAAATCGGTCGCTGATAGCGCTTTAGTCCTGGGGGAGGGTGACGATGCGGTTAGCTCCATGGAGGCCTTGATCGCTGCTACGCAGGATCATTGTGCTGGGTTGGACGTGTAGGAGATAGAAGTGCAAACTCGCGGTGATGGTGACCGGCCACTCGGGTCTTATGGGCAGGACAACCAAAGTTTAAAGTTTGAAACAGGTAGGGCAGTGGTTGACCGTCACGACAGACAACTAGAGTATGGACTTGGACCGTTGGAAAATAGGGAGCTAAAGAATGACGTGGAAGGTGTTTTTTGGCTGACCTCGGGAGGTTTGACACACTGCACGGTGGTGGGACGAGGGGTTATGCAGACCTGGCGTTGAATGGTGGTGGGACGAGAGGTTTGACACACTGCACGGAGGTGGGACTACTGTCCTCCCCAAAAACCATGCTTGCCGTGTTACTCGGAGTTGCTCTACGGAAACATTCTGATTCGTGTTTGCTCAAGTTACCTTGACCTTGTTTTTACTGTTACGAGTGGAGATTTTCTCGCTTGTCTTTTTTTGTATTTGTATTTTCTGGCCGCTGGTAGAGGTTGTTTCTTCTGGTTATCAATGTTCTATCTTTCTATCTCGGTTGTACTTTCCGAGTTCCTAGGGCCCCTCAAAACCAGTTTTCTTATATGAAAAAAAATTATTGTCATTATATTGTTTAGGTTGTCAAAAATCTATAAAATTTCACAACAGTCTCAATTCAGTGGGTAATACGCTCTTGTCATTTACATGAAAACTATGAAATGTAATAGATTACTTTGTCATTTAAGTATAAACACCCATATCCTTCCTTTATAGTATTATAACATCCATTGGTATAATTAGTATCAATGTATCAAAAGTGGACATTAAACGGTGTCCATCGTTCCAAACATATAATGAGAACGGGATACTTTTATTGACAGACTTTTTATTCTGTATAAAGGAGTTACTACTATTTAGTACACATTAAGGAGTCCAATTGGGCTGTAAAAGAATGGGAACATATTTCTCTGGTTTGGTAGTCTATAAAGAATTCTTCAAGATCCTCTTTCAATCATTTCTTTGTAGCGCTCCAGAGATCGCAGTCTTTCCATCTCCAAATTATGGCGAAATTTTGCTATGAATTCCTCTGCCGATTTATCAACATCATCATATTTTCTTTTCTGTTTCCCGATTAATTTCATTACTTCTGGGTTGTTGAACTTCGGCTTATTTTCCTCGTTTCTAAATGTTTGATCAGGGGAAGACATAATTGATAAATGAAGAGTCATATTCACACATTAAGCAGCTCAATTGGGCCATATAAGAACGGGATCATATTTCTCTGGTTTGGTAGTCTAAAAAGAATTCTTCAAGATCCTCTTTCAATCATTTCTTTGTAGCGCTCCAGAGATCGCAGTCTTTCCATCTCCAAATCATGGTGAAATTTTGCTATGAATTCCTCTGCCGATTTATCAACATCATCATATTTCTTTTCTGTTTCCCGATTAATTTTATTACTGCTGGGTTGTTGGTCTTCTGGTTTGTTATCCTCTTTTCTAAATGTTTGATCAGGGGAAGACATAATTGATAAATGAAGATTATTAAATCACTAAATGTAGAGGCAAATGTATATATAAACTCAATAATGTTAGGTCGGTTTAGAAAATGAATGTTTCTTTAAACGCGGTATTTTGCTTAATCTATACGTAAATTAGCGTAGACAAGGTCTTACACGACCATTGTTTTGTTTCTATATTGCTAAAACATTGGTTTATGGAAAAAGAAAAGGTGTGCGGAGTTTCCTACACGCCTTGCATATAAAACTATCAATTCGGAGAAACCTGGAATTCTAGAAGTGTAATATAATTTCCAATGATCGCTATTATTGCATTTTACGAGGGAAAGCATTAATTTGGTGTGTAGAAAGAGACGTTAAAAAGACATTTCAACCTTTGCCATAATTTAAAGGGTGACTCCGTTTCATTTCATTTTATAAATTGTTTAAGGAGATGATTAATCTTCGTTTTTCATATCTATATACGGTATTTACATTTTTTTGAACACAAATTTAAATTAAAAATTATCATTACGTTTATTAATATAAAATAAAATGTGCATGTTACAATTTACAATAAAAACGTGGTTCATATATCTTTGGATACATTAAATGATATAATCAAATAAAATATTAAAAGCAATTCATGGTCATTTATTTTAAAAATAAAAATAAAGTGAAGTTAAACATGTGCAAGAATACCAAGAGAAGCTAGTGGTTCATCTCAGAGGGAGTACTAAATATATTATTCAACCGAAAAAGTGAACGATGATCCTAACAACCATCTTGAATTCCAATAACAAAGGGATAAAAAATTATCACTTAGATCCAATAGAGGAGGTAAGACACCAATTTTCGCCACCTACAATGTCAGTGAAATTCATGGAGAATGTGTGATAGATTTAGATAAATTACCTTGAGAAGAAGGAAGACTCCATCCACCTCGTTGAGACGAAAGAGGTGAGAAGCTAGCATAAAATGAAAATTGTGAGAGTAGTTGTGGCGCTAGCAACAAGACAAAGTCAGAAAAAACTTTTTGTGAGACATTGAGTGAAACATGATGTGTTGCACACAAAGTGCTCCCCTAACAGTTGAGTAGGTCCTTCAAATGTTGAAAGTCAAGGGAGACTATTTGATATAGGACATGAAAACCTTTATGTGAAAATATGAAGCTTTTCATCAAGAGAAAGTCTATGCAATAATAGTTTCAATACTAAAAACAGAAGAATTTATAGAATTTAACAGCTAAAACAAAAGAGAATATTTGAAATACAAAATAAATAAAATATAAGTCAATTATTAACAAAAATCCCAAAAATAAACAATCTCCTAGATGATGAGTTCAAAATGAAAGGGAGATAATAGATAGTGAATATTGATTTCTAAGAAAAATGGGTGCAAGTATATGCCCAAAAGACATGTTTGAAGGTTTTCAACCTATTAAAGGTAGGAATGTAAGAATAAGAAAACCTGTGATGTTGTAGCTACTCTACTAAAGGAATTCCATAATATGAAAAAAAATTCAATAAAGGTGGTCAAGCTTCATCTCCAATGGGGCTCATGTAGTCACTAAATCACACACTTTGGGTATTATTTAATCCTGGTCTAATACCACTATTCATATGGTTTTTGAGTCAAGAAAGTACTAATTAACCCATGTCCTTTGGCCATTTTACTTTACTTTTTGTCGTCACTGCCGACCTCTTACATGTACTTTTCAAGTTTGTTTTATCATTTTGCATTCATCCTTTTTATGAATGTGGTGCCCCAGGCACCCTTATCTCCTTTGGGGTGCTCGTGATTCTCTTTACACTTTACTCTCATCTTTTGGGAACTTTCTAGCCATTTAAGATTTTCATATTTTTAGTTATCGAGCTTTTTTGGGGTTAATTATGGAATTAGATCAAGAGAACCATATAAATATAAAATTATGAGACCATAATAAGGGACCAAGAATTAAGCACTAGTATCTCCATTTAAGGTTGCATCCATCAAAGGCTTCTATTGCTCCATTTACATCCATTTAGCTCCATCATAAGGGACAAACGACTGGTTTTTTACATCACACTTCATAAGAGGGGAGTTCATTCTATTCCATGCACCATTTATTTACATTACACATCTAGTTATTGCTTGCTACTCATAATGTGTGATTGGCACAAGATCACGTAGGACACGATTTATTCACAGACACACACCTAGAACTACATTAGGTTTGAGATGTACTGCAATGCTCAGTGATAAGTCCATCCATTTGGAAGTTGGGGAAAGTTTGAAACCTTCATATTCATCTTCCTTTTTTAGGGTTTTGATGCTTTCTTTGGGGTTTTGCATGTGCTTTGTCCATCTTTGATTTGCAACGGCATCCACAGAGGTTCAATGGCATACACACGACAAGAAGTGAAGGAAAACAATCACTCAATCTACACCTCATAGGTGGTTCCCTAGTCATTTCTGTAGACTAGGGTGCCCAAATCTTACAACACGACACCCCAATTGCCTGCTTTCACTCTCCATGAGCTTCAGTCTAATAAGAAATATCATATATGCACTTTTTGGATCTCATGTGTAGTCATTTCTTCATTCTTTTCATCCGTTATTCACTCTGACACAGTCTTGACATATCTCCAAAGAAGATAAATCTTCTCTAACCCTTCTTTACAGATTAGGGTTTCACATTTCATTTACTTAGTTACTTGGGCCATTTCCTTTATTTATTTAGTTGTTATTTCCTTCTTTCAATAACATTAGATTAAGCTAGAATAGATCTCCATATCCCATTTTAATTTAATCATTTTGGTGAACCCAAACTCTATCTTCACACTTATTGGATCCTCAATCATTGCTTATCATCCTAGAGTCTACTCATCATGAGTTTCTTAATCAATTATTCATTTCTTGTAAATCCTTATCTAATGCATAATGTCTAACATCTTCTTTCTACTACTCGCATTCGCACTAATATGCATCCTGAATCAATCTATCAAACATTTTTTGATGCATTTTGCAACACATAACATTCAAAGCTAACCCTCCTACTGATCTTAACACTTATAGCAATCACCCACATTTTCATATCTTGTGTCACAATCACAATATGGGTATTAGTCGCTCCTTAATTGATAATGGATTTGAACTCAACTTATGTCCCATGTCATTCCTTGAGAAGTTAGGTCTTTCAGCTTGTAATGTTAGTACATCCTATATTTTACTATAGGTATATGATGGGTCTATTCATCCACATGTTGGTCACATTACATTACCTATCATTGTAGGACCAAAAACTGTCAACATTGTGTTCTTTTTCATTGACTTCCAAGTCTCTTACAACTAGTTGCTTGGTAGGCCATGGCTCTATACCATGCAAGTTGTCACTTCTACTGTACATCATTATGTTAAATTCCTACATGAAGGCATTGAATATATTATTTTTCATGACCGCGATCCATTCTAACATTGTGACCGAGATCCTAATACTAGTATCCATATTGGATGCATTGATACTACATATGATCCTGAACCTATGGATGAACCACCTCACTTGCCACCACTTAAAGGTGCCATTTCTATGATAGATGTTGTTTATCCTACACCATTGACTCCGCCCCACTACTACTACTATTATTCTTTATCAGAGCCTTGTCCACTCCTCGGACATCGCTCTATCTCTTACACCTTCACATGTACAACCTCCATTAGCATACCCACCATTTACATGTACTATTTCCATGAATGATTCATATTGGGAGCATATTCCATTCGATCCTACATGTGATGATACTATATGTACCCATGAGGGCTTGAATTTAATAGGTTTACTTTTGATGACCTTTACCCTCGACCACAAGATCATCATCTTTATCATGGGTTTATTCGCATCACTGCTGCTTATGGCCTATGTTTCTTTCATCTCATGGTCTTCCTTGTACGTGATCCTAGATCTACACCACTTACATTAGGATAGTCATGGATTGATTACATAGGGGGTACTCTAGATCATGATCATATCAACATATCATTTCCCATGCATTAAAGTCATGTATTCATTTGTAGTAGTTCCTTTATTTGTTATACATAGAATCTCACTCATTGGTATGCACATGGTTGTCAAATTCCTCCATTCATTCATGAGGAATATGCTATGGGCATGTATAAATTGAGTCTTAATTGATCATTACGTGATGAACCTAACACCATTGTTTATCAGGTCTCTAATACTTATCCATTTGAATTTGACCCTAAAAATGACGATCTTCTAGATGAAATTAAATAATTACATTCTTTATATTACACAATTGGGTGAAATAAAATCCACATTCCCCCACCCCATCTTAGCATTATCACATCTTTCACATTCGTGTTCTCAGACATCAATATCCTAGAATAGGCATATTCATCTATACTTTAGCTGTGTCATTACACAATGACACACTCTTGTGCTTTAGTTCACACTTAACTGTTGAGGGCATACTAAACATGAACCCTAAAAACCACATAGTAGAGACTACACCTTTAATATTATACACATTACATGGTTGTCCATCATCGTCAAACATCCTACATCTTCTTATACGCACTGCACTCACTTCCCAATGACGAACTCTAATATCACATTCCATACTGAACTATTGAGGGTATACATCTAAAATAGACCTGTTATCTACAAATCACAACACCGTTTGGTTTCCACAAGTGCGTGTGCTTGAAATCATAGTGCGATTGGATAAGATGGGTACTCTCTCCAAGTTGTGGGACTTGATACTTGAAATAGACCACAAGAAAAAGATGATTCTTGCTTCTAAACTACTTTCCACAATCTACTCTAACGCAAGAAAAACTATTTGTCCTAATCTAACTTTCCAAGGGACCAAGGAGAGAGAGTGCATGAAAATAAATCCTACACTAAAGCATTGATAAATCAGAAAAAGGGGGATGAGAATAGATTTCTAATGCGTGAAAGATGGAAGAAAAGTACATACTAGAGAGGGTGATAACATTTCTCCACAATGTAGCAACTGCATTCACAACAATATTTCATAGACACACAATGATAATGAATCCCTATAATATCATAAAATACACAGAATATATTTTCAATGTGATTGATATGGCAAGAAGAATAGAAACAAACACAACAAAGGAAGATATATCCACAAAATTTCATCTATTACTTCATGATATGCACAATTTAATCTATAAGAAAATAAGGTTCTGGATAACAATGTAAGGAGTTCAATAAAAGGGCCTGCAACACATTGGCTTCACAAATTTTTTTTAAAAAGTTTTGCTACTTAAAAAACTATCATCCCATTTACAATGATCCCAACATTCCAATTTAAAGAGTTCTAAGGGGAGACAGAGAGGGAAAAATTAAAATCATAAAGTATACCTTCCCACCACTTGCAAGATGTCATAAATAGAGTGAAATGATTGTATGTTGATATCAAAAGGATCCCCATGTTGCCCCATAAATTGCACTAGTGAAAGAATGATTTCCCATCCTCTATTAATGTTCTCCCAACAACCAACAAAATTATTGTTCTAAACTTTGCTAGGTTTTATGAAAAATCACCATCATCTCTTCATAAAATTCTAGATTTTTTAATCTTTTTCCACTGGTTTCACAGTTGTTATTCTAACGGTACCAATTTTGTGTGATTTTGTTGATAATTTCCAAAGTTATGGTCTTCTGAGTCCGAGCAATTCTTTTGAGATTGCTAGAGATTTATTGCATTTTATAGGATTGAGTATTTAAATTTTTGGAGATGGATTATTTTTTTTCCTTTTCACCTAGCTACCCTCATTAAAAATATATGTCGTCGTTCCCTTTCCAAAAATTCTAATTTTGTAACAAACGGAGATTTGGCTCAAAAGTTATGACCATTTGAAGTTTTGGAGCTGGGAATTCTACTTTCCCTTTGAATTATAGGTATTACAGGTTTTCAAGGAACTTGTATCCCTACAACACTCAGACCATCTAGGCATCCTTTATCCATGTTTCCTGATTCAAGATTTTTTGTTCCATATATTTTCCATTGATTAGGTCAGGTGGGCCATTGACTTCTGATATATCTGCATTTAAATTGCCTGTGAGTGTTTCAGTGATATCGGGTTCCAGGCTGCACAAGTGTCCTGCAAGAAAATTGGGCCAAAATTTTCAACCTTTTCCACATCTACGGCTCCCGACATCCATCACGTTCACATTGCTTTACCTCTACTACGTTGAATGGTCCATGAGGGCCATGACCTCCACCTTTTCTGAATTTCCTTGAGTGCGGTGATTTATGATTTTTCAGGACCTGTGCCTACTTTTTTTCCTGGCTATTTTCCATATTTCACTACCTCCTTAGAATTTTAAATCTAAACTTGGTATTACGAAGCCCAGTACAATCCGAATTGGTTCCCCCGCAGCCCCCATACTCTATTTGCACTAAAATAGTCCCTTGACTAGATTTTTAAAGATTTTTGCAAAGTTTTACTAAATCCTTGGATTTTTCTTGGACAAGGAAGTTAGATAAAAGAAAAGGGGGTCCCAAAAAATCCAAAATTTATTCCTTTCACTATTTCTTCTTGCTCAATCCTAAAAAAATTATGTAAGTTATCAAAATTGCCTTAGGGGTGAAGTTTAGATAAAGCTACCTCTAGATCTCACTCGCAATGGATGACAAGCCTTCCTAGAAATTTTCTCTTGTTACATCATTATGGGAGGTGTTATCTAATAAATGCAGATTTGGTGGTATCCTCCTATGGTGCCTCACTAGTTCTAAAATCCCATACACCATCAAATAAATACACGATGGGATTTATCGGGTACATTTTAGTGGCCTTGTGGTCACAAAACATATCCTTCACCTCGGATATTACTAGAAAAACCTTAACTAAGACTAATTTTAATGTTTCAAATATTACATGAAGTGTCAGTAGCATGCTAAAATTCACCATGCCCCTAGCCACGCCTTATAAGTTGTCAGATAATTTTTACCCTTCTCCCAATGGGGTTTGGATCTATTTCGAGATATTAACCTTCATCTCCTTATAACATCATCACTGGATCATCACAGTGACTTAATATTACACTAAAAGGGTGCAAGACATATCATTTTTACTAAATCTGAAAAATGACTTAATTTTATCAACCACCATATCATTTTTTGCTTTAGTGTTCCTAATTTCCTCATCACTAAAAAAGGTAAACAGTTCAAAAACAAAACCCTATGCGAACAGTGAGATTAATTTGGAATTCAACTCATTTTCTCTTCACCCTATTATCCACAAGAAAATGGACAAGTTGAATCTTCTAATAAGACTCTCAACAAAATTATTATTGAATTCATCAATGACATTGGTAAGGATTGACACACGCATATTCCTTTCACCTTTTGGGGGTTATTGAACATCTATTCGCACATCCATTGACACTATACCTTTCTCTTTTGTCTATGGTATAGAGGTTGTCCTACCTCTCAAAGTATAAATTCCATCTCTTCATATATCACTCAAGGATATCCTCTCTGATAATGATTTTCACCAAGAATGTCTGGCATAACTTAAGATATTAGATGAACATAATTTAAATGCTCTTGACCATCTCAATATCTATGGAAAACATAGAAAGAATCCTTATGATAAACATATTCATGATCAAAATTCAAGATCGATACTTTTATGGTCAAGGAAAATCAACATGTGACCAAAATGGAGAAAACTAAATGGGGTAAGTTTGCTCCTAATTGGCTTGGACACTATATTATCGCCCATCACCTATGGATCATGATCTTTTCATCTATCTTCTCTTGACGGTAAACCTAAAACTGAGCCCCTTAATTCCTTCCATCTTCGACCATTATACTGTTGAATAAAGTTCTACATCTCTTTATGTCACTTATATGCTTCTCCCTTGATTGAACCTCTCCTTCTACCTACGTCTTTTAAAGAACAATGATAAACTAGAATTGTGTTATTATTCATCACCATTGAGCATCGTCTTCAATATGAGTACCAAGGCTCTTCTCATGGCATTATTCTCATGGATAATTTTTTCCTTTTCAAGATGGAATCCCATGGTCATTCATCACATGAACCCCCTCCTTCATAGCTAACCTTTTTCATGTTATGGTTTTTGACTTAGTCAAATAGTCCTACACTTATTTATAGTCTTGTGCATGACTTAAAGTACAAAATTAAAAGTGAAAAAAAGTATGGGATAACAAAAAATATCCTCTTTTTGTCAAACTTTTTTGCAAGTAGATGATTCCGTCAAAAGAAAAACTATGTATCTTTCTTGTTGCTATAAGTAGACTTCTCTCTCAAAGGAAAACTATAAAAATCCAGCCACGTACTGTACTTAGTCTATCCAAATATAAGATTAATCTATATTTATCAACAACCAAAATCATTGGTGGAACCTTCACACATCAATTAGTTTCACGAACACCTTTAGGAGACACTACTATTTATCCCAATATAGACTTCCAATATCGATCAGTCTATACATGTAAAAATAAAAAACAAAATTAAAAAATCAATAATTAGTACAAATTTATTTTCATGGACTTTCCTATTATGGTTTCAGTATCTTATATAAGGGGCATGTTGTCCCACAACAGGGTTATGCAAAATGAACTACTCCACCCTACCTTCATTTATTTTACACCTATCCACTTAGGAGACGTGGCGCTCATGCAAAACTTTTTTATTATGCAACTTATTTCAACCATCAACCTGTCAATCATACAACATACCTAGGGGATTATGTTCATAAGCCTATTTGCATGGCCATTCCAGCCATTTCCACCTAAGGAGCAGATCACGTCTTTTTGGTTCACCTCTTCCTACTTGTTGCTTCTTAAACAAGACAAGACCATCAAATTAAATCAACCATATACATTCATGTTTGCCTACACATAAGTCACATTGCCTATTACCTATTCAACATTCAAGACCTTACATATTTTCAAAACATTCCTTACCCAAAAAACATACCTATCCAACCTACATAGTCAACTTACCTAACCCAATCTTTTTCTTCCCTATTTTATGGGATGACTACATCACTCTGAGGCCCCTTTTACAAGGGCTATCTAGGAAGCCGTCCGAGGGCATGGGGGGCCTTGGTTGTTAGCTCAGAAACTATTTTACCCCACCATTTTTCCCCATAAATAAACATAGTTAGTTAGATTCCATAAAAAACAATATCTGCGAAATTAACACAAAAAAACCATATATCACCCATACACATCATCATTTACTTTCCATATTACCAATTATGTGGAAATTAAATCAAAACAAACACAACCAAACCATGCCTACATCTAATTTACATAACATGAATACGTTGGAAATCAATATCAAACTCAACTATGTCTACATAACTAGTTTCCATATTACAAATAACATGGAAATTAAATTAAAACAAACAACCAAACTATGCCTACATCTAATTTCCTCAACATCAATACATTGGGGAAAGCCATATCAAACTCAACTATGCCTACATAGCTAGTTTACGTAATAAATTAACTTGAAAATAAAAACAACATCATCTCTTATCACAAAAACATCAACCAAACCATGCATAGTCATCTAGTTTCATAGCAATCAACCAGTTTTGCACAGAGAAAGTACACCGAATAATGATATTATAGATTCAAATGATTCGGGATATCTTATTCACAGGTAGAGGTTACATATATAGAGTTTGATCTCCTCGATTCTAGGAGTCAACACTCATCCCACTAATCACTCAGCATCCACAAATCTCTCCCAATACCTATTCTCACTCAACAAACCTAGAATCTCTCTAAGAGATCTCTACGAGTTGTCACCAACTCATTATTTGCACAATAATAATAATGTTCACAATATTAAAATATTCCTAACATTCACTCCCCTATTGTTAACATTATTATTTCCACACATACACTCCCCTAATGTGAACAATGTAGAAAAGAATAGTTACACTTTCTCTGCAGCTTGCACACCCCTGTTTGCTCATGATCTTGGTACACATATGGACCTCAGTCCAAGGTAAGAACCCCTGTTGATGAACCTCTGTTCATCAATACGAACCCCTGTTCGACAATAACAGACCTCTGTCCTAGGTACGAGCCCCTGCTCATGAACCTCTGTTCATCCTCTTCAAGTATCATAATGCCGACTTTGTACTTGTGTTTCTCTTCTTTCTACTATAACATATTTACATCAGGAGGTTATAAAAGGAAATACAATTCTGAACAGGAATGTGACATCTGTTCTTGGCCACCAAATCAATACCGCGGCCTCGTCGATGGTGCCTGACGAGAGCTCGCTGATCAACCTCCTCCTCCGTTGCCTCCGGCCTCCATCAGAAAGTTATCTTAAGAAGGAAGTCTTCAGATTCATAACCATCACCCAAAGGTTCTTCTTTATCACTGTCTTCTTCTTCATTAGCAACCATGGCACTTTCTTCTATTTTTCCATCAAGTAAATCTCGTGCTCTTTTCTTGCAGTTTATAGATAGATGTCCCATCTTGTTTACAATAGTAACAAGTGATATGTTTCTTTGTATCTCTGAAATTTGATCTTTGTTTAAAAGAAGATTTAAATCTCCCTTTATCATATGACTTGGTTTTTACCATACATTGCATTTTCTTTTGGTGTAACATTCTTATTTTCTTCATCTATCAGTGAAGAAATTAGATCTTCTAGGCTGGGATTGATCTTGCTCAAAGTAAAAACAATGTTTGAATAGCGAGATGGCATACTATTCAACAAAACAGATTTTGCATCATCATCCTCTACTTTAAGTTTTATCCCTGATAATTGATTCAAAATAGACCGAAACTTACTTATATGTTATACCATGTTTTCTCCTTCATCCATCTTGAGTCCAAACACCTTCTGCTTCAAGGTCACTGCTGCGCTTCCGGTTTGGGGATCCAAACAACTTGTTCAATGTTGTCCAAATGAAATTTGAACTTTTTGAAAGGGTCTATATGATGCAAATATGCATCAGACAATCCAAGTCCAATGATTGTTGTTGCTTTACGACTCTACTCTCCCATTTGGTTGCTTCATCAGCATCGGTTGGTTTCTTGAATGTTCCATCCGCAACTTCCCACAAATCTTTGTTAATGAGTGTCAACTGAGTTCGTACTTGCCAAGTGTGAAAATCCTTTCCATCAAATTTTTCAACATAACCCAATTTATCCATTATGACTCTCCACAATTTGACACAAATAGGTGTCGGTTTCAACCGAAAATACACCCTTTTTACAAACAATTTAAAATTTTGACACTGTTAAAATTCTTTTAACGTCTTGACGATACTGACTAGATTGACGCTTTGACTTACTACACTAGACAAAACGACAATAACATTTTAAAAAGTAGTTAGATATTACTTTTTACTATGACACACATAAAATGACTTAGACCAATTAGATCCAATTTTGACTTGGTATTTTTTGAAGACTATATTAACTATGATTAATATAGCTAAAGGACAAAAAAAATAAACCATTAAATAGAATCACTATTACATCACTCAAACTATACTAATACCTAAACATAAGGAAATTATAAACTTTATTTGAACTCAACCCATAAACTTGATGGAAGGAAGACACGTAGAAACTATTACGGTCTTAGCTTATGGGCATAATAGATTGATCCCATAAAGAATGAAAAAATCCTTACGCTGGTGTTAGAAGGCGGTCTTTGGTGCTGGCCATGGTTGGTATACTTCTAGTGAGCGAGCTCCAATGAGCGTGCATGCATGGATCAGTCCTTAGCAGATCAATGTGCAGATCCAAACCGACAGCAGATCCAAAACGGGAAACACTTTCATGGGACAAATAATTGTTTTATCAGGGCATGTAATTCCACGAATCTCTTGTGTAGACCAGATCCGCGGATGGGCGTGTAAATGGAGATCAGTCCAATGTAAAAAAAAAATGCAGGAAGATGATCACTAGTAGCAGCTTCTGTATCTCAGACCCATCATCATATATCAGATTCGTAAGGTTCCTTAACACAAGTAAATAGATCTGGAGATCTATGACAGTCAAATTAGGCACCATAGAGACATCAACGAGCACAAGGAGATCTCAGCGCACAGGTATATAACAGATTCAATGCAAATTGAATCACAAACTAGCAGTACAAGATTAAACCATGAATGTTGATCCACTGTAGATTCAAAAATATCTCCACTAGACACCAAAAGAACCATAAATAATGTTAAAACCTCTTGAACATATTGAAAATATACGCCATAATTGTTACAGCAGACTGTAAGGGAAAAAATCAACATAAAATCCCGTTCGTATTTTCCACATTTCTCCATATCTAGAATGTGGGTTCAGCTGAAATTCGGTCATTATTTTTCTTAAAGAAAACTCTATGAACCCATTAAAAATTAGAGAAACCCAGATCGCAATATAGAAATTACGACATGTTCTTTAGAGCAGTTCTAACAGATTCAAGAAATTGCAGAAAAGTAGATGATAATCATAAAGCAAGGCAATATAAAAATCACACAGAACTACCATTCCTGCTCTAATACCAAATCATAGAAATCAACCAGTTTTTCACAGAGAAAGTACACCGAATAATGATATTATAGATTCAAATGATTCGGGATATCTTATTCACAAGTAGAGGTTACATATATAGAGTTTGATCCCCTCGATTCTAGGAGTCAACACTCATCCCACTAATCACTCAGCATCCACAAATCTCTCCCAATACCTATTCTCACTCAACAAACCTAGAATCTCTCTAAGAGATCTCTACGAGTTTTCACCAACTCATTATTTGCACAATAATAATAATGTTCACAATATTAAAATATTGCTAACATATTCCACATTTCATTTATGTTGAAACGATCATCACATTAGTCCAATTATCAAGTTTTACTCAATATGATTATACATATCAAATGTCATAATTAAAGATAAATAACCATGTCAAAAGTATACAAATATCGTCATCAAATGTCCACCAGTAAACCATATGCATCATATAAAGATCAAATCAATAACAGTCCAATGTCCATGATATCTACTAGCATGCTAAATCAAGAAGCCATAATAATCCATAAGTGATGTAATCAGTCTTGAAAATAACAAAACAAAATGGTGTCGAAGGGAAGCGGGCACTACAGACACAATATATTTGAAATGAGTTTGAAAGGTTAAGAAGAATGTAAACAAACACAGTAGTGGAAGAAGTATCCACAAACTTGTATGTATTGCTTCATTGATTATGCACAATCCAATCTATTATAGAATAAGGGTCTAGATCACCATGCAAGGAGTACACTACAAGGGCTTATTGCACATTGGTTTCCAAAAAAAATTTGACAGAGTTTTGCTACCCAAAACTATCTCCCCCTTACAATGAGCCAAACACTCCAATTTATAGAAATCTGAGAAGAGAGAGATAGAGGGAAAATGAAAGTACTAAAATATGTCCTTTAACCACTTTCAAGAGGTAGTAAATGAAGTGAAATGATGTTATGTTGCTTGAAAAAGGCCCCCATACTTTCCATAAATTGCAGCAGTGAAATATGTCAGCCCATGTTTTATTGAATGCATCCCAACTACCAAATAAAACACTATTCTAAAAAGGGCACATTTTCTACAAAATCACAATTTATTCATCATAAAAATTTTAATTTATTGCTTGCTATATATCTGGCTCAGAACGATGATTCCAATGATACTAATTTCATGTGGTTTTATTAATAATTGCAAAATTTATGGCCTTCTGAGTGTGTGCAGCTATTTTTGGACTACCAGACATTTCTGTCATTTAACGGGACTGAGTATTTAATTGACTGGAGCTGAAGATGTTTATTTTTACTTTCATATATATACCCTCATCAAAATTAAGAAATATATTTTATGTGGTGTAGAGGACATCGTGCTCGTTCCAGAAAGTCAAATTTCATGAAAATCAGAGCTCTGAGTCAAAAGTTATGGCCATTTCAAGTTCAGAAGGGTTAGGCATTGAATTTTCCTTTATATGTGGCTATTTCGGATATTTTGGGTCTTGGTGTCCTAGATGTCTCTTGTGCGACTTGGGTTGAAAACCCCTTCTTCATTTGCATCACATTTGACCCACTTTATAAATCGAGCAAGTTGGCTTTTCGAGGAACTCATGTCTCGCGCGTACCGACGTTGACCAGGCCATGAGGGATGTTGACTTACACTCTGCCATCATCCCTTTGTGATCGGCTATTTTGGAATTTTGGAAAACTCAGGTCCCAATGTCCTGTAGACCACCTAGGCCAAATTCATTCAACTTTGTTGACTCCTACCTGCGATAATTTCAGCCATGTGGGTCCCGTGCATCCCAGTGTCCCAAGTGCGGCCTGGGACATTTTGACCCAAATTTTCCGATTCCTTTGAAAATTGGCTATTTCAGCTTTGTGGGTTCCATCTGTCCTGACATCTCATGGACCGACCGAGACAAAAATATCTGATTTTACTGATTTGAGCTACCTCTTTAGAATTTTAGGCCTGAATTTGGTACGATGAACCCTGGTACGATCCGCCTTGGTTCCATTCGCAGCTCTTAGACCCGATTTGCATAAAAAATAGGCCTGCGAACTTATTTTTTTAGATTTTTGCAAATTTTTACTAACTCCTTGGATTTTTCTTGGACAGGAGAGTTAGAGAGAAGAGGTACCCCGAAAATCTAAATTTTTGCCCTCAAACCATTTCAACCTGCTTGAGCCTGAAGAATTTGCACAAGTTACCAAAGTTTACCTTGAGGGTGAATTTGGGATAACAATTTGGTGACTCATCAGGGTTATATACCTACCGGATGAAGTATGATCAGCTGCTTGTAGCTATCAATTAGGCATAGAGTCTATTTGGTGATCTAAAATCTGATCTAGAACTTGAAAATTTTCATCCTTGAATCATTGAAACACTTCTTCTGAACTTGAGATTGCCCTCCATTATTTGTACTGTCAATTTGACAAGAGAATCTTGAAAATAATATTTGTGATATTAGAAAATTGCTTGAAAACAAGATCTCACCCATTTCTATAACTCTAATCCATGGGGTTGAATTATGAGTATCTATGGAAGCTACCTCAACCTCTGATTTTAGTTGCTCTGCATTGGTTTAACTTTGAACTTTACAACTATTGCAGGAAACCATGAGCTTTCTATTACGACAATCCCTCTTTGTTGAAGTGTGATGAACTATAAACAAGGCATGTACTAGAAACAATAGAGCATGTGCACCATCACTTTAGGGAAATGAAACCTATTCTAATAACAACAAAAATGTGCACATGCACTAGGAGGAATTAGAAATATTAGACTAATATGTACAAGGGTGAGAAATTCTCCTTCTAGTAGCAATGTTTGAGATAGATTTCATTGACTGGAATATAAAATTCTTCACTATCCAACTTATCTAACTGAAACACATTACTACCTTTGCATTCAGTTATCATTTATGGACCACTCCATATGGCATCAAACTTGGAATGCTTTCCTGGATATACATGATCAACATCCCACTTCAGTACCAAATCTTCAACTTGGAATGTCCTGGCCTTAGCTTTCTTGTCAAAGCTCTTCTTGATTAATGCTTGATCCTTCTCCATGGTCTACACTGCATGTTCTCTTTCTTCTTCTAATTCCATCAACTCTATATACCTGATTTCCATAGGCTCAAATTCAACTTGTTCCAACTGTTTCATGAGTTCGCATGTTGTCAACTCAAGTGATATAGGCAGTATTGCTTATTTTCCATATACAAGCTTGTATGGAGATATGCCTATAGACCTCTTGGGTGTGATCCTATTAACCCATAAAGATGATTTGAGCTTTGTGTGCCACGTTCTCTAGTTCTCATCGAGATTCCTTATGATGATTCTTAGTAGATTCTTGTTTGTAGAATCTGCTTGGCCATTAGCCTGATGGTAATAGTTTGATGAAGTGCTAAGGTATACACCATTCTTGACAGCCCATTCAGTGATTCTTGTGCCAAGAAATGATAACACATTATCTGATATGATAGTGGTCGGGACACCAAACCTTGTGATTATCCCTTCATAGAAATCCAAGATGCTAGATTCGTTTTCCTCTTTAAGTGCCACCACTTCAGTTCACTTGGTGAAATAGTCTATTTCTATAGTATCCACTTGTGGCCTTGACTTGAATTTGGGTTGATCACTCCAATGAAGTCCAAACCCATTGCATGAATGGCTGATCTACTAAAATTGGATGAAGGGGCAGGGTTGCTAATATTTCTTTTCTTGTGAAGAATGCACACTTCTTGCATTTCTTGATCCATGAGTAGCAATCATTAAACACCGTAGGCCAATAGTAACCAACCTTCATGATTTTGAGAGCTGTTACTCATGGAGAAAAGTGGCCTCCTACTTATTCATCAGGGTACTCATGTAATATTTGTTAGTGCAAAATCATAACACCCATGAATATTTGCAACTCGATGGGTTAAGACTCTCAGTGTGATTGTATAACATGGAGCTTTTCCCAAAGTGTGGGACTTTACAATCGGGAAAGCTCTCTTGATGAAGGTCGGTTCCTATTCCTCTATTTAGGTGCACACATAAAATGTGCAGAGGATCTACTCTAATATCTATTCTAAGTTGCTAAGGAGATAGGGTTAAGAAGATGCAAGAAATTAAACCTAAACTAATAGAGGTGATGCACCAAAGGAATGTTGAACACTAGATTTTCTATTAAACACATACCATTAAAATGTAATACAACCACCATGCAAAGATAGCCAATAATGCAATGAAAGATAAAATAAAGTTAATGAACACAAGAGATGGTTGAAATCATCCACATACATGTATTATTACTTCACAAATTGATACAAAACATTACAATGGCCAAGAGGAAAAAACTTGCATTACAGTCTTAATGGAAGGTTCAAATTCCATGAATTCGTCTAAAGACCAGAGAAGAAGGGAGGGTGCAAAATCAAAATGTCCAACCCTTTACAATGAGAAAAGATCTTACCTTTATAGATGAAGTGAAAAGAGGAGAAGAAAAGGATTTCGGAAATTTGATTTGGAAGCTTAACCACTAGCCATCAATGCCCGTGCAAATCTGCCTACAATCTGTCAAGTCTGGCTCTCCATGTCTGTTAAAATCAAATCTGGGTAGTTGAAGTAATTAGATCATACATTAATGGCATGAAATAGGTTTTCCTATTTTCACCCACCTAACCTTAGCAAAATTAAAAGTTCAGGATTCCATGATGTAGAGGATGTTGAAACCTTTCCAATGGTACCAAATTTACCAAATTTCGAGTACTAGATTGAAAGTTATGCCCATTTTAATATTTGAATCGAATCCGTACAAAAATGGTGAAAAAATAGTTTTGCAAAATGGATCCACAGGCCCGAAATTCACTTTTACCCTTTTGCGAAAAAACACAAAATTATAAAAATCCTCCATAGGCCTGCACCCCCCAAAACTCACTTTTTCCCAAAAACTCTGTGGGCTCAAAATTGAAATTGCACCTTTTGTGCAAAAATTGTAAAAGTGCAAAAGTCTCCCTCAAGCCCACAACCTTCTCATTTTCCTTTTAGCAAGAAATATCCTATGGGCCCGTGGCCTGTGACTTCATATTGTACCATTTGCAAAAAGTTACAAGAAATGCAAAAACTCCCACGGTCCCGCAACTTTACATTTCCCATTTTTCATCCCCGGGCCCGCCGGCCTGCATTTTCCCCCTTTGGCGAAAAGTCTTCCCTAGGCTCGCCATCCCACTTTTGGCAAAAAATCCTTTCCAGGCCCGCCGGCCCACCACTTACAAAGTATAAGGAGTTAGAAGGACTTCTTTATATTTTTGAAAGGTGAAGGAATTTCCTATTTGATGGAAATGATTTCAGGGGACCTTAAGTGCTTAAATTATATAAAAATTCAGATTGAAACACTAAAAGGGGGGAAAATGGTGTTAGTTGACCATAAATAAGTGTGAGCTTATTTTGGTCAACAATATATTCTCAACTTGATTTGTTCCAATGCATCTCAACAGAACACCATTTATTTCTTTCTTGAATAAGACACCGTCAATAAGCACATATGGAATGGCTTGTAATCCAAAGTTTCTTCTCTTTTCTTTGCTCATTTCTGGAGGGCACAAACTTGTCTACAGATAATGCACCAAGTATTGAGTTCAAATGGAATGAGTGCTTCAACAACTGGTTGTTCTTACTCATTTTGTAGTAGTAGGGAAACTTCTTCTTATCCTTTTGACTCATCATGTTTTTTAGAAGTGAGCTACTCACACAAACCTTTGCCATGAGCCAACTTAGTCACCTTTATTTCAACATCATACTCCATTACACGAGTGATCCATCTTTCTTTGTTCTCATTCAAATCCTTAACATCAAGATGAGACACTAATAGTTGAATCTTATTGTTCGAGACCAAGTGTCTGAACTTCTTCAAACTCCTAATGAAAGCAAGGACATGATTTTCAATAAAAGAATACCTTACTTTGTAATCTTCTAAGCTTTGACTGAAGAATGCTATGGGCTGTTCTAAACCTTCTCTATTCAGCTGCACCAAGATAGTTGAGATTGTGTCTGATCCTCCAAAAGCATACAACATGAATTCCTTTGAAAAGTATGGGTTGATAAGAGTTGGGACTTATGATATTACATGCTTGATAGCCTCAAAACTCTCTTTACCTTCTACTGTCCATTTGAATGTAAGACTCTTCTTTAAGATCATTGTTAAAGGATTCACAAGAGTGGAAAAATAAGGTACAAATTTGTAGAAAAAGTTTATCCCTCCTAAGAAGCTTTGGAGATATTTCTTGTGGTGTGGAAATGGAGGTGTTTGGATGGCTTCAACTCTTTCAGGATCAATTGTTAACCCTTATCTCAAGATAATGTGGCCCAAAAATTTTCCCTCGTGTGTTAAGAATACACACTTTTTAAAATTCAATGACACTCCAAATCTTCTACACCTTTGAAATACTTGACTGAGATGAAAGAGATGGTCTGCTGCATACTTTGAGAAGATAGTGATATCATCTAGATATACCAGCACTATCTTGTTGATTAAGCCTTTGAATTCCATATCCATAGCTCGCTGAAATGTTGCTCCGGCATTTGATAGTCCAAATGGCATCTTCTTGTAAGCATATGTACCCCATTTTGTAGTGAAGGCTTCGTGAATTGATATTCTTCCTTCACCATTATCTGATTATAGCCTGAGTAGCCATCTATTAATAAAAAACTTTCGGAACCACCTACTACTTGCAATATTTGTTCCATTGATGGAAGTGGATAATGATATTTGATTGATGCTCTATTCAGATCACAGGAGTCTACACACAATCTGATTTCTCCATTTCTCTTTCTCACTGACACCAAGTTTGCAACCCAACTTGAATGTATGATAGGGAAGATGATGCTTTATTTAATTAGCTTGTTCAGCTCTTTCCTCATGAGAGGTTCGATGTGAGGATTCATTGGCCTTTGCTTCTGTTTGATAGGCTTAGATTTTGAATCCAGCTCAATAGTATGATGTGCCAACTTTGGGTTGAAACCTATTAAATCCTTATAAGTCCAAGAAAATACATCTGGGAATTCTTGCCAAAGTTAAAGAAATTTAGATCTCTCTTGTGGGGTACTTACTTTTCTAATTTGCAATGTCTTGCCTTCATCTACTAAAATGGGATCTGAATCTTCACCCTTTACCTGAATGTTTGCCTTCTCCTTTCGGAACTGATCATTTGGGTTGAAGATTGACTCTAAATTTACAAGTCCTTTTGGTAATTTATGAGTTCAAAACTACACCACTTTTTCACCATAACACTATTCCAGCTTGTCCTGGTTTTTGGCAGAGAACTCAACTTCTTCTTGTAGAAAATTTACAATTTGTTGATCATTCTCGAAGACTTTCCAATTTGTATTGTTATCTGGAACAATTGGTCTTACAACCACTTTGATATGGGGCCAAGATTTCTCACTTTTGATACTTTCTACAACATCAAATGTTTCCTCGATTGTTGCTAGTATGTCTGCTGCTTCATTCTTCTTTCTTGGGATGGAATTGATGCCAAAAGCTTTGAAATCTTCAATGAGATTCCATACCTGATTTTTTTAGTTCTTCAACAGATCGTTCTTGGTAGAATTTTTTCCTATGACTTGGTTCACAATCAACTCACTATCACCAAATACTTGAATTTTTTTATACCTCTCTTTCTTTCTGAATGTAATCCATGAATTAAGGCTTCATACTTAGCTGTGTTGATTGAGAAAGAAAATTGGAAATGGAAAACTGAGTAATATTTCATACCTTGTGGTGAAATGAGCATAGATCCTCCTCCAACACCTTTTCTACTTCTCAAGCCATCAAAGAATAACTACCATACCTCATTATCATCCTTGTGGTCTATCTTGGTGATGCTAAAGAGAGGATGATTCCCTTCATGCAAACAATAAAATCCTAATTCAGATTGTTCCATTTCTTTATAAGGGTCAAAAGTATGCATTTTTTTTGCCCATTCATCAAGATTCAAGTATGGAATACATCAGACCTTGGTGCCTGCTTCATGAGTGCTTGGGTAATCCTCTTGATCAAAGGCTGAACAATTTTCATTGATTGGATTTGGTGTATGAGGTTTTATGTGAAAGTTTGCAATGGGCTTATATCTGATTGTAGCCTTAGCCCCATACCTTATTCTGAATGACATATATGACCAATCAACAGACAAATAGCCTCCAATCTTAGAAGTGAAGTCTCTTAACAAGTATAATGCAAAGAGTGGTGGAAAATCTATGACTGACACATCTTGTAACACCATTACATTGGGACATGCATGTAATGTGAGGCTCAAATCTTTGATGACTCAAACCGTTGTTATTGCTATCCCATCTAATTGCACCACACCTTTAGAGATGAATTCATATTGAAGGCCTAATTGATCAACTATCTGTTTTGGCATGACTGAGCTACTTTCTCCCGAATCAATCATACAATTATGTACCAAATTATCTCCTATGATCAATGAGATGTAGAAGGGTGTTGGATTCAAACTTTTTCCTTGATGGATTCCTTGATTTTCTCCTTGCTGAGATGCATTGGTCAACACTTTTTCTTGTTGATTGGGTGGTTGATTTGATGTTGACAAATTTTCCATAGCAGCTAGCAGTAGGTCTCTTTGTCTTGGGATAGCCAATGACTCCTACATTGATATGTTTACATTCATTTTATTCAACTTCTCAATGATGTTGAATGGAGATGAACTATCCTTCTACTGCCCCTTTCCCTGCACATTCTTCTCTTGCACATGGGATGTTACTATTATCTCTTGAAAATGAACCCTGTAGAGAGATGATTGCATGTGTTCTAAGCTTGAAAATTTTATCTCTCTCTTTCATTGATACAATGGAAAACACCTCAGGGTCTGTGGGTATACCTATTTTGAGGTGAGTCTCCAGTATCAAGGCTAGTTGCTTATTGATGTATCCTAAACTGATTTTCTAGGGTTTGAAGCATAAAATATGACTATAAAATGAAATTAAAATTGAGGTGATATACCCAAATTTGTATGAGGGCTTTGATTTAGTATATGCACAATAGATATGGGAAGAATTCTTGATGCATGAGCCAACAGTAATTTACTGAATATCAAGGGAAAACACTTTGATGTATTGAGGCAAATTATCACAATCAATACTACAAAGTTAAACATGCACATTAATATCACAAAAATTACTCAATTTGTAATAGGGTCAAGATTATCAATCAGGGAACTTACATTCACAAGATTAATGGAACATACACAAGACTGCAAATGATTGGAGAGGTACGAAAATACTTCACATTCAAAGGGAAAAATTGCCAAAATTGTTTCTAGCACTCCTGTATCTAAAAGTCCTCCTCCCTGTGCTTTGCTAAGGCCACACAATATATAGCACATTTGATCCACCCATCCATCCTAAAAATAGACTAAAGATGTACTCGCCCATGCATCCCATTTTTATCCTTTATTTAGAATAAAATAACAAAATATTACAAAGAGGCATTAATAGCCTTTGATTACATCTCAGTCAAATTGAAGTTGACTATTCTATTTTTAAGAAAAGAAAGGTGAATAATTTGCTAATAATAAATCTTCCTTGATAACCAAGGTCTCCTTCCTTGTGTATGAAAATTTGTCTTCTTGTTGATCTATCCTTTTTCTAAAGGCATGCAAAAATACTCCCTGTGAGTGAACAAAATAATTACAATACTTGCAATATTTTAAAAATAGTTCATCCACACATCCATTTAATAGGGGACCACCTTCAAGCTCAGGTTTTTGATGTTGACGTTCCTTGTCTTCTAGTGGTCACATGCGTGACATACTGTAAATCATCTCTAAATCATCCAACAGTGGGCACCACCTTTGCACTTGACTATAAGTATCTAGTTTGGTTTGGCCACCTTTGTGGACTTAGCACATTATTAGTTTTGAAATAAGATAAGGGGCACCTTTTTAAAAATCACCATAACACACTCGGCCACCTTTGATAACATACATGGGTATCTTAGACCATGGTTTGAATAATAATCAATTTTTTAATCATTTAGCCCCCTTTGATCAACAAATGACCATGGTGATTACTTGTCAGCTTTTGAATATCATTACATAGTATATATTTGTCAGATTTTTATATGGTTTGATGGAAATGATTATGTTTTGATTTTATATGGAGAAAATTCATAGTCAAAAAGTATAATTTAAATAAAGTTTGGTCTCCACTACGCCATGATGACTCACCCCCTGGAATGTTTGGAGGTGGCATGGTTAACTTAGGTCGAGATTTCATTTCATATTTGTAATGACCTCAGGCAATTGATATGTGCACTATCGGATTCTAAACTATCAATCTACGACCCGTGGTTAGGGTTTCTGGATCACATTGAATGTGTTCGGTGCCATCTCGATCATGGTGTTTTGCATTGATTTTGGAGATCAATCTGAGGACGTTGATTTATCTCATCATTTGATATTCCGACATCGATTAATTAAATCAAACGAGTTAGGGTTTCTCGGGCATTTTGGTTTGTGAAATGCAAAATGGAAAAATGAACTCGAGTTCATTCACTTTTAGATTCTGCTTCGCAGTGAAGCTCTAGAATTTTTTTTAGTGCCATTGTTGGGACTTTACGAGTTTGATTCCTTCTGCTAGATGGGTCTTCTAATCTTTCATGCATTTGTATTTCTCATCTTTTTCTCTATTAGAGCTTTTGTGAGAAAGATGGTTGTGGAGATTTTCCACCATGGTTATAAACTTTGAGCTCGATACTATGCGTTATTATTTGGTCTCTGTGAGTTGGCCTTCAAAGTGGCCACCATTTTTATTCTTCTCGAGCTATGTGAGGCTTTTGTCATAAAATAATGGCCATCATTTCTATATGGGTTTCAATGGTACCCTCGATCTTGAAATGGGTTTTGAACCTGCTTTAACTGAGCCATTATTCTTTGAGCATGTGATTTATTGATTTCTAGGTATTCATGGTCACTTTACTCGAAGCAGCCAAGGATAAATGTGACTATATTCTTCAGCCTAGTCTATATCATGAATTATAGATTTGTATATTTTGAGTTCTGGGTATATGTAGATCTGTGTGTGTTAGCTTGTTTCTCTATAAATATAGGTTTCTGTATATTGCTTCATATCTGTTCTAAAAACTTTGGCTTGATTTTTTTATTGTGGAAAATAAATTATGTTGTGCAAAAGGGATGCCATTGATTTACTCTAAATTGGCTGTATGTATATTGTTGATACCAAAATATGTTCATACCCTGGTCAAGTGCTTTCAAAAAACAACCCTAGAAATGGGTGTTAATTATTTGATCGAAAAGTCTGAGAATCAGAGATAATTTTGATTTTGGGTATTCTAAATTTTATTTTTTTAATTCTTCTGGGACCCTAGAACTGTCCAATGTTTTGATCTCTAAAAACTTGTGAGGAATTTCTTGAATTCTAGATGTACTAATTTATATATTAGTCTGGTCCGAGCCATTTGTTGATGAAAAAAATCCCGTTTTCTCTGATGCCATTATTGGGGTTTCTGTATTTCTGTCTATTTATTTCAATCTATTTCCTACCTCCTATGTTCATATTTAGAGCCAAAATATACGTTTTTACTTTGATAATTGAAAAATCCTTTCTATCTTAAATATTAAAACATAAAGTAACTGATGATGTTCATAGAAAGGTAGAGGTGTGGGGGTATATGTCGTATCATGCTCAAATGCAAGTTGAGACTATTATCTGACATTGTAAATGTTGATATCTGCATCTACACATTTATTGGCTTTTAGTTTTTGTTCCTTCCATTTGATTATGAAGCTCAATTTATTAGTGACTCGGGACCCTATTCAAGGCTTTGCATGGCTTTTATCTGTTTAGTCTCACCATAAGCCTATGCATTAAATTTTGAAGTTCTATTTGCTATATGTCTTTGGCTTCTGAATTCACTAATTCAACTCTAAAATGGAAGTAGTACCCAGTAAGTTAATCTTATTATCTGGTTTCCTCCATGGTTTTGATATACTTTATGCTCCTTTGATATAAACCCCTGATAATGTTGCTTAAGTTTTTTTCTTATTCTGCAACTTGTAATGTGAATGACAAAATGAGCACAGATGGATGAGCCTATATCTAGAAAATTGAAAACTTGTACTTTGTTTTCTAAAAAATTGTATTCCGTGCTACCTATATAGTAGGAATTTGAATGTTGAATTCCTTTTGTTAGTGAAACATGAAGTAACTTGTACCTATTTGAATTTTTATCTTTTACTATACCGTGCATTTTCTCTCTTTTGATTTGCTATCGTAATTTGTATCTGAGCATCCAGCGCTGGCTTGAAATGAGCACGATGAAAAAAAATGTAAAAATTTCCATTTTACATGGTGGAGCCCTATCAAAATTTTCACAGAATTCTTTCTTTATTTTCTGTTTTAACTATAATAGTTGTATCTTCTGATTTAGAATAGAGAATGTATCATGTTCCTATTAAAGTTGATTCATTAATTCGAACCTGAAAATGTAATAACTATTATCTTGATTATGGCATAATTTTCTTATTTTCTGTATCAGTTATTTGATTTACAAACATCTGTAGTCATTTTTACTCCTATCACAAAAGGAAGGAAACCCATGTGCATGCCAGCTTATCACCCAACAGAAGCTGAGCACTCACCCGAGGGACGTGTAGGTACCGAGCTATCGATTTTAATGCGAGTTTAGTGGGAAGCATCATTTATGATTAGTGCAAGAGTTTTAATGAGGGATGTTGAAACATATAAGGAACATACGAGCTCAGAATGGCCTCTAGATCCTTGCAGTCACCTTAGACTGAGTACTTTAACAGAACCCCAGAACATGCATTATGACAGAAAGAATTATACAAGCATTCATACATAGCATGAAAGGAAAGAGAACTCATATGAGAGGAATGTGCATTAAAACCATTAATATCCATGTCTATTTATAATAGGTAACCTCATTATATTCATTGATTAATTACAGAGTGTCATAGAGAGCAGACCATGAAGTCATGCATATCACTGGACGTATGTAACTAAGCTAACAGAAAAAGAAAAATTACAAATCCATGCTTAGTACATTCCTTCATGAACACAAATATCCACTCATAGTAATTATGTAAAGCTCTGCTCACTCTCTAACCCGCTATAACCTCGTACTTGTATATCTTTTACTCCGCAGGCACTTGTATTTATAATTCTCCTACCCTTGTCAACATCACCTTCTAGCGTCCTCAGACCTGGTGCAAAGTGTCGAATGTGGTCCATGCGAGCATCCCTCTCCAAGTTTGGGCTTTCCACTTTATCTCATGATGTTCTTCTACAAGACTTCCATCCAATGCATGTTCTTTCTTGGGCCAAGCCTGTTGCCAGGATAACATCTTATCCACACACAACCCAATCATGATTTTCATGTGTTTCTGCCCTAGGTGCTCAAATTGACTAAGTCCCCGAGCCTCCTTTTGTGCACATCGCATGTACTATGTGCTTCCTTAAACCTTTCTCTCACGTGCCTTTTCCTTGTCACGCGTTCTCATAGCTGGGACCCTGCACATCTTATGCACCTTCATACTTGGCCCATATTCCAGGGGTTCAACATCACCCCCACACTACGCCTTTTTCTCAATCCTTTGAAACATTTTATTTGACCAAGAAGTCTGTTGTCTAGGGAACCAATGAATAGTATTACACTTTATAAAAATAACAAGGGATGAAAGAATTAGAGAAAGAATGAAGAATGGGGGGGGACATCAATTCAAAAAGCTAGGAAAATCTTTTTGAACGTCTGCCTCTAGCTTATTCCTATACTTCGAACTTACACTGTGCCTTCTAGTAGAGGTCACCCCACCAAGGTGCTTACATCATCAAAACTCAAGCCAACTCCATGGGTGCCCAAAATGTCCACATTCTTCTCCATCTCTTTTCCCTAGGTCCTCAAGTTTATCCATCTTTCTAGTAATCTGGGGGTATAGTTCCTTTAGCTGGGCCTTAATTAAGCTCCTTCAAGTGTCAATTGCCTCTAATTTCTCTCTACTTTGGCTAGAACCTTGTCCCTCTCTACTCGGTTCCCCTTGTTCTTTTCTTGGAATTCTTTTAGTTCTTCTTCAAGTGTGGCGAATAAGGAGCTAACCACCTTATCTCTGTCTGTGCATGTATCATATGCGGCTTTCACAGATTGGGCACTGATCTTAACCTCCACGAGTACTTGATTGGACTCGACAACGAGTGCTACCACCTTTGACCTGTCCTCCTCTTTCAAGCGCGCAACCACTTCTTTTACAAATTCCAGGGCCAAGGTTCATCTCTCCATAGTGATGACACGTGTTAGATCTTCTATACACTCTAGGAGGGACGAGTACTTTTGTGTGGGTGGCACTAAGTCTAGGTACTTCAGGAGCATGGCGCCTTTGATAGACTCTATTTTCTTGTAAAATTCCTGCACCTTTACCTTCTCTTCCTTCAACTCGCGCCTTAATTATGCACTGATCAATTCTTCTTGTTTCAAGCTCTTGGCCGTCTACACCATTTATTATTCCCTCTCTCCTAACTTCAACTGCAAGCACTCTGATCCTGTCGTTGCACATGAATAATCTAGCCTCGGTCTTAACTGCGACCTTGTTTAGTGTGTTGCAGACTTGCTCATCTGAGAGCTCCTAAGCATTCACTAAGGGATTGACCCGCTTAGATTCTGGCAATGTGATGAGCACTCCTTGGTATAATTTGAAGTATGGCTCATCAATGTGGGACTTCAAACACCCAAGATATCATCTTCTTGGTTCTGAGGTATACATCGTCCTTCTCAAAAGAACCCATGGTTAGGTTCCTCTTCTGTGGGTATGGTGCTTTGGAATCGCACACATAACACCTTCTTTGTGTCATCCACATAGCCCATTAGTTTCCTCTGTTATGCATCAAGAGTTATCCTACCCGAACGCGTGCCTTTCATGAAGCTTACTGTCAGAGCGAGGGCCTTCCAAGCTATTATGCTCTTTTTTGATGTTCTCCTCCTTCCCTTCCTTTAGCACTATGTCCACATGCACTATGCTCCAACTCTTGGTCTACCAAGACATCAAGAATTCTCTATGGTTATCTCTCTACCACCTCCATGATCTACTCCTTTGTAAAGATTATAGCTCCCTGCTTCTCCCTAGACATCCTCCTCATTTTCATTTGTGTCTTCGGTGTCTTCCTCATCTTATGCACCTTTGTGTTGTGTAAATACAAACTCTTACTTCTCATCTCCAATATCCTCTTCCGAGTCATAGATGCTAAAAACATGTGGCTCCTGGTATTTCTCTTCCTCTTCTTCCTTGCTGCCATCTTCTTCAATTTCATCCCCTCTTTTGCCCATGTATTTCTCTAAGCTGTCGGTTACCTCCAAGTCATCTTCTTCATCAACCCTCTACTTTTTCCTAAGAGGTGGCTCCTAATCAGGGGATTCGGCCTTATCTTATTCCTCAGGTGATTCTTCCTTAGAGATGGGTTTCCTAGACGCCTCTACCTCTGGTGTCTTCTCCTTCACCAGAGACTTCTTTCTCCATATGTAAGTGCTGGGTTTAGCACTCATAGATGGCATGCTCACTGTCTGAGCAAGTATGCACAATTGGTGCTTCTTTTCCTCTCCCTCTTTTTCTTAGACACTACTTTCTTCTTCCCGAAGGGGTCTTCAGGTATGGAGACTTCATTCTCTAAATATGCACCCCTTCTTGAACTTCGGCCTTATACGCAAGTACACGCACATCGTGGAGCCTCCAACAATGGGTAGTGTCATTGACCTTGTCATTTGAATCTCATGTGACATGTAATTTTCCACATACACGTGCTTACCACTGGGGTTATTCAACTTCTTCCTCATCTCTCCCTATTTTCCCCGGTCCAGAGGCTACCCAGCTCCAGCCTTAGCTTCTTTAAATCTTTAAACTTGTTCACCCCGGCTTAGAAGTACTGACTAGTGAACGCGAAGGGAAGCTTGCACCAAAGGCTCCATGATTCGTCTTATTAGCTTGAATCTGCCCAGGCAGTAGTGTTGATAAATCGTGAATTCAAATTACCCCTTGGTGGCCACTGGGAGTTATTCAGGGATTCTCCACTCTGCCCTGAATGCATTTCTCAGGCACGTGTACCATTTCTCTAACCTTTCCTTGTGGGGTGTTGTCATTGTATCACAGGCATACTTTTCAAAACCTCTTTATGGGTGAAGGATCCTCGGTGGTGTACTCCCATACAAATTTTTCCAGTGCATTAGGTACCCCACACTCCATGAATACAATGGTGAGCAAGACGTTTCTGAAGAGGATCCTCTCCCCTTCCTTCACGTAACTGACAATTTCCTTTGCAATATATGTGGATAGGTTATATATTGTTCCCTCTACAATATTGCTGCAAACATGATGCCAAGGTTTGTTGACCTACATCCACCTCTCTTGGCCATTCAACTTAGTCAACAAATGCGTGGCCATTTTCATTACAGGATCCTTGATGTCTGAAATTTCATAGTACCCGTGACCCCTTCTTATAGGCATACTCGGTGATGGTATCTTTAATGGTCTTCTTGTCACCAAGGCCATATTCCAAGCTGTCTCTCTCACATATGAGGCCTGTAAATTATGAAATCAGCTAGGGAGTCACGCGCATCTTACGCCCAAAAAATTGGAAGTAATATTTATGCACCCATGACATCAACCACTGGTATAGGCACTCAAGATTTCTAAAATAAGGCAACTCATAGAGTTGCAAGAGCCCTGCCTTCTCCATTTTATCCTTAATGTCATCATCGTATATAGGAAAACTCTCAGGGTGGGGCGTACTAATTCTAGCACCATTTCTTTTTCTATTGTGTTCGTGCAGTGATTATAATCACTAACATGTACACTTCTTAAGTGGGATTCCCATATCTTCCCCATCATCACCCCATCTGGGTATTGCATCTCTACATACCATTCTTCATTTGTGTCTACCATGGGTTCTGGTTGTTTATCCTTGGCTTTACCCTTTCCTTTCTTAGGTGCCATGGTCGAGGTATTTTTATCACTCCTACCCTCTCCTTGTTATTTTTTCTTACTTCTTCCAATCCTCCGATCTCAAATTCGTGATACAACTCTTTTAACCCATGTCGTAGTTTATGGAACCCTAATCAGGATAAAATCTTCACAAGATAGCATTTCTTCACTCTCTCCACACCCATGAAACCCCTTCTGGTTTGCAAACTCAAACTGGCTGCTTCAATCTCACAAATCTTCCTTCACTCGATCGAATCTGAAAGCCCTAGTTTATGGAACTCACTTTTATCTCAAACTCTTCTATTTCACAAAGTAAAAATGAGAGTGCCCTGACCCTTCACTTATAGTTTTTCTCTTTTCTGGACATTAAATGATACTTCACCTACCACCATACTTTTTTCATTTAATGTGGCTTTTTCAAACAAATCCTTTCTTCAGTGCCTTCACTTATGCACCCAACCTGCGTGAAAAATCTTCCAACCTTCTGGCGCGTAACCAATCCAACCTAACAGGAGACTCTTGTGTGTGCATAACCCACGCCGAAGGCACTCCTTCTATCTTGATCATTTCTCTCACCTACCTCGTGTTTCTTTCAAATGCACTTTCTCCTTCTTAGTACATGGGATCTACAAGTAGCTTTACCCTGGCACCAACCATTCTTCCATCTTCCTCTTTATATATCTCTTTCAACTTGACTACTCAACAAGGCTTTTCAACACAACTTCCTTGGCACTTTGATCATGTGCTTCTTCACCTTTCTCCACCCCACACTTAAAGCGATGTGTAGTCCTTTGTGCACACATAAATTCTCAAAAAATAGCAATAAGGTTACTAGTGCCCAAGGTGCAAAACAAAACAACAATGCGAAAGGGAAACACAAGAAGGGGAGAATGCATAAAAGAAACTTCTAAACTAACTGTCAAAACTACCTTATTTACAAACACCAAGAAGACTTATTTATAGTAGGGATTCAGCCTACTGCAATTGAAGTTTCTAGGAAACTTTGTCCCATCCAGCGCTTGTAACTAGCACGCGCCCTAAACAAGGATGTACGAGATTGTGTAAGGACCCAACTAATGGACTTTCAACTTCCCAGGATGGCACAAAAACTTAGAATCATATAATAACACCATCTTCCCAACCTCAAACTTCTTGTTTCTAATATGGAAATCATGCTAAGCCTTTTGCTTTTCCTTTTCCATTGTTTGGCTCCATCGGGCGAGTGATCATCTCTCATCTAGTTTCATTAACTCATCAATCCATTATTCTAGTGCTTGTTCATTGGCTAACCCTCCTACATGCGCTATTAAAAAATAAGGCAACATAAATTCAACCAATTGAAAAGGTGTGGATTTATTTATTCTTTTATATGTTTTCCTGTAAGCCCATAATTCTGCCAATAATTTGTCATCCCAATCAAGTCTTTTGACATCACAAATTATGGTCAGGGTATGACTCAGTATCTTGTTGAATGTTTCCGCAGTTCCATTTGCTTGTGGGTGATAGGGTGTAGTCTTGTGATGAGCCACCATGAATTTAGATAATAGGATCCTCATGGTCTCATTCAAGAAATGCATACCCCTATCATTGGTCAGACTCAAAGGTCATCCATACCTCGTGATAATGTTTTCCCACAAGAACCTTAATGTTGTTGCTACTGTGTAATCTTTAGTTGGGGCTGCGTCTTCCCACCTTGTGAGATAATCTATGCAAGTGATGACATAATGTGTCCCAATCCTACACATTGCCACTGTAATAGGTCCTAAAAAGTCTATCGCCCACTTTTAAAAAGGCTCAGCGCTAGGAATAGGGCGCAAAGGAATCTCATATCTCCTCCTTGGTTTTCCAATGCACTGATAATGGTCACACGCTTTACAATAATCTCTACAATCTTTGTACAAGGTTTCCCACCACAAACCTACCATTAATATTTTATGCATGGTGGCATCACCTACATAATGCCCACCTGCACTTCCTTCGTGTGCTTCCTCCATGATGGCTAGGTGCTCATGCTCTAAGACACATTTGTGCAAAACTTCATCACGTACCAATTTGTATAAGTCTCCACTGATTAACATGTAGGGCGTGGTGGGTATGGCCAGCTACTTCTTTTCCAATGTCTTCATTCCATCAAGTGCCACACCTTCCTTTAAAAATATTGAAATATCTTCCAAATCTGAGGGCGTGCGCCGTAACCTAAACAATTGCGTGTCTGGAATTGCTTCCACATTACTCTACATGTCCTCCCCTGAATCAATTCTTGACAGATGATTAGGCCCATAGTTGCATTTTCTAGGCTTCACTACAATGGTGAATTTAAACTCTTGAAACAAAAATACCCATCGACATATGCACCCTTGTAGAATAGGCTTGTTCACTAAATACTTCAATGCCATGTGGTTGGTGTAGAACACAAAGGGTGTTGTTAACGAATATTGTCTAAAATTGAAGAGTGTATAGATCATTGAAAATGCCTCATGCTCAGTTGTGGTATAATTATAATCTTCCGGTGTCAACTTCTTGCTTGCAAAATAGAGAGGATGATCAAAAATACCTTCACCTAGCTTTGCAAGCACTGCTCTAATGACGGTCCCTAAGGCATCTACATGAACATGAAAGGGATTGTCCCAAGAGGGAAACCATAAAATAGGCATGGTAATAAGCCTATCTTTTAAGGTATCAAATGCCCTCTGCTGTGCCTCTCCCCAATGGAAGGAACTTTTATGTCTAAGAAACTATTCTAACGGTGCAACGATCTTAGCATATCCCTTAATGAATTTTCAGTAATAGCCTACATGCACAAGGAATCTGCGCACTACGCTCTGACTAGTAGTCTCCCTTAACTCGATAATAACTGCAACTTTAGTGGGATCAACCAACAAGCCCTCCTTACATATGATATGCCCCAATAAAGTCCCAAAGGGGTGTAGTAAAACTGAATCAATGATCAATTCGCGTAGTAGATCAATGATCTTCAATATTTCCTTCTCTATCTAGTAATCCCCAATAATAGCTTCTCTATCTAGTAATCCTTCTCTATCTAGTAATCCCCAATAATAGCTTCTCTATCTAGTAATCCTTCTCTATCTAGTAATCCTCAAATTCGCGTAGTAGATCAATGATCTTCAATATTTCCTTCTCTATCTAGTAATCCCCAATAATAGCTTCCTTAGGCTCTTCTTCTTAACCGATGCTAACTTTCTTCATCTTTAAAGGCTCGTGGTTAGCATGCATGCGAGCATCTGCACTATCCACTACCTCATGCATCCCCACATAATGGCTAACATCCAAGCTTTTTTATTCCTCTCCGTCAATCACATACACCAAATTTCCCTTGTCTTTTTCCAAACACACACGCTCAAGCTATAACTCTTTTGCTTCCTCTTCATCTTCAAAGCGCACCCCCAATCCTGGTTCCCCTAGTAATTCCAATATCCTATCTTCCATCTTGACACTATCCCCCATTGTAAGGAGCTTGATACCCTACAAGGCCTTGTCAACCAATTACTTGGTACTCTGGTATTCAAAGGTTTGAATAAGGTCAGTTGTGAGTTCTTACCAATTCCTTGTCTGGTGCTGTGTCTCCAAATGAATGTACCATGCACACGCACAACCCTGCAGTGTAGAATACAACATGTGCACCTAGAGGGATGGTGGCAAAGCTTTCTTGCCTTCTCTCTAGACCCATTCACACTCCTAGATATGGAAAGAGGTGGGCTCCTTCCCCTGGTACTCCTTGATGATGGTGGGTACATTACTCCTGGAGAATTTGACAAAGAGAGCAATTCGTACCTTGTGCCATTCTAAAAGGATTTCTTGATGTGTGGCCCACCACCGAGCTATTGTGCCAAGCAAGACATAACTTAACACCTCCCTTTCTTCCTTCTCATCCTTTCACTGATCTTTTACAACCTGTAGAAATATCTCAGGGAAGGCTCCTCCTGAATACTTGGACAGTCCTTTTCCTCCAAGGCACCTAACCATGCGCGCCTTTGTTACCTTGGTCACCGACCCTCTCAACTACTGTCCTATTAATTCATAAGTTCCATTCACCCAATGTGGGCTACATCCACCAAGAACACTTTCTCAGATTTTATTACAAGCCAACAGTCTTCACAGTTACAATAATCAATCTTGTTTGGAGCTGTGCTCAACAAACCCTCCCGAATTCGCACTTGAATTCACACACACTATTCACCTTCACAAAACACACTCATAATAAATCTTATTTTATGTCCATCTATTTATAAGTACATCAATAGGTAGATGAAGAGGCAGTTTTACAAAACAATGGGTACCGAAAAACCATGGGCCCCCAAAAATAGCCCATAACGGTTACCCATTACCCAGGGTTAATAAACCACCCATGAAAATTTGCTTCAGGGGCTTCACCCCCGAACCCCCTTGACCCGCTCACTGGCGAGCGGGACCACCGTAAAAATATCTTAGTGTAACACATGGAAGGTGTACCAAACTCTAACATGAAAACAGCCTCCATAAACATAACAATCTCCCACTTGGAGACCGATTTCCACTGAGAAAGCTTCTCAACCCTTCACTATCATCCGCGAAGGCCAACCAAAGCTAAACATAGCTTTAGTTTATCCCTTGTGACCACCTTGGTCATCATGTCTGCAGGATTCTGACTGGTATGATCTTCTTCTTCTCCAACTTCAACTTATCTTCCTCCAAAGTTGTCCTGATGAAGTGATATCTCAACTGTATATGCTTCGTCCTGGAGTGAAAGTAGAGTTCTTAGCTAAGTGTATAACACTCTGACTATCATTATGCAGCTTACAATCCTCCTGCTTATGCCCCAACTCCTCAAGAAATTGTTGTAACCAAATCATCTCTTGCTTGCCTCTGTGGCAGCAACATACTCAGCCTTCGTGGTTAACAAAGCCACCAACTTCTGTAGTCATGAAATCTAGCTCACTATTGTCCCACCTACAGTGTAAATATAACTTTTCGTGCTCCTCCTACTATCTACATCTCTAGCCATGTCTAAATCTACATAACCACGTAAAGTGGTGTATGATCCACTGTAGCACAAAACTATCCCCATGGTCCCTCTCAAATACCGAAGGATCCACTTTATGCTTGCCAATGCTCTTTACCTGGATCACTCATAAATCTACTCACAACTCCCACTGCATGGGCAATATCAGGCCTAGTGCACACCATAGCATACATCAAACTGCCAACCGCTGATGAGTAAGGTACCTTGGACATTTGGTTTCTTTCCTGCTCTATCTTGGGACACTACTCCTTTAATAACTTAAAATGGCCTGCCAAAGGAGTCCCAACCGGTTTAGCATCATGCATATTAAACCCTATCCAATACCTTACTAATGTACTCTTCCTGAGATAAAGTCAGCTTCCATTCCTTCCTATCCCGAGTTATCCTCATACCAAGGATTTGTCTGGCTGCCCCCAAATCCTTCATATCAAAGGATTCACCTAGTTTTTTCTTGAGTACTTTTATTTCCTGCATGTTTTTACCTATAACCAACATGTCATCAACATACAAACACAGGATAATATAACTTCCATTCTCAAATTTCTTTGTATACACGCAATGGTTAAAATGACATCTGATATAACCTTGCTCCATCATGAAGCTATCAAACTTTTTAAACCATTGACGTGGAGCTTGTTTAAGGCCATACAAGTTCTTCTTCAGTTTGCACACCATCTCCTCTTTACCTTTGACTTCATATCCTTCTGGCTACTGCATATATAGCTCCTCCTCCAAATCACCATGGAGAAATGCAGTCTTTACATCTAACTGTTCTAAGTGCAAGTCTTCTACTGCCACTATTCCAAGAACAGTTCTAATAGAAGTCATTTTTACTACAGGAGAAAATATCTCATCAAAATCTATACCTTGTTTCTATGCAAACCCCTTGACCACCAACCGGGCCTTATATCTTTTCTTTCCTCCTTCGTCTTGAACTCTGTACACCCACTTGTTTTGCAATGCTCTTTTTCCTTTGGGTAGCTTTACCAAATCCCATGTCTGGTTCTCCATGAGAGCCTGATGCTCCTCATCCATGGCTTCCTCCCACTTCTTCCTGGCATCTACCTGCATTACTTCATCAAATCTCTCTGGTTCTCCACTATCAGTGAGTAATAAATAAACGTTCAGGTTCTCTTCTTACCCTAGAAGACCTCCTCAATATAGGAGTTTGGGGTTCTTGTTGAGGAGGTTCTTGAACTGATTCATGTGTCACTTTTCCATCTAGAAGATCCTCTACCGCTACATATTCTTTGTTGGATTCTTCCCTATTTTCCTGTAACTGTTGCTTATACGTGACTTTCTCATTAAAGACCACATCCCTAGATCGAATGATTTTTTTGTCCTTAATACTCCAACATTTATATCTAAAGTCATCACCACCATAACCAATGAAAGTACATTTTTCTGATTTAGCCTCTAACTTGGTCCTATCATTCTTATCTATATGAACAAACACCTCACATCCAAAGACTCTAAGAAATGAATAATCAACTTTCTTACCATACCAAGCCTCCTCAGGTATGCCTCCATCCAAGGCACTTGAGGGTCCTCTGTTTATCAAGTACATATCTATGCTCACTGCTTCTACCTAAAAAGAAAGAGGCAGTCCTGCACGTAACCTCATGCTCCTAGCATTTTCCATTATTATTCTGTTCATCCTTTCTGATACCCCATTCTACTACGGAGTTCCTGGAATTCCTGCGAATTCCATTCTTAGAATAGTAATCATCAAATTCATTACTGCAATACTCCCCTCCATTATTTGACTTGAGAAATTTTAGCTAAGACTGTTTCATTTCTA